>JAAXCT010000399.1:0-548292 GCA_012490785.1 Eragrostis nindensis
AGGCAGCTGTAAGCTTCATGACCATTGGAGCTAGGGAAACCCCAAGGTATGAATGTTTTGGTGATAGGATGAGAACCATGAATGTGACTAACACTCTTTGTGAGATCTTATAGGTCACATATGAAGAAAGCTCCGTCCGTTGGTGGTGAACGCCAACACACCATGAACTAATGACAAGGATGATTGGTTGCCTTCATCTACACAAGAACGGACTTGATGGAGTCGGGAGAAGACATGGATCAAGGCTAAGGACATGCTAGATCCAAGCGGGTGTTGCTTGGTTAGATGTTAGCTTGAGTCCATAGGAAAAACCGGACTATCAAGAGGGTTCGAGGTGGTTCTCTTAGTACACACTAGTTATAGAGATCATTGGATGCATGGTGAGTCTCTCAGGGGCTAGGGTGGCAGAAGAGAGTTGAAGGAACCAAGAAGATCAAGTGTTGAAGAAGAAGATCAAGAAGAAGATCGAAGCTGCGAAGGCAGAAGAGACCGGACAGTACGGTCAAGGAGACCGTACAATACGGTCTACAGAGGAAATCCAGACAGAAGAGCTTAAGTTTCTGGAAGTGGAAGAATAGAGACGGACAGTTGACCCGGACAGTACGGTCCTAGGGACCGGACAGTACGGTCTCTATTGGAAGATCCAGACAGAGAAGCTGAAGTTTCTGGAAGTTGAAGAATGAAGACCGGACAATTGAGAGGATGGTACGGTCAGGAGACCGTACAATACGGTCGTTACAGGAGAAGAGCAACAGAGAAGGAGAAGTTTCTGTTGGCTGAAGAAGAATGGAGACCGGACAATACGGTCCTAGGGACCGTACAATACGGTCTGGTTTGAGATGATGAACAGCACTCCCCGGACGCCAGTCTGGTAGAGACCGGACATACGGTCAAATGGAGACCGGACAATACGGTCTATTGTACGGTCCCTACGCAGACTGGGTACTTTGGACAACGGCTAGTTTGAGGTTGGAGGCCTATATATAGTCGGTTGTTTACCTCTTTGAGGTGCTCTTGGACCCAGGAAAGAGGGGAGGTGCTGCCAAGAAGCCAAGAGGAAGAAGTGTGAAGCACTTGAGAGGGATTTGGAGTGATCCTAGTGCTTGAGAGAGTAGCAAGTTGCATCCTTGATCTCTAGGCTAGTGTGGGCTTGAGAGAGTCATCTAGGGCTGTTACTCTTGGTCTATGGCAAGGCCTAGACCGGTTAGGCGTCGGTGTTGAGCTGTCCAAGGAGATTGTGGAAGTCGAACAAGTTTGTACACGGTCTTGGAGCTTCCCGTGCGAAAGAAGCATCACTAGTGGAGCGCCCTTTGGCACGCATCAAGTGCGGAGCCTTACCTCCGGAAGAGTACCCGGGATCGAGCCCGGCGGGACGTGCCCGCGACTTCACTCGGAGGGGTGAAGTGTGCTCTAGGAGGGATCGCCATCGAGCGGAGGGACGGGGTCGAGACTCCGGCGGGAGTGACCCAACGTGGAGTAGGGGAAGGCGCCATCCTTCCGAGACCACGGGAAAACATCATGAGCATTCTCTATCCCTTCTCCTTTACTACTCGCATTTACTTATCGCACTTCATATGATTGCTTGTAGTACTTGAGTTGTGCTCTTATCTTGCTTTGTGTTTACCTTGGTACCTACTAGCTTCACTAGGTTTGCTTGATTGCCTTGCTCGTGTGCTTACTTGTTATAGCCTATCTATAGCTCTAAGGACTCTACTTAGTGTGCCTAGTATCTTGGTTGCCTTGTCTCTAGTTATCTTGTACCTTGCCTTGCCTAGCTTAAGTCTTCCGCTATCTATCTATCTTGTGCTAGGTTGCTAGTGTGGTGTGATTGTGTTATCTATATGCACTAGCTATATAGGTTAAGGATACTCCTTAGTGTGCTTTACCTTGTTACTAGAACTACTCGCTAGGAGTTGCTTGGTGTAAGTAAGTTTGGAAATAGATTCTAGAGTGCACCGATTCACCCCCCCCCTCTCGGTCACACGATCCTTACAAGTGGTATCAGAGCCAAGTGCTCATTATTAGGGCTTTACCGCTTGAGTCGTGACCGGGATTGCGTGTGGGAAAATGGAGTCCACTCATGATGACGTTTCTAACACTTCCATCGCCTCTACCTTGATTGAGCCTTATGATTGTGTGCTTAATGACATTTCCTACTATCATGTGCGTGATGAGTATGATGAGCTTGTTTTGATGATAATAATGAGGATATCACTAACTTCGCATCTCGCTTGTATGTTCTTGCTAGGAAACTCATGTCACGAGGCTATCCATCTATTATGCACAAGCATGTTGTGAAGAAGCTTATCCGATCTCTACCACTCTCGCGGTTTGGTATTCTTGCTTTTGCTCGAGTGGATGAGTTGTGAACATGCCCTATGATGAGGTGTGGTTGCTATTCTCTCCTCTCTTGAGGAGGATATCAAGAAGGGCAAGGATATCTCTCATGCAAGTGAAGATCAACACATTGAAGCTCAACCTCTACCTCAAGCTCAATCATCATCTCGTGTTGGTGAAGGTTCTTCTTCTCGGGATCAAGAGGATGGATATCTCAAGCTATGTGATGAGTTGGACCACATCTCTATGGAGCCGAATGAAGATCTTGTTGAGTTTGCTCTTCGGATGGATTCTCTCATCAAGAGGATAAATGAGAACAAGCTTTGGATAGTCACTAAGGGTCAAGGTCTTAGAAGGTTTCTTGATGCTCTCCCGAAGGACAAGTATGGTGATCACATTGAGTTTGAGAGCTTTGAGCTTGAGTCATATTCAATTGAGCAAGTCATTGAGATCGTCACAAGAAGAAGGGCTCGCTCTTTGCTCTCTAACACATTCAAGACCCCAAGTGATGATGAGGAAGAAGAAGAAGATGATAGAGTTCCCGTCTTCTATTGTGATGATGACTATTCAAGTGCTAGTGATGATGAGCCGGAGCCTATCAAGGAATATCACATGAAGAGAGAAGTCTTGCCATCCCTCTTGAAGAATACTACATTGTATGAGCCGGATCTTGCCGATCGGCCTCACTATCATCTCTTCGACATGTATGATGTGTTCTATAGGGAAGATGGAGAGTCTTGGCTTGATTGTTGGAAGAGGCTTCTTGTGTTGGTGGCTAGAGTGAACTCTTTTGAAGGAAAGAAAAGATTAGTGATGAGCATGCTATTCACACGGTGATCTCTATGCTACCATACAATAGGAAGGTCCACATTCTAAATGATCTCAATGATGATATTAGTGGTATGACTCTCAAGGACATGATCTTGATGGCACTATCCTATGAGAATCAAATCTACAACATTCTTGAGTACTTCAATGCTAGTGGAGATGTGGGAAGGTTTCAAGGTCTTCAACTTGGAACTCATGTCACACACATGGGTGTTGATCGGACCATGTGGAGACACAATGGAGTCACCAAGGCAATGATTGACGCCTTGGATGCATTGGACTTGGATTTTCTAAATGGAGTTCCTATGGCCTACATCAAGAGCAAGCAAGAGGTAAATGATATGTCAATTGATTCTCATGATACTAACACTCCTCTTTGCTTGATGGCTACTTCCAAGGTGAACTACAAGATTGGTGGCAAACATTGGGTGTTGGATAGTGGGTGCACTCAACACATGACCGGTACTTCATCCATCTTCACCAACTTGGAAGAAAATGAAGATCATGACAAGGTCACATTTGGGGACAACTCCAAGCACAAGGTGAGAGGTCTGGTAAGGTGGCTATCTCAAATGACCTCTCTATCTCTAATGTATTGCTTGTTGAGTCCCTAAACTTCAATCTTCTATCCGTTGCTCAAATATGTGATCTTGGCTTTTCTTGTAACTTTGATGCTAATGGGGTGGTTCTTCATAATGATGCTATGGGTCTCACTATCAAGGGCTTTCGTCATAATAATCTATATGTTGTTGATTTTGAGACTAACATTGTTGCCCCTAGCACTTGTCTCTTCACTAAGTCCGCTCTAGGTTGGCTATGGCATCGGAGGCTTGCTCACATTGGTATGGGTCAACTCAAGCGTGTGATGAAGAACAAGCTAGTGAGAGGAGTCAAGGATGTCACCTTTGAGAAGGACAAGCTATGTAGTGCATGCCAAGCCGGAAAGCAAGTGGCTTCACCTCATCCATCCAAGAATTTCTTGTCAACTTCAAGACCTCTTGAGCTCCTACACATTGATCTCTTCGGGCCTACAACTTATGTGAGCATTGGTGGGAATCTCTATTGCTTGGTGGTAGTGGACGACTACTCAAGATATACTTGGGTTCTTTCTTGAGAACAAGGCACAAGCAATTGGGATATTCAAGAAGTTTGCTAGAAGAGTACAAAATGAGTATGGGCATCGCATCAAGAAGATTCGGAGTGATAATGGGACGGAGTTCAAAAACTCTATCATTGAAGACTATTGTGATGAGATTGGCATCAAGCATGAGTTCTCGGCTACATACACTCCTCAACAAAATGGTGTTTTGAGAGGAAGAACAAGACCCTTATCACTCTTGCTCGTGCTATGCTTGATGAGTACAACACTCCGGAGAAGTTTTGGGCGGAAGCTATCAACACCGCATGCTACACCTCCAACCGGATCTATCATCACAAGTTGCTAAACAAGACTCCATATGAAGTGATTGTTGGGAGAAGACCGAATGTTGCCTACTTCCGAGTGTTTGGTTGCAAGTGCTACATCTACAAGAAGAGGGAAAGACTTGGCAAGTTCGAGAAGAGGACCGATGTGGGCATTCTTGTCGGCTACTCGGGCTCGGCTAAGGCTTATCGGGTTTACAACACCTCTACCGGCTTTGTTGAAGAAACCTATGATGTGCAATTTGATGATCTCACGGGTCTCAAGAAGACCCTCCTTCTTCTCATATTGTAGGTGATGAACCCGTGGAGGAAGCTTTGGAGAACATGCCCATTGGTGAAGTTATTCCTCGTGAAGATGAACCTCCGACACCTCCTCCAACAACTTCATCAAGCGGACCTTCTACGAGCACATCTCAAGTGAATCCAAGCTCTCCCTCAAGTGAACAACATCAAGCACCTTCAAGTGATCCGCAACAAGCATCTTCGAGTCAAGCTCCATCAAGCGAACCGCAACAAGCGCCATCAAGTCCACCTCATGCATCTACGAGCCAAGCTTCACCGAGCAATCAAGAACAAGCACAATCTACTTCAACTCAAGATGATGGCTCGGGTTCACCTCTTCGACAACAAGACACTCACATCTCAAGGGAGCAAGCCGCAAGAGATGCGCAAGACACTTCGCCGGCTCCTCCTCCTCCTCGACAAGAACCTTCAAGGAAGCACAAACCCATTGCTCGGGATCATTCACGTGATCTCATCATTGGGAGTCCTTCTCAAGGGTTAAAGACTAGGAGAAGTCAATATAAACCTAATTATGTTGATGAAGCTAACATTGTTGAGAACTTCTCTTTTGTCTCTACCCTAGAGCCGAAGACGATCGAGGAAGCCTTGAAAGACCACAAGTGGGTGCTATCCATGCAAGAGGAGCTCAACAACTTCAAGAGGAATGATGTTTGGAAGTTGGTGAAGCGGCCCAAGCGATCCAATGTCATTGGCGCTAAGTGGGTCTTCAAGAACAAGCAAGATGAGAAGGGAGCAATCGTGAGGAACAAGGCAAGACTTGTGGCGAAGGGCTACTCTCAAGTTGAAGGCGTCGATTTTGACGAGACTTTCGCCCCCGTCGCTCGTCTTGAGGCTATAAGAACATCTTGCTTATGCTTCTCATTTTGATTTTAAACTTCACCAAATGGATGTGAAAAGTGCATTTCTCAATGGACTAATCAATGAAGAAGTTTATGTAGAGCAACCTCCCGGCTTCGAGGACCCCGAGCATCCGGACCATGTGTACAAGCTTAAGAAGGCTCTCTACGGACTCAAACAAGCACCAAGAGCATGTATGAACGACTTCGAGATCATCTCATCACCAAGGGCTACAAGATCGGTAGTATCGACAACACTCTCTTTACTAAGCATATTGGTGATGATCTCTTTGTTTGTCAAATCTATGTTGATGATATCATCTATGGCTCCACTAACGAAATCTATAATGATGAGTTCCGTGCTCTTATGAAGAAAGAGTTTGAGATGTCCATGATAGGTGAACTTCATGTCTTCCTCGGTTTTCAAGTCAAGCAAATGAAGGAGGGCACGTTCATCTACCAAGAGAAGTACACTCGGGATCTTCTTAAGAGATTCGGCATGGAAGACTCCAAGCCCTACGACACACCTATGGCTACAAGTGTCCCTCTTGATGTGGATGTAAAAGGTATACCGGTGGATCCTAAACTCTATCGCTCTATGATTGGTTCACTTCTTTACCTTACCGCATCTAGACCGGATATCATGTTAGTGTGTGTCTTTGTGCTCGCTATCAAGCTAACCCCAAGGAGTCCCATATGAGTGCCGTGAAAAGAATTCTTAGGTACATCAAGAGTACTCCTACAATGGGCCTATGGTATCCAAAAGGCTCGGACTTTGGACTTGTTGGCTATGCGGACTCGGATTTCGCCGGATGCAAAGTGAGTAGAAAGAGTACCTCCGGTGGATGCCAATTTCTTGGACAATCACTCATCTCATGGAGTTCCAAGAAACAAAATTGTGTGGCTATCTCTACGGCGGAGGCGGAATATTTGGCGGCCGGTGCTTGTTGTGCTCAACTCCTATACATGAAGCAAACCCTATTGGACTATGGATTATCTTATGGGCAAGTACCTCTCTATTGTGATAGCGAAAGTGCTATCAATATGGCTCTCAACAAGGGTGATCACGGCCATGCCAAGCACATTGAGTCAAGCATCACTTCATTCGAGATCATGTGGCCAAGAAGGATATTGAATTGATTGGTGTTCGGACTCATGAACAATTGGCGGACATCTTCACCAAGCCACTTGACAGAAGACCTTTTGTAAGCTCCGGGGAGAACTTAATGTTCCGACCTCTCCGACTTCACTTGAATCCTTGAGCTTACATATGTATATATGTATATATACTTTGCTTGTTTTTGTTTGTGTTGTTGTTTTGTGTGTTCTTCTTGTTTTGTAGGACCGACGACTAACCTTCTTGAGATAGCAATGAGCATGGGTTAAGCTTGGGATTGGTGGCACTTGGCTCCCGAGGCTTTGAAGAATGGCTCGTTGTGATCAAGCTCATGGAGGGTTCAAACTTGTTGTTGGTAACTTCGCTCTTAGCTTTCTCTTGTTTTACCCTTATAGCATCATGCATTGTACACTTATCATTCCTTGCATTCGCATCTTGCATCTTGCATAAGTGTCTCGGCGCCGAGCACCCATCTAGGGGGAGTTGCTTATTCACAATATGAGTATATGACCTCCTATGATGAACTTATAGCAATGCTATATGAGCTTCATGCCCATTGAACCAAGATTTTTGAGCTCCAAGGTAAATCCACTTGCGCGGCTCAAAGTCTAAGGGTTCATACATTTCCATCATCATCAACTAACCCCTATGTACTTCAAGACAATATTCTTTTGAGAATGTGTGTAGGGATAATTGTTGGGAAATGGAGAATTACGGATCAAGGGGGAGCTTCACGCCAAATCAAGTAACTCATTTTCCCACTCGTCTCATACATTTACACTAACCTTTTCTCCCTTGGAAGATTTCTTTTTGGATGATAGATGCCAAAGGGGGAGAAGAGTTGGGCTTAATGATCGGGCAAGAATATGGGGGAGAAGAGTTCGAGCGGAGAAGATACGGGAAGAAGAGTTCGGACTTACAATGAGTTGGAAGATGTCACCTCAAGGGGGAGTTTGTACAAGAGAAGATCAAGTGATCAAGACGATCGATCTTCGCACAATCTTGAGGTGATGAAGAAGAAGCAATGCCGTCTCAAGGGGGAGTGTGCGCGAATGAAGATCAAGTGATCAAGATGATCGATCTTCACACAATCTTGAGATTGGTGCACTTGTCAAGGGGGAGCGGAATTCTACAAAGTAAGTATGAAGGTAAACCCCTTGCAAACTTTTGCTTGTCATAGCTCCATGTGCTTTCATTCACTTGTGATATGAGTTTTTGCTCTAACTTGTGACTTCTTTTGAGCTAGACTTGCCTCGACCTAATCAACAAGGTAACTACCTCTCTATCATATACTTGTGTTTTAGTGTCTTGATCGAGTTGCGCTTTTATCTTGGCTTTTGTCTTTACATTCTTTATCTTCTCGATCATTTTTATCATGGTTGTCATCCATCACCAAAAAGGGGGAGATTGTAAGCTTCATGACCATTGGAGCTAGGGAAACCCCAAGGTATGAATGTTTTGGTGATAGGATGAGAACCATGAATGTGACTAACACTCTTTGTGAGATCCTATAGGTCACATACAAAGAAAGCTCCGTCCGTTGGTGGTGAACGCCAACACACCATGAACTTAATGAAAAGGATGATTGGTTGCCTTCATCTACACAAGAACGGACTTGATGGAGTCGCGGAGAAGACATGGATCAAGGCTAAGGACATGCTAGATCCAAGCGGGTGTTGCTTGGTTAGATGTTAGCTTGAGTCCATAGGAAAAACCGGACTATCAAGAGGGTTCGAGGTGGTTCTCTTAGTACACACTAGTTATAGAGATCATTGGATGCATGGTGAGTCTCTCAGGGGCTAGGGTGGCAGAAGAGAGTTGAAGGAACCAATAAGATCAAGTCTTGAAGAAGAAGATCAAGAAGAAGATCGAAGCTGCGAAGGCAGAAGAGAGACCGGACAGTACGGTCAAGGAGACCGTACAATACGGTCTACAGAGGAAATCCAGACAGAAGAGCTTAAGTTTCTGGAAGTGGAAGAATAGAGACCGGACAGTGGACCGGACAGTACGGTCCTAGGGACCGGACAGTACGGTCTCTATTGGAAGATCCAGACAGAGAAGCTGAAGTTTCTGGAAGTTGAAGAATGAAGACCGGACAATTGAGAGGATGGTACGGTCATGGAGACCGTACAATACGGTCTTACAGGAGAAGAGCAACAGAGAAGGAGAAGTTTCTGTTGGCTGATGAAGAATGGAGACCGGACAATACGGTCCTAGGGACCGTACAGTACGGTCTGGTCTGAGATGATGAACAGCACTCCCGGACGCCAGTCTGGTAGAGACCGGACAATACGGTCAAATGAAGACCGGACAATACGGTCTATTGTACGGTCCCTACGCAGACTGGGTACTTTTGGACAACGGCTAGTTTGAGGTTGGAGGCCTATATATAGTCGGTTGTTTACCTCTTTGAGGTGCTCTTGACCCAGGAAAGAGGGGAGGTGCTGCCAAGAAGCCAGAGGAAGAAGTGTGAAGCACTTGAGAGGGATTTGGAGTGATCCTAGTGCTTGAGAGAGTAGCAAGTTGCATCCTTTGATCTCTAGGCTAGTGTGGGCTTGAGAGAGTCATCTAGGGCTGTTACTCTTGGTCTATGGCAAGGCCTAGACCGGTTAGGCGTCGGTGTTGAGCTGTCCAAGGAGATTGTGGAAGTCAACACAAGTTTGTACACGGTCTTGGAGCTTCCCGTGCGAAAGAAGCATCACTAGTGGAGCGCCCTTTGGCACGCATCAAGTGCGGAGCCTTACCTCCGGAAGAGTACCCGGGATCGAGCCCGGCGGGACGTGCCCGCGACTTCACTCGGAGGGTGAAGTGTGCTCTAGGAGGGATCGCCATCGAGCGGAGGGACGGGGTCGAGACTCCGGCGGGAGTGACCCAACGTGGAGTAGGGGAAGGCGCCATCCTTCCGAGACCACGGGAAAACATCATGAGCATTCTCTATCCCTTCTCCTTTACTACTCGCATTTACTTATCGCACTTCATATGATTGCTTGTAGTACTTGAGTTGTGCTCTATCTTGCTTGTGTGTTTACCTTGGTACCTACTAGCTTCACTAGGTTTGCTTGATTGCCTTGCTCGTGTGCCTACTTGTTATAGCCTATCTAATAGCTCTAAGGACTCTACTTAGTGTGCCTAGTATCTTGGTTGCCTTGTCTCTAGTTATCTTGTTACCTTGCCTTGCCTAGCTTAAGTCTTCCGCTATCTATCTATCTTGTGCTAGGTTGCTAGTGTGGTATGATTGTGTTATCTATATGCACTAGCTATATAGGTTAAGGATACTCCTTAGTGTGCTTTACCTTGCTACTAGAACTACTCGCTAGGAGTTGCTTGGGTGTAAGTGTTTGGAAATAGATTCTAGAGTGCACCGATTCACCCCCCCCCCTCTCGGTCACACGATCCTTACAGCAGCCACACGGATCTAGCTGCTGCAAGGCTGCCTAGCCTCTAGCATTTGGCCACCGTAGTGCTGAAGTCACTGCCTCGAGCTGAATCTTCTTCGGACTATTACTGCTTAACGCATAACTCAAGAAGGCAAAGGTGAAGACGATGGAATTATATACCGAGATCCAATCGGCAAAGACGCCAGCCTGCCACAAATCCTTGCGAGTCCTGCTCGCTGTTTCACTGGGCGGCCGACGGCTTCATCCAAGTCACGGATAGTGCGGCTGTGCGCATCGGACGCGGCGCGCATGGCACCGCTGCGGGTGTGCGGCGCCGTCGTCACCGGGAAGGCCGACATGGACCGGCTCAGCCCCAGCACCAGCGGCACTAACCCCTGAAGTGATCCTCGCCTCAGTCGCCATTCGCCATCATCTTCTCACCGAGCAGATCAGGCCATCATGTATGGGAGTTGGAGGAAGAAGGGAGTGGCAGGAGAAAACGAAACGGGCGTCGCTTGCTGCTTCCATGCCCCGCCGCCGCCATCCTCGCCATCACGTGGGTTGTGCCGGCAGCTGGCTCCGGCGGCGACCGGGTGGAGGGAGGAAGAAGCGAAGCCGGCGGCGGCGGCGTTGAATCGCAGCCCGAGTCGCCAAGGGCGACGCGGGGGTACGATCCGTTTTTCACGCCCCAGATAAAGCCGGGCCAAAAAATGAAATCTAGGTACTCTTAAAGTAGCCAATGTTAAATGCTCTGCTCGAGTTGCTCTGCCTCTCAATAGGTGCATAGCAAATTGTTCCTGGGCGCGAGCTTTCAAGGCTTCTATGGAAAATTATTGCTCAGTCTTGTAAGGTTCACACAATCGATTTCAATTTCCGAAGAATCAATCAAATTACAACCCCACCACACATTCATAAGTCATTCGACACTCGTGGCCGATCGAGGCGGAGCACTACGTGGGCCGAAGCGCGCGGTGCCTAGAACACAAGCGCGGCGGCGACCCCCACGCCGGCCGCCAGCGCCGCCGCGAACCCTCCGCGAGGTGTACGCGGCGCCGGTGAAGACGGCGTCGAGGGGGATGCGGAGGAGGAGGGTCCCGAGGCCGACAACTTGATGGCTGGGAGGACGGTGATGTTGAGCCTCATGCCCTGCTGCGCGCAGTGATCGGCCACCCCGCAGAAGAACCACCTGGGCCCCGCCGTGCCGAGGGGGACCCTGTCCTCGCCGGAGCTCCAGGACCCGAGGCTGCTGTCCAGGCTGCACGCGGCGAAGTTCTCCGCCGTCGCCTCCACCACAGTGTGCTTGCCCATGGCGTACTTGAACACTGCGATCGAGTTAAGTAACCATATCGTGATGAGATGCAAATCGATCGAGAAGAGGTTTAATTGACAGACAAGGTGCGTGCGTGCGTTACCCAGCGTGTCGCCGACGATGAACTCGTTGCCGTCGACCCACTTGTCGTAGTCGAATCCGAGGCCCCAGCCATGTTCGCCCCCGACAATGAGGTTTGCGGCCAGGGCCCGCGGCGCCGACGCGACGAAGACGGCGGCGAAAACAACGACGGCCACTACTTGCTTGGAAGCCATTTCCAGCACGAGCGATCTTAAAATCCTGAGCTCCTCCAGTTACACCACCGAGATCTTCTGCTTGCTCATCTGCCGGCCGCGCATTGTTCACGGAACGCCGTACAAGAACTTATATACGTCAAGGACGGCGAACAGGGACTAGAGAAGCATCATGTGTAGCCATTGCTTTGGTATCATCAGCTGAAAGCAAATGTTTGGAGAGGAATAAATCCATGCAGCTGCATAGCAGTAGCACAGAGTACAGCTAGGGTGGTGTTTAACCTCGGATGCATCGATCTAGTACTAGTTTACCTTCGTCGAAATTTGTTCCGGCTTGCGCTGGCCGCGTCTACGAGACTACGACTACGAACACGACATTTCAGGGTACATGTGGCCATGTGGGATGTGGCGCCATGGAAGCTTCCGAGCTTGTGGTACCATGATGGTTGAGAGTATTATTACTTCCCATGACTCAAATATATAAGTTTGCTCAAAGTTAAATCTTTTTGAATTTGATCATCGATAGCAAAAATACTACTCCCTTTATTTTTAAAGGGCGCGACTAAATTTCAAGTGCTTGAAATCTGGGGGTGCTTTCAAGCACCATCGCCAGCCATCCGATCTGCATCCAACGGCTGGGGATCTCTTCTGTTGTTTTGTACTAAATCTGTGTTTGTTCCTTGAATCGGGTAAAAAAGAATCTGACCCATTACCAAATTCAAATTTCTTAACGGGCCTGCCAAGTCATGAAACAGACCCGAAATGGTATAAACGGCTTTAACCCAGAACAAACCATACATACAGATACAAACATAGACATTTACGCTGTAAATAGTCATTTGTGTATATTTTGCAAACAAAACAAGAGATCTAAGATTTGTTTCTTTGAAGATTACCACAAAAAGGAGATATGTGAAGTACAAAATCAGGAGTTTGTCTATTGAAAAAAATGGTTCTGAATCTATCAAGGTGCTTGCAAGTATCAGATAAGTGATCTGAATCCAGCAAACCACTTGCTTAGCATCAGATTTACAAAGTCTACATGCAGCAATTGAGAAACCAAACACAAAATTTTGTATGCAGTAATATGAACAAAATTTGTTGCTCCTAACAGTACTAAGAACAAATTTGTAGATTTGTAGCAAACAAAAACACAACATATAAAGACTTGTAACAGGGAATACTGAAAACATGAGGTTGTTCACAGGTGCCCACCTAAACCCTCGATCACAAGCAAACGGTCACAATGTGGTTAAACTGCAGATTTTGAAAACAAGCACAATCAGAATCTTCTATGAATATAAAGAAGATCTGGATGCTAATTGGGGAACAACAATAATGAAACAAGCATAAGAAAAGAGTACTCGGCAAGTTAGCCAACAAGAAAAACAAACATATGCCAACATTTTAAGAACATGTTCATTTATATATTAACATGTGGCTCATACACAACATCCATACTACCATTACACAGTCTAAAGTAGCTCATAATATATAATACATAGGGCAAGCTGTTCATAACACAGGGCATATTAACAGAATGAGAAGATACTGAAAGACATAATAAACAGACTAAGAAGCAAACCTCAGATGCCATTAGCAGTATCAAGTTGATAAGGAGTACCTTCAGACTTTCCCTTCCTGGAACCGCTACCACCCACATACCCTGTTCCTCTTGCACTTCACATTTTTTGATGAATGTCCTAAATGAACAAGTTGTTGGAACAAAACCATAAAATTACATTTTGCTGAAATAAGAGTTGCAGAAAACAAAACTGCAATTAATAATTCATCATTGTGCAATTTAATTATCAATCACCCTAGTGATTTTTTGTTTCCAATGGCTTTGGAACAGCATGCTTTTCAACAGCTGCCTGTCCAGTAACATAGGGCGTGGTCCTAATTGGTCCTGATGATTTTCCAGCACCTGAGGCAGACATCCTACAGAATGAACAAAAGGAAATGACATTATTGCAGTTTATAAATAAAACAATTGCGCTATCTAATAGGTGTAATTTTGGTTTAATCACATATGCAATTGAATGTCAAAACAATTCTGAACTGAAACGATACGAGTCATTCACAATAAGCTAGATAAATGATGAACTAGTAATTATACTGTTAAAACTAGTACCATTACGTAAGAATGTCAGATTGATTACAAACTTGTATATTGCATACAAGAGGATATGAACAGAAAAGAACTAAAAATCTCTTCAATTAACAGTCATGAAGTCCTTCGTGTTGCAACATAATCTGGCTTGATTCAGTAAGATACAAAAAACAACAGTAGGAGTGCAGTAAACAAAAAGGAGAACATAGATCACAACCACAAACAACAAACTGGCTTGCCTTGCAGATTCCTGCAAGAAAAGAGCGCAGGCAGTATTTCTGGAGGAAGAGAACAGAGTAGGTTTTCGTGAGAGGAGGGTTTGCGGCTGCCAGTGTATAGAAGCAAGGGAGACGAGTAGGTGCGAGAAAACCGTTCAGATCGTGAATGAAAATAGGAGCACGAACAGCCGCAGAGGGAGGCGCTGAGAAATAGGAGACTGTTGCTGCTCGAGAAAGGCCCATGCTGTAAAAAAAAAAGCCCAGAAACAAAAATCCTACCAGCTCGACCCATATAGCAGACAAACTTTTGTCTGTTATCAGAAACTGCCTCCCTGAAATGACAAATATACCCCTTAATGTCCCATATAGCCGATCCAAAAAGAAAGTGCACTTCCAATTATACCCTTACTCCTCGGCCAAGAAAGAAACGCAGCAAAACTTCACCACGAGATCAGATCGATCTCAACACAAAAAACAGAGGGAGAAAAGAGCCAGGCAGAGGCGACATGAAGAAAAAGAAGAACGATCAAGGAGATCCCGTTTTCCACCTCAAGGGAAAGAGCAAGGAACGTGACAATTCAGGTTCTGAGAAGGTAACTAACCTCTTCCCACGATCCTACTTCCCTCCTTTGATAACCTACTTGTCCTGCCTCACGCCAGCACCACCATCAATCTGTCCCTTCCACACTGTTCTAGCATGTACAGCAGTAGAGGCAGGTGAAATTGACGGCTTGCACATTGGTACCTGCAGAGCTATTTTCAAGCAGCCTTAAACTTGATATACACCAAAAATTATACAATATATTGCTGCATCAAAGTTGTTAGTGTACAAAGATCAGTACAACTACTAATTGGAACTAACTTCCATTGACTGCAGGTTGTAAAACATATTGACAACACACAAACAACACATAATGATAATGTCATCAGATACAGTGCTACTGAATCATCATCACTGCAGGTATGTTTTTTTACATTTGCTACTACTGTAGCCTACACACCTCTACAGCATAAAGAAACTTGTTATCATAATCCACAAGTACTGCTACAAAAACTTGTTGTAACTACTGCACATAATAGATTCTAATTATGAAAACAAAATGCAGGAAATACTGAAGATTAGCCGAGTTGACTATGTTGATGGCGGTAACATGCAAATCAGACAATCGCCTATAACAATGGAACAAATCACATTACAGCAGATTGCGGCTTCAGCAAAAGAATACAACACTTACCTAAACAAAGTCAATGAATATGCCATGCCAGGAAAGGTACTTTGAATCATACACCTGTATAATTCCTGCATCATACAGAGTGATATTTTAACTTGCACTTGTGTAGTTGTGAGATTGCATAAAACAAACCAAGCAACAGATGTCAATCTCAAGTGCAATAATACAATTGTTTTCCAAAATTTGCAGGTGACAAGTGAATATTATACAGAACTGAATGTGCAGAGCAATCAGCATTACAACAGTGGTGCTGGCGCCCCTGAGTCGAACTTAAATACACAGGTACGCGCAAATACGAAGTTATTTTGAGCACTCATCGTTACCAACATGTAATGTCAAACCTATGTTAACAAATTTCAAAAATACAAATTCAAAAAACAGGCATGGAATACAGATGATGATGCCGTCAACCTATCACAGAGGACTATCAGTTACACTGCATTAATGAGTACAATGAATACAACAAAGGAACAGAATGAGGTATTATGAATATTTAGATTTCTTTTAGTGGCACAACAAAGGTATATGCTGAAAAATTAACTGAAGCAGGATATGATATATTATAATACATGTTTTTTGTTGTGGCAGATTGATATGCCAATGACGACGACCTACATGGAACTATTGCAAGGTCCATCTGACATTGTGGTTAGAACATTTGCCTATCTTATAAAATAAAATAAAATTTTGTCTATAAGCATATAAAAGAAGTCCTCAGTGATTGATACACTTATCTTTATGCAGAATACATCATTGCTTGTGGAATCAAAGAAAATGAACAACATCCGGCATCAATACGGAGATCTGCAAGGCACATCCAAAGAGTTTGAGGTGGCAGCTAGTATAAACAAAGAGCGCAACAATGAATATGCAGACACAGAAATACTCCGAAATCCAACTGAACTATTGGTAAGATGATCTACCTAAAGCTAACTGATGTCTTTTTGCAGCATACTAGTTGAACAAAAAAACAAAACAAAAAAATACATAATTTCGAAAGCTGATATACTTATCTTTTAAAAAATCCATAACTACAAATAACATCCCTCCTATGGCCATCAAGGGAGTTGATTACATCCTTGAAATAGCTGGGATTACACCTGCTAGTGACCTTACTAGTAACAGCAGCTCTGTTGAGGTTTGAAGCACCAGCTGAGGCAGTGTGTGAACCCCTATTATGCAGATGTCTGTCTATAGTCTTGGTCATCTACATGAGAGATAAAGATGAAAACTAAGTTCATCGATGAAATTAATTGCAGGTACATAAAAGAAAGAATAGATAGGCAAATCTGCGAATGACGTAACATACCGTGTACACCAATACTAATTTAAGCACAAAAAAGACATGTAGGTCCATGCACAATTGTTAAAAAAAAAAAACTAGCCCAATTTGACACTTACTACATATACATTTTAAACGAAAGAAGAACCTAGCAATTAACATCCACATATCAGGGGTGGAAGTCTAGTGCTCAGTGCTCATATAAAACTTCATATTTATAAATAGAAGACAAAAATAGAGCAATTCACATGAGAAATTTAATACTCCCATGAAGTTCAGCACGGCACTACAAAAACTGTAAGAGCTAAGTAACAAAGAACACATTCTGCTGCTACTATATTGAACTTGAACTAACGTAACGTAATTGTCATAACCAGTCATCCCTGACACAAAATGAACAAAATACCAGAACACGATACATATATCATTCAACTAAACCTTAAACAACACACCAGGCTCATACTTGATTCATATTCGAACAGGAATGGAAAAAAACAAGCTTACACGAGAATTGCATTGAAGAATATTATATAATTGCACCTAGTATGGAATGCAATTACTTGTTCGTGCACATGCAATCCCATTTCCATCTACCTAAGTCAAATGTAAATTAAACAAAAATGAACTACCAGTACATTACATGTTTTACTTATACGCTTGACACAGACAAATAGAAATGCAGCACCAATCTCCCCCCCTACACCCCCAATCAGATTAAATTATTTCAAATGTTGCTCGAACTGGTCGTATTCGCCTTCAATAAAGAGCATGAGGTAAATGAAAATATGAAAATACGTACCGTTCGAAGAATTTGAAAGCTCTTAAATAGTGTTTCATCGTCAACATCATCTTCATCCTGAGCGACACCCTGCATACAACAAAGTAAGAGGGACATTCACATTACATTTTTAAAATGATGAAGCACAATAGATTTCATTAAAAAGACAAAAAAAAAAATATTACATTGCCATTGCCTTCCATATCATCATCATCAGAATTCAACTGATACTCGCTATCCTCATCACCACTGACAGATTTATTTGCAGAGAGGTTGTCTTCATTGTCAGACATGGCTGTATATAATACAAGCAAAACAAGATAGTCAAAGAAAGAATATAAACATAAAAAAACAAGGCACAACAATTACCATGTCATTTAAGAAATACACAACCGCAGGAGTGAAATTACTTATAGCGTACAGGTACAATTATATAATTCACAAAATGCAATTACACATTCCTAGTTTCATATATTTAAAATAGGTTTAATAGAATACAGTGCAGTTACAGATTCTACTTTATAGCATCTACAATGTGAACCAACAATTAAACAAATATACCAGAACAATGCCAATTGATAACTTGAGTTGAACACCTAACCCTAAAAACATAAACCTCCACATAAGAATGATACCTCAAGAATAATGAGAGCTCATGGATAATAAGAACACATATACAAACAATTATAGCTATACAAGCATTACTAAGAAAATTCAATCATAGAGATCACACAAACAAATATAAAAACAGCTACAATTTCACTGCAATTTATGTGAACCAAAATCATTTTTACTGCTAACCAAAAATGACAGCTCGAGAACAAGAATAACAGATATACAACCATTATAGCAGATACAAAATCTACATATCGCTGGAAGGTGATTTCAAACAACATGATACATCCCATATCGTGACCAAAAATCTATCAGAAAATTTCTTCAGCTCCGCACCTAACCCTAACCCTAGCTGCCTCATATGACGATTGAAGAGCTCCCGATCGACAAGAGAAGATGTACGAACAAGGAGACATGAATCCCAAAGGCAGAACATGCAGAAGCACAAAATTTCGAAATCCCGCTCGAAACTCTGGACGCAATACCTCTGCACTAACCTGATTCCCACCTCGAGACTCTCGGCGACGACGAATCGACGCCGGCGAATGGCGACGTCAACAAATCGCCGCCGCGATTACCCGGCAGCCACAAGGAACACCCGCCGCCGAGCGACCAATCGCCGCCGGGGAACGAGTCGCCGCCGGCGGACGAGTCGCCTCCGCTCTCTCTTCGCCCCTCTCTCTCTCTCTCCGCGACGGAACGAAATGTTGAAACGAAATGACGGGGGAATTCGAACGGAGAAAATTTGGGTAGCTATACCGGGTTCGGGTGGATCCGAATACAAAAGGCGGGCCCGACAAATCAGACCGGTGCGGGTGGAGGGTTCCATCAGGAGCACGATTGTTGACGCAAGATCGGACGCTCCACAAAGTGCTTGAAAGAAAGAGAGATTTCAAGCACTTGTAACAAAGTAAATATGATTTTTAAATTGTTGTCATCATTGACTTTTGTTATGATTTGTTTTATCACTAAAAAACTGGAAACACAACTTATAATTTTGCATATTTGAGCTAATATTTTGAATAAGACGAACGGTCAAACATAACTCAAAAAGTCAACAGTGACAACAATTTAAAAACGGATGGAGTATATTGGTTGGACACCATCCATACTCCTGAATTCATCTTGAAAATTAATTTTATAATTCAGTTTTCTGAATTAATGAAGTTTTGTGGATATTATTAGTCAAATTTTAATGCTAGAGGTCATGTCAATGTTCTAATTGACATGTACATCACATACAGTACTCTAACAATATTGGAGCTGTTAGAAGCGTGAACTTCGTAAGTGTTTTACGTAGATTTGTGACTATAGAATACTATCATATATCACTGCAAGAAAAAAAAACAAAGAACTTTTTTTAGCTAACTGATGGGGCAAGCCCCATCGACCAAGAACAGAAGGTAGGCCCAATCAACAATCCATTGCTTTAACAGCTGAACATGCTTGCTCTTGAAGAAAAACTATCATATAAATACCAATAATTAGTGTGGGAGCTAGTCATTACTTTCAAAATTTATCTACTATTACTTGACATTCTCATAGGAGAGGTGTTGGTTAGGCTGGTTTGCCCCCAACGTACTTTCATAGAACCTATACATATTTGAATCGTTGTGGGACTGATCATTTGAGCTGGAGGTTTTTTTTCTTCTAGATTTTGGCTGTTGGGTATTAACTATTAGCTTCTGTAATAAATTTTTAACTTCCCATAAAAAGAAGGGCCAAACAAATCAGTTATCCAGCTCTTTACCTTTATATAGTTCATCTCGTCATCTTTTCAAAAAGCCAGGGCATGTATCTTCTTGACCAAACAATTGTGTTGTTCGTTTCAGGCTTTCAGGAAACAAACAGGGCATGTATCTTGCCCAAATTAACTTCAATATCTCAAGCTCAATGAATCGGTACAGCACCGTACGTTGCAGTTGTGCACGCTCATAACTAAACGGATTGAGGCAATTGTATATGGAAGAATTCTTTTCCGCGACATGGAAGGAAGTACAAGTGAGCTTTATTACAACTACTTCCATGCTCCCACACTCTTGCTAGCTAGCCGGCTCGCTCAAACAGTAGCGCGCGCGTTATACCAAAACCACAAACAAAGTACATATCGGACGCCAAACTGATGACCAAACAATTAACTCGACGCCGGCTATCACAACACACGCCGGCGTACAAACGTACGCGTCCATGACAGCGATCACACACGCATCAACGCCTCAACGATAGTGACCTCTCGCTATATAGAGAGAGAGAGAACTACATTAACACGCCCAAGACCACCGCGCCCGCCATCACCATGGCCCGCGCAACCGCCTCGCCGGCGGTCATGTGGTTCGTCGACGCGGCAGACGGCGTCGACGGCGTACTAGTCGAAGGAGCCGGCGGAGGCGGAGGCTGTGGGGGTGGGGACGCCGGGGGAGACCCCGGGGGAGGGGCGTCGGGGCCGACGACGTCGACGACGAGCTTGAGGCCCAGCTCGCAGTGGTCGGCCACGCTGCAGAAGAACCAGCGCCGGCCCGGCTTGTCCAGCTTGACGGTGTCGTTGCCGGACTTCCACTCCCTGATCCTGTTGCCCTGCTTGTAACAGTCCTTGAACGTCTGCCCGTCCACCTCCGTCACCGTGTGATTGGCCAACGTCACGTTGTACTGGAACACTGCCACAGATCAACCCGACAACATAACGCGTAATTAAGAGAGCTGCATATGTATCTTCTACAACGTGCACACGCCTTGTGGAAAAAAAAGACGGGCTTCTATGCAAGATATACATGATTACTTGTACATGATTTGTGTGGAAAAGCATCAGAGGTTCAGTTTCTGTATGTACCTAGGTTGTCGCTAACATTGAAGGTTTTGCCTACGGGCCAGCCGATTCTGTAACTGAGGGTCCAGCCAGCATCGTCCCCAACAAAGTAGTACACGGCGGAAGCCGGCGCCGGGAGGAAGGCGGCGGCAATGGCCGCGGCACAAGAGAAGAAGGACCTGCCTATGCGTGGAAGCCATTGATGTATTTGGGACCTCACTACTTTCTGTTCCCTTGTCCTAGGCTGCCGCGGTTTGCAAAGCAGGCCTAGGATAGAATTTATAGAACGGAAGCTGCTTCGTGCACGCCGATCGAGTAAATTGCTACGAAACCGGTGTCATGGCGCCGGCACTGTTGGCTGCATGCGTGGCGCCCAATGGTAAAATAAGCTCTATCAGAATGTGCTTCTTGTTGTAAAGAAAGAGGTGACGTACGTTTCGCTTTGGAAACATCGGATGGCAAGCATATATAGCAGAGCAGGCATATGAAGGTTCAGATTATTTGACATCATCTTATTATTGGCTTCAACGGGAGCTTCTTTGTGCGTATTCTCATCATAGCTGGCGAAGGCGATTTGGATATCCATGGTATACATGAACCTGGCAGCAGCCAGCAGGTAAATGGTAATGCATGTTGTTTAGTAGTGTCTTTCTTTGTTAATTAGTATTTCCTACGCACTTTTTTTTTTGTGATAGTGGGAAACAGTATGCAAAATTTTGAAAACACAGTGGTGATTAAATTACACAAAAAAATCAAATCACCAACAGATTTTAGTGGCTACGGCCAATGCAAGAAATATATGAGGCCTTTTCTTTTAATTTGAATTGCCGATGTGTGAGTATTCATGTGTATTTGTGAATGCCTGCGTCTGCATTGTGTTTTGCAAAAAAAACTACTATCGATTGTTTCATGCCACATATTCACATGTCTAAAAGTTACGAGCAATGGGAGCAGTGGCGGAGCCAACTAGAGGGAGGGTGGGCCGCAGTTTCAGTCGGTCGGCCCACAACTAGAGGGAGTATTCATGCAAGAAATATATGAGTTTTTTTCTTTTAATTTGAATTGCCGATGTGTGTGAGTATTCGTGTGTTGTGTGAATGTCTGAGTTTGCATTGTGTCCCGCTAAAAAATTACTAATGATTGTATCATGCCACATAATCGTATTTCTAAAAGTTATGAGCAATGGCAGCAGTGGCGGAGCCAGCCAGGGGTAGTTTCACCCCAGGGCTGCTATAGTGTGGGTTTTTTTTATAAAAAATAAATTTCCTTTTCCTGACCCAGCTGCCCAATAGCATTTCGGCCCACCCCCAGCTGTGGGCCTGGCTCCGCCACTGAATGGCAAAGCGTGGGGATAAAGACAAATCGTGTCTGATAAAAAAAAATATGCTAATTTTGCATAAAAACTTGCTCTTACACGATCTACTTTTTTTTATCCCATCTCTCCCTTCTTTACTCTACCTCTTTTTTCCTCTAATAGCAACAGCTCTGCAGGCTATGGAGTTTGGCAGAGAGCAAGGGAGACATGTATAAGTACTCAACCCTATTGCCTTCATGCTCAGGGTAAAATAGTCTTTTACCCTGCACTTATAACACCGTTAAGTGTCAAAATTAGCCATGAAAGGAAATGAAAAACGGTTTTGGTCTTAATAGGAAAGTTCGATTTGAAAAAGGTCAAGGAAGGAAGAGCCATCTTTTTTGAGATCAAGAAAGGATTTTTCATTAAAAGAATTGCAGGTTGGTGAAGCAAATAAAAAGAAAAAAATATTTACTCTCTCGACTAATTAACTTTGTCCGTTTCACCCCCTAAACTTGGGCTCACTTTACTCCGTCAAACAATTTTAACAAATCAATATACACCGTATTGAGATTTGTCCTTTTTGTTTATCGGCCTACAAGTGAATTTTGAAGCTCAAATTTGACATGATGATAGTTCTCAGAGTAACCTATGTTAAAATAATTTGTATTTACTTTTATGATATCAAATATATGCATATATTCTTAGCTGCAATTATACGATGTAAACCGTGTAAAAAAATGTCATATATAATAAGGTTAGTGTACTTTGAAAATTTCAGTAGCACGGAAACACAAATATCCCAAGGATAATAGGCCTAGTTGTAAATAAAGGCACAATTTATTAGTTTCACATTATTCATGCTGCCCATATAGGGACGGCAACTGATCAGATCACTTGCAATACATGACTAGGCAGCAGAGGGACTAGAGCCCTGCGATCTCTCTTGCCACCTAGCTGAAATTTCAAACACGATCGATGACCCAAAATGGCAATAATAACACAACGAAAAATTCTCAAAAGGATGCCCACGACAAAACAAAGTCAAGTGACTACTACGAGTTCTCCACCGCACGGTCACAGTGCCGTGCACGGCCCGATTAGAACGCGATCGCGGCCGCGACCACGGCGGCGGCGGCCACGGCCCCGCCGAGGGTGTAGCCGACTGCGGCGGGCGCGGAGGACTGCGGGGACGGCGGGGCCGGGGTGGTCGGCGCCGGCGCGCCGGCGTCGAGGACGGTGATGAGCATCTTCATGCCGAGGCTGTTGCAGTGGTCGGCCACGCCGCAGATGAACCACCGCCTCCCGGGCTTCTCGAGCTTGACGATGTCGTTGCCGGTGTTCCACGCGCCCAGCCGCTGGCCCTGCAGGTTGCACGCCCGGAAGTCGGCGCCGCCCACCTCCACCACCGTGTGCTGGCCCTGGGCGTACTTGAACACTGCATGCGCGCGCGCGGCAGATCATGCAAGGAGATTAAATCATGTTCGTTCGTATGCAGGAAGATATAAATATGGGTATGTGATCGATCATCAACGGCATGCATGCATGCACGGCGAATGGCAGAGAAATATGTCATGTGATGTGCACGTACGCAGCGTGTCGCCGACTCGGAAGGTCTTGCCGTCGGTCCAGCCGGTCTTGTTGAACCCTCCCTTCCAGCCGGCGTCGTCCCCGACCGTCCAGTCCATGGCGGCGCCCAGCGCCGGGAGGCAGGCGACGGCGACGACGACCGCCGCGGTGGCCAAGAGCTGCACTTGCCTCGAAGCCATTTGCCTCTTCCCTGGCGCAGCGTGCTAGCTTTCCGTCACTTCAGTGCTTCTGCTTCCTAGCTAGCTAGCGAGAGAGGCTGCTGCTGCTGCTGTGGCTTGGCAAGCAGGAGTGCCACACCAATCTATTTATACGGAGAGGTCAGAGGCAGCGAAGAGCTGCAACCTTGACTGGGCAACGCAGGACCAGATCGAACTCTAAGAATGTGTAGAGAAACCAATTAACCTGTGAGGTTAGAGACTGCGCTCGGCGGCGGCGTCAGCAGCAGCTGGCTGATGGCGGCAGGCATTGGCCGCCTGCTGCAAAACGCCAAATGGACTCCGTCTCTCCAGCTGACAAAAATACTCCATGGACGAGAAGCTGGCGATGCAACTCTGCTTTGGGATCGTCACTGGACTAGGATGCGGACACGGGGGAGCGATGCGTTTGGCGCATCGGTGTTTCCCCTGCCAATCTGTCGCCATCGATCGGTTTGGTTACTTGCATATTCGTTGCCGTTCGGGCGTTGACCTGGCACGGGCGCACAAACATACGGACTGGGATCTTCGTTTGGTTACTTGTGATGATGCATGAATCTGTGCTAAATGCCGTCGGAGCAAGTGGTAGCCGAGCTTATGAGTTATGGTCGATCGATCATCTCCTGTCAACCAAAGCCTCTGACCAAACAAACTGAGCCTTTGCTGTCGATTATGGCTGTGCTTAGCTCGATTGGTCAAGCTCTGCTCCAGAAGGATTAATCGAGCACCACCCGAGGTTCTACCTGTACAGCTCGATGATGGATGTGTTAACGAAAGCATACGGGAGGTTCAGTTTCTCGAAGATTTTGAGGCATTATTCTCAGATGTCCACTATGATCGGCTTCGGCTATGCTGCATTGCTGCTGTATAATGTTGCCATACGTTCCATTTGTTCTCCCTTCAACTTCTTGCGCTGAGCACATTTGCTGATTCTAGAGGTTCAAACTATTGGGCTGTACTGCGGATTCTGGGCCGCGGGTTAAGTACACACACTAGATTGGGCCGCTGGTTCTGGGCTCATACGCCACAGTCTCACACCTCATCACACGAGTCGTGTCGTAACCCTCCTGCATCGATCGCCTTCGGTTTCCCTCCGCCGCCGCTTCGATTCCACCTCAACGGCGTGGGGCGGCTTATGGACGGCGGCGGAGCGGAGGAGGCCGAGGTCCCAGCCGCGGGGGGCCTCGGTCCCGGCGCGAGTGTCGACTCTCCTCCATCATCCCCTCTCAACCCCCCTCCCGCCGACCTCGATATGGAGCCGAGGTTTGGGGGATGGCCGAGCCTGGAAGATCGGGATAACTATCTAACAATGCAAGAGGAAAATCTGGAGCTGTATAAGCGGCAGTTTGAGGAGAGCCTGGAGCAGAGGAAACAGCAGTTTGAGGAGAAGTGCCGATTGGTTTGGGCTGAGATGGCGGAGGATTTGGTTAGGAGAAGACGGTTTGAGCAGCAGATCGAGGAGCGATGGTCCAAAGTGGAGGAGAGGACGCTGCAGCTCGCGGAGGAGAAGAGGCAACTTGACAAAAAGAAGGAGGAGGATCGGGCCAATCGGGATCAGAAGAAAGCGGAGCTAGACCGCAGGGAGGAAGAACTTGGCCGCCAAAAACGTGAGTTGGATATCCAGGTGGAAGCACGGAACAAGTTCCTGGCCATGGGGAAGGCGCAACTGCAGAAGCCTTTACTGGTGCAGCGTAACCACAACAATAACATGGTATGCCGACTTCTTTTGAGAAAAAAATTTAGCCAAGTGCTGAGGTGACATACTACTTTCTTTGCTGTAGTAGCACACATGTATCACTTGAACATAAACCTGAAGTGAGCATTCATTTGAACGTTCCTGTTTTATGGAGTACTCTGAACATAAACCTGAAGTGAGCATTCATTCAAGTAGTAATACCTTATTATAGAGCCTTTTAAAGTAGGATACACTTATCCAATAATTTTTCTCACAGGTATGAAATAGCTGTTGATTTTCCTTGTACCAAAAGCTGACATTAATTAGTCACAATGTAAGGTAGCGTATTAGAAAATTTGATTATATTATAAGGTGATTTTTTAAAAAATATTTTTAAGACTCATAAGAGTTGAGTTGAACAAGTGAATAAGGTGGTCGCTCGCTCTTCTTGAGCACGTTTAAGATGTTAGTGTTCCAATACGTAATAGAGATCAGTCTGAGGAAACAGAATCAGTAGGGCTCCTTGAGTTTAATGGGAAAATGGAAAGGCCCCTCCTTCGCAAAGAAATATTCCCCATTGGTGGTGCCGAATCTCGACCATTACCTTGTTGGGCTTCTAATGACATTATATGTGCTCACTTAAACATGTTAGTGATCTAAACATCCATGTCATTAGTTTGTTGATCATTTGAACCAATGCCACAAAAATTACTTACATATGGTGCAATTTTCTCTAGGAAAAGGAAAACACAAACAAAAATGCTGCCATGAATCCCATGATCCCGGACATAAACCTAAATATATATGGCATTCAGTTGTACATTCCCTATTGTGAGAAGTGCTCATTCATCTGCATTATTTAATTCTTGCAGGATTATGATACTTGGGACCTGACTCCTATTGTCTGGGTCCTTCCTGTTGTTGGTGGATTGGCATTCCTTGTTCAGATGTGCACTCTATTCCCACTTGTCTACCTGAAATACATTGTTGTTGCGTTCGCTGTATTATGGGGATTGGGTAGCGTTGTTTTGTCCTTCAGAATATTTGAGAGATTTAGAGGACAGAACACTCTTGGCCACCATGCTGCCCGACTTGCTTTTTTGTGCTTCACACTCCTTGGCCTGTATGCCTTCTACGTCGTGTCAGTGCATCTTGATGATACTTTCTCTCGTGCTTCTCCATCATCAGCACCCTCACAGTAGGAGACTACTGTGGTAATAGCTTTCAATTCAGTACTTAATAAAATTCTTTGCTAGCAAAATTGAGGTTTGTTGATACCTCTTTGTTTTTCAGTGCAGGCTGTGGTAGCGATATCAGTGGACAAGGACGTGCGTGTAGATGGCAAAGATATTATTGTCATGACGACACCAAAGGAACATGTACACTTGAAAAATCAAATGGATTTGTTGCAACTTGCAAGCTTGAGACTGTGTTACATAGATAATATGTAAGCATCACTTGTTTCCTAGAGCAGAGGCTACACGAGATTTCATCACCGTTCCAGTAATGAAGTTCCATAATGTCCAGACAAAAGAAAAACACGAAGAAAGTAATATGCAAGCAGCAGTTACTTGGCTCCTAGTCATATTTTGCAGAGTAGAATCTGTAAATAGGAATCCTCGAGTTAAAATGTGCAGGCATGTTATAAGGATAATGATATATGATCTAACAGGAAGGCTTTTCCCTTATCTGATGATCTGAGGTTGGTAAATAACGTCACCACATTTTTCATTTGGCAAATAACAGAAATTGCATGTTCCTCTTTCCTGGAAAGAAATGCATATTTGATAATCGAGTTAATGCTTCGTTGCTTGCGTATGCCATTTGTACTGTTGTCATCCTCATTGTTTGGCATTGTTTGCTGCTGTATGCCCAATAGGCTCCTATGCAGTGTTCCCGGATATCACCATGACCAGCTATGTTTTCCGCTGTATGCTGCTGCAATACATTCCATTGTTTCTCCCTTCAACTTCTTGTCCTGAGCACATTTGCTGATTGTTGCGACTCGGACTTTATAATGGCTAGCTTTTGGTATGATTCGAAGTTATTGAAACATGGATATGGAGAGAGCGTGTTAGTGAGACAAATGCAGTGGTAAATCAATGTGCTCTTGAATGGTTTGGTATTTCCCCAGTTTTTTTTTTTTGGCCTTTTTGCGTGCTGCCAATTTTGACAGTTTTTTAAACTGTGCTAAAGATGTCTTGCTAGGCCGACGACTTAGATGGCAAGTGCAACAGTTTTTGTGACTGCTTCTTTCTGATGTATCTTAGATTATTCGTTTCTGTAAAGTGTAAACTGCAGCCAAACGCCCCAAAATAACAGAGAGAGTACTGGCCGGGATATGGCCATACTGGGGCCGGATCGAATACAGACCATATTGGGCCGCGGATTCTTTGGGCTCATAAAGAATAAGAGGCTTGATCAGAACGCCAATCCCCGCCGCCTCTCTCCATTGATCGACTTCGCAGCTTTCCCTCCGCCCGTCCGCCGCCTCGATTCCGCCTCACCTGATGAACGCCGGCGGCGTGGAGGAGGCCGAGATCCACGCCAAGACGGTTCTAAGTACCGGATTGAGCGTCGACTCTCCTCCATATTCCCCTCGGAATCCTCCTCCAGCCAACCTCGCTGTGGAGGCGAGGTTTGGGGGATGGCCGAGCCTGGAAGATTGGGACGAGTATCTAACACGAGAAGAGGAGAAGCTGGAGCAGAAGAACCGGCAGTTAGAAGAGGAGTGCCGCGCGGATTGGACGAAGTTGGAGGCGGATTTCGAAAGGAAAAGGCGGTTTGAGCAGCACCTCGATGAGCGTTGGTCCAAATTGCAGGAGGAGACGGTGCAGCTTGCTAAGGAGAAGAAGCAAATCGAGAAGAAGATGCAGGAGGATCGGTACAGATGGGATCAGGTGGAAGCCGAACTACAACGTAGGGAGGAGGAAGTTTATCACCAAGGACGCGACTTGGATATCCAGGAGGAAGCACTGAACAAGTTCCTGGACATGCAGAAGAAGCAACTGCAAAAGCCTTTGCTGGTGCAACCCGACCACAACAATAACATGGTATGCCAACTTCTTTTAGTAAGTGCTGAAGTAACATACTTTCTTTGCACTAGTAGCACGAATCTATCACTTTTGAAAGCAGCTTACATTAGAGTTTATATTCGATAAAGTATACAAATGATAGATAAATATCACCATCGTTGCTGCGATACTGCGACTGTGAGCACGTGCTCTGAATCCATGGATCATTACCTTTGTCTCATTGAGATGCATTTGTTGCTGGTGCAAGACTGAAGGGAATCTCCTAGATTGTGCACAATGAGAACAGATTGCATCATGCAACTAAGTCGAAGCTGACGGAATGTTGCAGCTTCAGTCATACCTGTTTCAGCCGGAGGAAAAAAATGAGTCAGTATGACTCAGTAGGGTACCCTGAATTTAACGGGACAAAACAAAGGCCCCCCCTTCTCAATGGCATGGCAGTGGTGCCGAATCTAGACCATTACCTTGCCGTGCTTCTAATGACATTAGATATCTGCGTATAAACATGCTAGTGATCTAAATATCCATTTCAATAGTACATTTGAACCGATGCCACAAACTTTAGTTACATATATGGTGCAATTTACTCTAAGAAAAGAAATCCAGGACATAAATCTAAACATGAATTCAATTGTACATTCCCCATCGTATCGAGTGTTCTTTCATTGCATTGAATATTAACAGATATTTATTCTTGCAGAATTATGATGCTTGGGACCTGAGTCCAATTGTACAGGTGCTTGCTGTCGTCAGTGGGTTGGCATTCCTTGTTAAGATGTGCACTCTGTTCCCGCTTGTCTACCTGAAACGCATTGTTGTTTCATTTGCTGCTTTATGGGCATTGGGTAGTGTTGTTTTGTCCTTCAGAGTATTTGAGAGATTTAAAGGACAGAACACCCTTAACCACCATGCGGCCCGGCTTGCTTTCTTATGCATCACACTACTTGGTTTGTATGCCATGTACCTCATCTCAGTGCATCTTGATATCTCTCGCGCTTCTCAATCACGAGCATCCACGCAATACTACAAGACTGCCGGTAATAGCCTTCAGTTCGATACTTCATAGATAAATTCTCTGTTTGCAGAGTTGAGGTGTTTTGACAAATCTTTGTTTTTCAGTGCAGGCTTTGGCAGGCAGTGGTAGAGACATCAGTAAGACAGTAAACAAGGACGTGCATGTAGATGGCAAAGATTTTTTTTTTTTTTGATCATCTACACTTCACAAGTTCACAGATGGATTGGTTGCAACTTTCAAGCATGTCTCTGTATTACACCGCTATGCAAGCAGCAGTTGTTTCCCAAAGCAGAGTCTGTACGAGATTTCGTTACCATCCCAGCAACGAAGGTACATAATTTCCACCGAAAGAATAGCAATAAACAGTATGCATGCAGTTACTTGGCTCCTCTTGGTACTTTGCAGAGTAGAATTTGTAAATAGGAATCCTCGAGTCAAAAAGTGTGGGCATATTGTTAAGGGTAATCATATATGATGGTCTGACAAGTCAAGCTGCCTCCACTTGATGATGCGAGTCTGGTAAATACGTCATCCCATTTTTCATTTGACAAATAATAAAATATTGCATATTTCCCTTTCCTTGGTAAGAAATGCATATTGAATACTCGGGTTAATTTGTTTCCTTGCTTGCATATGCCATTTTAACTGTTGTCATTGTTAGTGTAGTTTGGAATTAATCCGATATAGGCATTTTCGAGCCCCAAGTCCAGCTCCTGAGGCTGTGCGGTGTGGCTAAACTCAGCAGCTACCAGAGAATATCCATTTTTCCGTTGGTGATCCTCGTGGATATATACTTAGAGTCTACGGATGACACAAGAATCATTCCTTTTTTTTTGTGTGTGTCTACTTTGGCATATGACCGGCATGATGCAACGAAAACAAAGCGAGGCCGGGTCCCCTCACCGAACTTTGTGGCTGCCGATCAGCCTCACTCTCAAATTAAAATCTTTCCGATGCATGCATGTGGCTCCCACGAGGCAATCATTTTGGTGGCCCTCGATCACTCGTGCATCAGCTCATCCAAGAGCTTTAAATTTGCCTTGTTTCTTATGCATTTCTTTTGTTTTTCTCTTTTATTTCCCTTCCACAGTTTATTCAGGTTTCTAATCCGCGCTGTCTTTGTCGAGGAAGCCGTGCGCTAATCGGATTGTTCTCCTGCCTCTTCGGAATATGCCTACGCCAGCAGCTGCGACGACAACAAAAGCTTCTTGTTCGATTGCACCATCTATAGTGCTTTATTGAGGTTTAAGTCTCTGAATAAAGTCGGGCGAATTGGGGCTTTTTGCTTGAAAGCGTCATGGGTATGTTGAAAGAAAAGTTATTAGGTAACCTCGCAAAAAACCATTTTACTACATTAATTCCATTGACTTGAGTTCTAAATATTTCGATGTCAGGAATCCAGATTACATGTTCGATCTGGTGCAATGATCTCCTGTACATAAACACATGGATGGACTTGTCTGGTGATGAACGAGAAAGAAAAAGGCTTGCACATGCATTATAGCCAACTATGCAAGGGCACGGAATTATCAGACAGTTGGCTTGGCTTCCTATCCGCTAGGACTAGCTAGGCAGACATGTATGGTAATCTCATCCTAATTACTACTATTAGTCTATTAATCATAAGTTGCCTGGACTTTGTTAACTTAGACCTTGTATGGAGAAGGCAAAGCCATCCACTACATATTGTTTACATACCGTGCGTTCGGCGCACCCCCTCTAATTTTTAGCACTCATCATATCAAAGAGAATTTTACTATTTAAAACTATTTTTATTAATTTAATGACAAAACCTATGTCACAACTCCCCCTCTAAATCGCGAGACGAATCTAATGAGCCTAATTAATCTATATTTTGCTACAGTAATGCTACAGTAACTATCGTCTAATTGCGACTTAATTACCCTCATTAGATTCGTCTCGCAAATTCGAGCGGAGTCCTGAAATTAGTTTTGTAATTAAACTTTATTTGTAATTAGAATATTTGTTGTAAAAACCCTCTAAAATTTAGACCTCATGCGCCGAACCCACCCATAGAGTAAAAGTTAATAACGACTTCCATAGTAGTACGTCACATTTTTTTTAACAAGAAGTTGCTTCGGATCAACTTGGAATAGCTGTTAGGTAGCCATCATGATGCCGTATTCAACGATCATGACTAAGCTCAGGGCTTCATCCAGTTCGTTGATACACGTAACACGTTACGTCCTAGTAAACTTAACATGCATGCATGTTTGTTTGACCGTGAGCTGCACATAGAGACTTGGTCTCGGTTCCTTTCTTCTTTGGGAATATTTTTTTTTTCTCGAACACGGAGGAAAGCTGCGTATCATATTCCTTTGGGAATATTATCGGTTTCTTTCGTTTCGGTTGCTCAGGGATTGAGGATTTTCCGTTAAGGGATTGAGGAACCACACGAAAGTGACATGCTACGTACACAGGGACTGCTTGTTTAGAAAAATTAGGTCACTAACGAAAAATCGCTTTCACAACATGGTTCTGATCGCTAATGTAGTGATGTACAGTCGGTTTAGGTATTTTCTGATTGATGTTCTTTTGTTTATGTTAGAAACAAAGTTACAATTATTGCATCTTTTCAACTCTTTTATACTACTATAATACTACTAATAAAAAGCAATGAAGCAACTAGCTCATGCATATGCGGGTGGGATGGTCATGCATGTGCCCCTCAGATGGGCTCTGAATTTATCGTGACTTAAACCACACCACACACCGTGGCTTAACTTGGCTGTTTTACGCATGTGCATAGCCTAAGCTGTAGGGCTAGTTAGGCTTAATTAAAAATTGAAAGCATGCTCAGCAGATTAACTAAAATAAACCACCATGGCATCTCTCTCTTACATGACTAGCCTGTTCATCCTTGCACATTCAGATTTCGGATCCACATGCAAAAGACGAAGCCTAAATAAACAAAATCGACAGTGACGCCTAAGTGACGTGCACCTTGGACACTGCAGGTATGATTTCGGGTTTCCAAAGATCAACCGAATGCTTTTTTTCCCCTTGACCCCAGCTAGGACAGCCTGATTAGTGTAAATTCGAGGAAGTGTCGTCCAGACAAACAGAGTGTTATAACCATCATCGCATTTTTTTTTTTCTTTCTTCTGTCTTCAAACTTACTGATTAAAACAATTCTACTGCAAGTAGCAGGTAAAGTAAGAGTTTTTCTAAGATAATCTACATAATTGATGGTCAAACTCTTATTCGTAGAGACAAAGAGAGCAAATTTTAGAAAAGAAATAGCCCCAGAAAGTTGCACTTTCAACAATAATTTTGCCCAAGAATTATTGGAAAATCATGATGTTCGTAGCTTTACATTGGAAATTTAGAGATCATGAATAGATCATTTGAAGTCAATGCCATAGAAGGAAAAAAGAAGAACCACAAATGTTGAATACACTTCATTGCATCGCGTGCATATAAAAGACAGAACACGAGGTACAGTCAGTACGGTGCATGTGAGGGGAAGTGGAGCGCGTGCACACAAGACAAGACCATGAGTGTCCAAGGATCCAAGCCTTCTTTTCTTCTATATCCAAGAAAATCAAATCACTGACTTTTTTTCTGGAAGGACGACCCCAAATGCGTACCTATCATTCTGTTTTCGTAAATGTGCGTGGCAGGTCCAATCTGAGCGCTCCATTTTTGTTTTCAAAAAAGGAATTTCATTGATATTAAAGCATATTGCATTCCCTGGTTACATAAACCACCCAAACAACGGCAACACCGTTGATGGGAGACAAAAACCTTGAAAGCCGCAAATTCCGCCAACTAGGATCACCATTCCAGACGGATATGCCACGGACGAGAACTCCGATCTGAACGAACACGGTCATCTCACCATCCACCACCATCATCCTCATCTCCGACGGGGGAAAATTGAAACCCAACCTTTTCGCAAAAGATGGGTAGACTGCTAACCTTCCACATGAAAATATGATGAACTTGTCGTCGCCGAGCCCGTTGCCGAACCCATGGTCGTCTCTTTCACCAGATTCGTCATAGGAAAACACAAATCCGACTAACATCCAGATGGATGTTACCGAAAACCAAATTCTCACTAGCCCACCGTCATGGCCAAGAAGAACCACGACAAGACAAAGAAGGGGCTGGAGTACCTTGTTCTGCATCGATGATGACGTCTTCGCCTCGCCATCACCGTCGAGAAACCTTGTCCTCAATTGCTTCATGCCGACGAATTTGACGACGCTGCACCGCCACCGCCACCCTCTTCGACAAGACCACTAGAGAAACTCTAACCCTAACAACGGCTGCCGTCAAAAGCGACCACCGCAGGAAACCTAACTATCTAAACCTAGAACAATCTGAGCGCTCCATGTGGCCGTGGAATCGCCTCTCGATCAGTCTGTTCAACTCTTGCATCCATCGCGTTTCAGAAATTCAAGCTGTACTCATGCTTGAGCTATTATGACTTGCCTTTCTTGTTGTTCCTCTCTAGGGAGGAAAAGCTACTTCCCAAATTTCACTTTCTTGTTGCTGGACAGAATATATCCTGAGTATATGCATATCAACTTGCTTTTGCAAGGCGCATTTATTTCAGGATAAATATAGAGTCTTTCTTGATATATTCTATTTTTAGAGGTAATAATTCTTTGAATAGTGAAACGAGGTTTAGGGCCTCTTTGGAAAAATGTTTGGCAGGACGGCTTCTCCAGAGAGCTTCTCCTCAATTTTAAGGACAAAAATGTAAAAAGGAGAGCGCGGTGAGGAAAAGAAGCCGGTGAAACTACCATTTTCGTGGCTTCCTGCTTCACCTCTTTTTTAGGTGCAGCTTTCTCCTTTTTTTTTTCAAGAAAAAGCACATGAAGAAGCATCCCTTTTGGTTAGGAATCACGTGCAACCGCTAGAGAAACCATTGAAGGAGCCCTAGCAAAAAGCCTTATATACGTGCTGCAAATACCAATACATATATAGATTTCTTAATTGGTCTTTGTCCATCGTCTCTCTTTAAACAATATTTCATTTCCATTGTCATTCTTCTGTACATGATTCTTGCTGGACCTTTTATTGCTGCAAGCATATAATGAATCTTTGTTCTTCGCTAATTGAAAAGGTTGACATGTAAGGTGAATGATACATATATGTTTGATTTACGTTATTAGCCGTCAAAACACCCCGTCACATCCCACTCAATCACACTAATAACACAAGACACTGTATGATGAAGCCTTTTTTTATCGAATCGATAAATAATGGGCTCATAATGGTATGTTAGAAGAAGTGACATTGGGAGAATCTAGGTATTAGTGAAGTACCGTACCCATACATATGAATTAGGACTAAGATTAGGTCTTCAAGAGCCTTCCTAGTAAATTCAATACTTATTTGACAATATACTCTCTTTCAGGGGCTGATTTTAATGCAAATCAAAGGAACCGTGGCCCCCACCCCCAACTATTCGGCAAATTATATTAAGTAGGGTTTAGACAAATTATATTAACAATAAAAAATTATATTATGTAAAGAGTTGGTTATTGCTTAGTGATATTTATAGCTCAAATACTAGTCTCGCAGTTTTTCCCCTAAAGAGAGGCCAGTGTAAAGGAGAATATATGGCAATCCACTCCCATCTTATCGACAGCTTGAGAATATGAAAAAGGGCTAAATGTCAATTGAATATCCTTCGAGGTCTCATGTAACAATATACTGACTAATTGAGGGACTGTACCGCAAAAAGAAGAATGCCCTAACTAAACTCCAACAAACAAATCTCCTTGCCCCAGCCCCACACATATTTCTTTCACCGCACTCCCGTATTTCTCTCTTTTTTTTGGCGAGAAACCTTACCCCCGTATTTCTCGATCACGTACCGTGTATAATCTCATTTTTTCCATTTTCTTTGCGTCCACGTATGTCAATTCTCTCCCCTCAAAGTACTCCCCAACCACGAGCAAAATACAGGTGAGAGAAAGAATAGAGAGGAGAGAGAGAGAGAGGCGCGTTGGTGGAGCTTGGAGAAGCAGTTCCTGCGCCCGGAAGCATATTCCCCGCCCGGATCCGCTCCCTTCCCTCCCCTGATAAACGGTCCCGGCCGGAGGAGAGAGAGACTGCGCCAGGGCAAGATGAGTTCTTGACGAGCCTGTGCAGGGGAGGTCCAATCCAGATAGCACCATTCTTTTCCCCCCCATTCACGCCAGGCTCCCCAGATCCAGGCATCCTTTTGCCGGTAAGGAAGTGCTTCGATTGATTTGCTCGTTTCGTTCTGCGGGATGTTTTACTTTTTTGGTTGCTGTGGGTGCGCAAGAGCAAATCCAATCAACCTTTCTGGGATGGGGGTGATTCCTCCGATCGGTGCAGTTTGTTGCGGATTATGTATTTACTGCGTGGAGTAATGCTAATCAGTTTAATTCCAAAGAAGGTTCCATCCCTGATAGGAGTATGTATCAGATCGTCGTATCGGAAGAATTTATTGATTTCAGCATATTGTGGCGCATCATCGTATTATGATAAATAGTTGTCCTATTGATTTCAGCTTCATTGTTACGCATGTATGCAAATGCAAATGCTTATTTGGTTACTCTGACATTGCTTGCAAATGTTTGTTTGGTCACTCTGACATTGCTTCAGTTTTTTCTTTTAATTATTTGCTGCAGCTGTCTTTGCTTGCATGCTCGATTCTGAAAACCAATAAATGTTGTTAGTGATCGGTAACATTCATGTGCTGTTCTACATTCCATACTAGAAACCTGATTGGTAGCTTATGATTCACATTGGAACTAGATTTGAGTCCTCTAAATGAGAAAAAAACATGGTTGCACTGCAATGACACAAGTAAAGTTCTATTTCCCTATCCAAGTTGGGTGCATATTTAAAAGTTTGTTGGGTTGGGTTAACTTTTGATTAAAACTGTAAGGTTCTATATGACCACATAATCCTGAGACTTGAAGGCAAAGGATTTGCTTTTCCGAAGTTTGACCTTATTTCAGCTTTGTGAATTTTTTGTGTTTATGCTTGGCAATCGGCAATATAATTCAGTAATATTTTCAAGTTGTGAGGCTTAGTTCTAGTAGTACTTGATGCACATTCTAAAACTTAGTATATCACTTTACAGGATTGATGTTTCTTTCTTCATTTCCCAAAGAGCAAGTTTCCATTTTCTTAAAAAGCAAAATTATGAGGCATAGAATTGAGCGCATACATTCATTTAGTGATATTTTTATGTACCCCCCCCCCCCCTCTCTTTCATCCTTCAACTCATTGCATCCCTTTTTCTCATTTTGCAGGTTGATCTATAACCTATGATGGTTATTTACTTAGCATCCCATCTTGCCATGGCAATGTCATTCTAGCCTCATGGCTACCTAATAAAAACAATTTGATTCAAAATGAAGCTCTAGCATCATGCTGTCTTAGGTGATTTGGATAGTTTGTTAGGATAGCATGAGATAATTAGATAGTAGAGGTGATGTCCATCCAATCTCTGTGCTGATTCTCCCTGCAGTGAAGGAACTGTAATTACTCCAGCTGTATATTGATATATTGATAGTCAACAGTTCAAATAGTGTTGTCTTTCTGAAAGGTTCGGCAAGCAGTTCAGCAGTCAGCCTGCTCTTTTAGGTACCAATAACATATTTAAGTTAATCAAATGTGACACCTGGTGTTACTTTGATGGAGTACTAATTTGCCTCAATTAACTCATAGATATCGCACATTTTCCTGAGGTCCCATGGAGACTTCCGTATCTCCGCCAGGCGCATTGAAGCAAGCAGTTGTTCGCAGGCCTTCTCCTGGGAACTCTGTTAAGGATCTATGTCTTTTTTCAAAACAAGGGTCAGTAGCTGAAGTGGAATCTGCTTTGGCCTTATTGAAAAAGAGTGGTGGGAGCATTGATGGTAGAAATGCATTTGGACTTAGTGCGCTCCACCTTGCAACATGGAGAAATCATCTGCCAATTGTGAGGAGGCTCCTAGATGCCGGTGCTGATCCAGATGCAAGGGTATGCACTGTACCTTTTAGTGCCCTTCTTATCTCACCTGTGTTTTGTAATCTACTTCTGTTTGTCCCAATGACAATAAAGTTATATGAAACTGCAGTTGTGTTGAGCATTCTAAACATGCGTGACGTTTTACAAATTATCATAATAGCTCATATTAGCGTGATAAAGTTGTTCAGTAATACCTCTGTGTGGTTCTTCTTCGTATTTGTCTATGAATTCTTACTAATAGTCCCATTGCATCAGGATGGAGAATCTGGCTGGAGCAGCCTGCACAGAGCAATTCATTTTGGACACCTGTGTGTTGCTGGTGTTCTTCTGCAGTTTGGTGCGTCGCTCACTTTGGAGGACACCAAGGGTCGCACACCTATAGATCTTATCTCCTGCCCCATATCACAGGTCAACGGTGATTCTCCTGATGCAGGTAGTCATCTTCTGTTTTAGAGAGCTTTCACCTTTCATATTTAGCAGTTTGTTACTGATGTCCTTTTGCATTATTCCTTTAGGGGTTGCTTTAATGAAATAATCATATCTTATTACATTTTAGTTACGACGGAAGTCTTCAGTTGGGGAAGTGGGACAAATTATCAGCTGGGAACCGGCAATGCCCACATACAAAAACTACCATGTAAAGTAGATGCATTGCACGGGTCATCTATCAAAACAGTTGCTGCATCAAAGTTCCATAGTGTAGCAGTTAGTTCTGATGGTGAACTGTACACATGGGGTTTTGGTCGAGGTGGTCGTCTTGGTCATCCAGATATTCACAGGTGAGCAGTCACATGCTATTCTAAGCGATTTGTTATTTTACAGAGGCAGTTAACCTGGTTTCTTTCATGTTTCCTCTGTTTCTCACATTGCTTTTGTTAAGATCATGACTATAGATTTTAACAAGCTACTAATGAAGTCTAATTCTGTTTAGTTTTAACCGAACATTAGTTGAACAGTGAGGTCTCATATTTTGTGTGTCAAAATTCCCTTTCTGTTGAGCAACTTTATGAGTTATGAACATCACTATTTGGTTACAGTGGCCAGTCAACTGCTGTGATTACCCCCCGCCAAGTGACAGTAGGATTAGGCCGAAAACAAGTGAATGTTGTGGCTGCAGCCAAACATCATACTGTAATTGCTACAGATGCCGGGGAATTGTTTACCTGGGGATCAAATAGAGGTATGTTTGATTCATCTTAAATGCATTCGAAGAAACATGAATTTAGGCACACATGAGATGTCCTTTTCATTTTTGCTACTTTCATGTTCTCCGTGTGGCCATTTTCTTAATGAAATGCTCTGAATGGTGCAGAGGGTCAGCTTGGTTACCCTTCTGTTGATACCCAATCAACACCAAGACGGGTTAGTTCCCTCAAACTAAGGATTGTTGCTGTAGCTGCTGCAAACAAGCACTCAGCTGCAGTTGCGGAAACTGGTGAAGTATTCACCTGGGGTTGCAATAAGGAGGGCCAGCTAGGATATGGCACCTCAAACTCAGCATCCAATTGCATTCCAAGGATGGTGGAGTACTTGAAAGGAAAAGTATTTATTGGCATCTCTGCAGCAAAATACCATACAGTAGTGCTAGGTGTTGATGGTGAGGTAAGTCAGTATCTTCTGAAACTTTTTATACAAAGTGACATTGTTCTAATGTTAAGGAAATTTGACATAGTTAATGTTATCCTGTTTCAGGTGTTCACTTGGGGTCATCGCCTCGTGACTCCTCGCCGTGTTGTAATAGCTAGATGTCTTAAGAAGGGGGGAAATACAAACCTGAAGTTTCATCGCATGGAGCGACTTCAGGTGACCTCAGTCGCTGCTGGAATGATGCACAGCACTGCTCTAACAGCTGATGGTGCTCTTTTTTACTGGGTTTCATCGGATCCTGATTTAAAATGCCAACAGGTTTTGTTTTTACTTGTTAAGCTATTAATCTGCACAGCTAAGTTACTGGTTGTGCTTACATTCAACCTGTTTTCTGTACAGATATTTTCAATGTGTGGAAGGAATGTTGTGAGCATCTCGGCTGGAAAGTACTGGACTGCACTGGCCACATCAACTGGTGATGTTTTCATGTGGGATGCAAAGAAACGCAAGGATGAAATCCCTGTGTTTACTCGAATTCATGGTGTTAAGCGAGCGACATCAGTTTGTGTTGGTGAAACACATATGCTTGTGCTCTCTAGCATATACCATCCTGAGTATCCACCCAAACCTAAAGTTAAAGCCAAAAATTCCATGTCAGAATGGAATGGGGGATGGAAGAGTTGGATGAAGATATCTTGTTCGATGATGTCCGGCCGGAGAGTGGCATGTCTGGAAGCAGTGGTACGTTGAGTAAAGGGGTACCTAGTTTGAAAAGCCTCTGTGAAAAAGTTGCGATCGAGTATTTGTTGGAACCAAGGAACGCGGTACAACTTCTTGAAGTTGCTGATTCCTTGGAAGCCAAGGAGCTCAAGAAGCATTGTGAGGTATGTTATGATGCACTGTTGTGCAGTGGTATAATTGCTGCAGTCTGGTTTCATACTCTGTCCTTGTTTTGACTTTGGCATAGTTAAGGCGGATACTAAATTTGTTAATGTGATGCAGGATATTGCTATTCGCAATCTAGATTACATTTTTACAGTTGCGGCTCCGTCAATTCTGCATGCTTCTCCTGAGATTCTTGCGAATTTGGAGAGATTGCTGGATGAAAAATCATCAGAGCCCTGGAGTCAGCGCCGTCTTCCCACAATGACAGCTACATATCCTGTTGTCATTGACAGTGATGGAGAGGAAGATGAATTAGGAGAATTCCGTAGGCACCGGAACTGTGGGAAGTCTGCATCAAGGTCATATGGAATGTCAAGTTCAGAGAACTTCCTTCAGAAAGACTGCAATGCTGGACAAGCTATCTCTAAACAGATCAGGGCAGTTCGCAAGAAGCTGCAACAAATTGAAATTCTGGAGGCTAAACAACTTGCAGGTCATCAGCTTGACAATCAGCAGCTAGCGAAGCTCGAGTCTAGGGCTGCCCTTGAAAGTGAACTTGCTGAACTTGGCGTTCCCTCAGAAACATATTCAAGAGCTTCCTCTGTTTGTTCAGCAGAAGGCAGGACAAATAGAAAACCTGAGGTTTCTAAGAAGCAGAAACGAAAAAATAAGTTGGCTGCACAGTCTGATACAACCCCTGTGAAAAGTGAGGCCCAGCTTCAAATCTCTATGAAGGAGCTTCCAGAAGTCCTACCCGCTAATATCTCTGCTGAAAAGGTTAGGTTGTGTCGTTTTGGCGCACTTATCTTATATTTCTAGGTTTCTTGCTTTTAATAGTTTCCTTTCTCCTCTTTGTAGATATTGCTTGTTAATATCAGGCCTCATGTCTGTATTGTAATGCAGCTGCTAGCCATTTGAAGCATTATTTTTAGGCATTATGCTGTTGTGAACATCTGAGTATCATTCTACATCCCTACTTTTCTTGGTCTTGCAAGTTTAAAGCTGAGAGGGTGCCTTACTTTGTCCTTTTGGTACCTGTTCTGTGCTTTGCTTACATGGAAGGCCAAGTATTTGTCCCCTTTATGGAATCTTATTGCTTTCCTTTTAACTTATTAGTGTAGTATCATATCTTATTGTAGCTCGTAGCTTTGATTACTTTGCATTGATCCCATATTGTTCTGCTAGCTATTTACATATGTATTTTTCTTGCTTTGCCTACAATGTTGAAAGAAAGCATAGTTGCTGATAAAACCATCTGTTTGTAGGAGCAGGAGGTGAGTGCTGCTGATCCAATCAAGCACTCTGAGGATGCCACTTTCAGTAACACGAAAGACATCTCTTATCCAGTGAAGAAGCCTTCCCAACCAACTTCATCTAAAAGGAAGAATAGGAAAGGTGGCTTGTCGCTGTTTCTGAGTGGTGCTCTTGATGACACCCCAAAACCAAGCCTCCCTGCCCCTGTTGTGCCTGTTACACCGAAGCATGAAGGACCTGCCTGGGGTGGTGCGAAGATAACCAAAGGACCTGCATCACTCCGAGATATTCAAAGCGAGCAGAAAAAGACAAATGAGCCAATCCCAGCCAAGGCAAAAGATCGCTTTGACAACTCACCTGACAGCGCCGTACGTGTACGACTTTCTTCATTTATTCCAGATGCACGTTCAAGCCCAATATCTGTCATGCCTGCTCGTGTGGTGCCTTCCGATGGGGAAAGGAGTACGCCCCCTTGGTCCTCTTCGGCTACCTCACCCAACCTATCAAGGCCTTCTCTCAGGGACATACAGATGCAGCAGGTAATGTTGTGACCCAGGGTTCAAATAGATTCTTTTGCTTGAATGAAAGTGTTGATCAACAGTTTGTTTTTGTATCAGGAGAAGCGACACCATGGCATCTCTCACAGTCCGAAAACCCGAACATCAGGCTTCACCATACCATCCCAGAGTGCATCACCAGAGGCTGGCATGAAGGACAATGTTCCTAACCGCTGGTTCAAGCCAGAGGCTGATGCTCCATCCTCCATCCGCTCAATACAGATCGAGGAGCAGGCGATGAAGGACTTTAAGCGCTTCTACAGCAGCGTGAGGATCGTCAAGCCGCAGGCCCAGTGATGGCTGCGTCTGCAGAGCAGAGTTACTGATCTTTTTTTTAGTCTCACCTCTCAATTTAATGGTTCATTGTACATTCAAATGTACAGTCAGTTTCCTTCACCATAGGTTCCTTTAACAAAATAAAGTCTGAAGCACCCTTTGCTTTCGTTTTCGCTGGAGCGATCTCATTTTTAGTTATAACAAAAGGATGTATAGGTCATGTGAGATCACCCTGCTTGGCTTAACTTCTGCCAATGTTCTTTTTCCCACCAAAATCTCTTTGGTTTTTGCAATCAAAGCTCATAAACTGTTGGTGCATGTGTTCTCTGCAGTCAGGTGCATCTGCCGTTTTCTTTTATACAAATCGTCAGTTTGCCGTTGGCCTCATTATTATCTGCCTGACTGGTTGATGTGAAATCTTGATCCATTTCTCACCTGCATTGCATTTCTCACTGGCTGGTGAGGAAAAAGTTGATCTATATCTCGCTAATCTTGCGCAATATTTTTTTTTCATTTTGATGGTGTCAAAACCCGGGAAATGTTAACGTCATCAACCATGATTTTACTCTGTCTCGTGCTTTTTTGGCAGTGCTACAGTGGCATGCACTGTAGCACTGTGCAATAGTCAAAACAACAGGGTCTAGCCTAAGGCTTTTGGTGAGGTGTCATATTTCTTTGCCCTAAAAGTGAGAACAGCTAAGACGTGAGGATCAAAGGTCATGTGCTCCCATAATCTCGCATCCTGATGATACCCATCTTTACCTTTGTCAAAACCGGTTTCTTTGCTGCAGCCTATTCTGAACTTTGCAGCTCATACTTTTGGGTCGGCCATCTTGTGGAACATGTCAGTGTGATCATACCGTTGCAAACAAAAATAATATATTGGCTATATGCATGACTTCAGCTTCTCTATAATCCGTTGCAAACAAAAGATGAAGTGGTGCAAGGAAATAATATGATATGAAATCAAGAGCCAAAAACCATACAGCACGCACGACATGTTTGGCACAACTATACATGGATTCAGCTCCACATACTCTGTTGAACACCTGCAAAGTTTCTGTGCATCGAACACGTCCTAACAAGATCACTGAACCATGACAACATTGCATCATGCTACGAGTCGTTTTGGAGCAAACATTTCCGCTGTGAAATGAAACAAAGGTCACGTGCGCGTCATGTGAGGAGCAGGTGTGGGCCGTGGGCGGCAGGATGGGGACAACGGAAATGAAATGGTCGGCGCGGATTGGCCTTCGCCTTTACCCACGCTTTCCCGCTTTTTGTGACTCATCGTTCTTGCTTTCGCCATCCCTGATCTTGCCGCCGAACACGAACGGCCGGAAAGGCATGCAGAGGCGTTCTACGTAGCGCTCGCTCGTTTCACACTTGGAACGATACGAAGGCCTCGTTCGTTTGTCATGGAATGGGACATATTCCACATGGAATGATTGGACATAGAACTACTCCCAATTCAACTGGGAATGGCCGTTCGGTTAGGTATGGATTGGTTTGAAACCCAACATAGATTGGTCCATTCCATGACTCAAAGAGCTAGCATAAAACCATGACTTAAACCTCATGGAACGAAACCAATCGATGGATTCATTCTTCACTTGGTTTGAGTGACACATGTGGTTTCACTCAATCCATGCCTTGAAACTAATCCATGTGTATAATCATTCCATGCCAACCGAACAAGGCCGAAGGGGACATGGAATCTTGATCGAGCTGTCAAAATGCGTCGCCTTGTCGATCCTCATCGTAGCTTTAAGGTGTGTCCATGGGAAAAAGGTGGCAAAGTATTTGCTTGGTAGATTCCAGGTCCCCAGTGGGGCATGTTGTTTTGTGACTTTGGTTCATTTGCCAACTTACAACGCTTGGTATATGCGTTTCCATAGTAAAAACAATGCTTGGTGTATGATTGAGGTTCGGGCTATGTTCAACTGGAATTACTTGTTTGGTAGGGAGAAGGATATTACTTTTCAAATGGTGAAAGAAAAATAAAGATTAATCCTTATATTTGAGTAGAATGAAGTGAAAACTGGACGTATGCATGCCTCTGGAAACAACTTTGTAGCAGTTGTTGTTTCCTCTGTCACAGCTTGTGCTAGATTTCAAATGTACGAGTCAAAAAAGAAAAATCAATGTATCTTCTTCAACGCACTAAGCACAAAACAAATTGGATGAAGTGTACAATGATTACTATCACCACATGTTTATACACATTTTCCCGAAAGAAAGAACATAGGACTGTTTAAATAGGCACATTTAATCTTAAGAATATGCTTTAAGATTAGCTGCTTGCACATGAAGATAAGCACCTTTACTCCACACCCTACACTCTGCATCTACATCCAGGTCCTTTTTTTATTTCGTCACGTAACCAAAGTTAAGAAAGGAATTAGGCATCACCGCCTCAACGACAATTATTCCTCATAATCATTTCTAGACCGCATGCTATTCTCTATTTATAACACTACTGCGCTTTTAATCTTCAGTACACGCGCGTGGCGACGCACACACTGACAAGCCCTCACTATAGCTAGCTAGCTCCATGCAGCTGAAGCCCCGAGGCGCCTCGGCGTGGTTACACCGGTAGAGAGATCAGATCAGATCGGCGGCGATCGATCGATGGCGGCGAGGAAGCTGGTGGTGGAGGTGGTGGAGGCGCGGAACCTGCTGCCCAAGGACGGCATGGGCACGTCGAGCCCGTACGCGCGCGCCGACTTCGACGGGCAGCGCCGCAAGACGCGCACGGTGGCGCGTGACCTGAACCCGGTGTGGAACGAGGCGCTCGAGTTCTCCTTCCCGCCCGCCGGCGTCGGCGTCGACCCCGTCGCCGGCGAGCCGCTCGAGGTGGCCGTGCTCCACGACGTCCGCGTCGGGAACAGCCGCCGGAACAACTTCCTCGGCCGCGTCCGCCTCGACGCGCGCCAGTTCGTGCGCAAGGGCGAGGAGGCGCTCATCTACTTCCCGCTCGAGAAGAAGAGCTTCTTCAACTGGGTGCGCGGCGACATCGGACTCAAGGTATACTACGTCGACGAGCCCGTCGCGCCGCCGGCGCCGGAGCCGGAGCCGGAGCCGCCAGCCGCCGGTGACGCTGCCCCGCCTGAAGCAGCCGCGGAGCCGCCAGCGGCTGAGGCTCCTGCTGCGGCTTCTGCGGACGAGCAGCCGAAAACAGAGGAGCCGGCGGACGCAGCTCCGGCGCCACCGCCGGAAGAGGCTGCAGCCGGCGACGGATCCGCCACGGAGAAGCCGCCGGAGGCTGACCCCGCAGCGGCGGACCCAGTGCCTGAAGATGCACCACCCGTAATGACGGCAGAGGCGGTGGCAGCATCAGAGGAGAAGGCGCCGGAGGAGGAGCCGGTGCCGAGCCCGCCGCCGGCGCCGGCGCCAACGCCGATGCCGCGGCAGGTGTCGATGCCTGTGCGCCGGCCTCCGCCGCCTCCGCCGGATGAGCCGATGGAGCGAAGCAAGCACGACCTGGTGGACAAGATGCCGTACCTGTTCGTCCGCGTGGTGCGCGCGCGGGGGCTCCCCGCCGGCGCGCACCCGCACGTGCGCGTGGCCGCCGCCGGCCGCCACGCCGCCACCGGGGAGGCCCGCCGCGGCGCCTTCTTCGAGTGGGACCAGACCTTCGCGTTCGTGCGCGACCCGGCGCTCGACTCGCCGGGCCCCACGTTGGAGGTATCGGTATGGGACCTCCCGCCCGACGCCGACGTGTCCGTCGCCGACGACCGCAGCTTCCTCGGCGGCCTCTGCTTCGACACCGCCGACGTGCACGCGCGGGACCCGCCCGACGGCCCGCTCGCCACGCAGTGGTACAGGCTCGAGGGCGGGCGCCGCCTCGCCGGCGCCGACCTCATGGTCGCCACGTGGGCGGGCACGCAGGCCGACGAGGCCTTCGCCGAGGCGTGGAAGGCGGACTCGCCGGCGGCGGCGTCCTCCTCCTCCGCCGCCGCCGCGTCGCGGGCCAAGGTGTACGTCTCCCCCAAGCTCTGGCTCCTGCGGCTCACCGTGATCGAGGCGCAGGACTCGCTGACGGCGCCGCCGCCCCGCGACGCCGGCATCGCGGTGCGCGCCACGCTGGGGTTCCAGTCGCTCAAGACGCGGGCCACGCCCGTGGCGCGCAACGGCGGGCCGGCGTGGAACGAGGACCTGCTGTTCGTCGCCGCCGAGCCCTTCACCGACGACGACTGCCTCGTCGTCTCCCTCGAGGTGCGCCACGGCAAGGAGGCCTTCCCCATCGGCTCGGCCAGCATCTCGCTCGCCACCGTCGAGCGGCGCGTCGACGACCGCAAGGTGGCGTCCAAGTGGCTCGACCTCCTCCCGTCCGACGAGGCCGCCAAGCGAGTCGGCGGCGGCAAGAAGGCGGCGACCACGCAGATGCACGGCGGCCGGCTGCACGTGCGCGCGTGCCTCGACGGCGGGTACAACGTAGCCGACGAGCCGCCGTACGCCGCCAGCGACTTCCGGCCGTCGGCGCGGCAGCTCTGGCACCCGCCCGTCGGCGTCGTGGAGGTCGGCATCGTCGGGTGCAAGGGCCTCCTGCCAATGCGCGCCGCCGACGGCAAGGGCTGCACCGACGCGTACGCCGTGGCCAAGTACGGGCCCAAGTGGGCCCGCACGCGCACCATCGCCGACAGCTTCGATCCGGCCTGGAACGAGCAGTACACGTGGCCGGTGTACGACCCGTGCACCGTGCTCACTGTCGGCGTGTTCGACGACCCCTCGTCGGACGCCAGCGCGACGAAGGACGCCTGCTCGCGGCCGATGGGGAAGGTCCGCATCCGGCTGTCCACGCTGGAGCGTGGCCGTGTGTACCGTGGCCTGTACCCGCTCATCTTGATGCTCCCCAGCGGCGCGAAGCGGATGGGCGACGTCGAGCTGGCGGTCCGCTTCGCCACGTCCGCCTCCACGCTCGACGTGCTGCACATGTACACCCGCCCGGCGCTGCCGGCGATGCACCACCAGCGCCCCGTCCCGGCGGCGAGCCGCGAGGCGCTGCGGCTGGCGGCGGCGCGCATCTCGGCGGCACACCTGGCGCGGTCGGAGCCGCCGCTGCGGCGGGAGGTGGCCGCGTGGATGCTGGACGCCGGCGGGGAGCCGCGCGGGTTCAGCATGCGGAAGCTGCGCGCCAACTGGGGCCGCGCCGCCGCCGCCCTGGCCTGGGTCGCCGACGCCGCGCGCTGGGTGGAGGACACCCGGTCGTGGCGCAACCCGACGGCGACGGCCATGGCGCACGCCGTGCTCGTGCTCCTCGCGTGGCACCCGGACCTCGTCGTGCCGACGGCCGCGCTCCACGCCGCCGCCGTCGGCGCGTGGCGGTACAGGCGCCGCCCCCGCGCGCCGGCGCCGCACCCGTGCGTGCGCGCGTCCATGGCGGAGGCGCCGGACAGAGAGGAGCTGGACGAGGAGTTCGACACGGTGCCCAGCGCCAGGCCGCCGGAGGTGGTGCGGGCGCGGTACGACCGCGCCAGGGCGGTCGGCGCGCGGCTGCAAACCATGGTCGGCGACGTCGCCACGCAGGCCGAGAGGCTGCAGGCGCTCGTGTCGTGGCGGGACCCGCGCGCCACGGGCATGTTCGTCGCGCTCTGCGTGCTCGTGGCGATGGTGCTGTACATGGTCCCCATGAGGATGGTGACCGTTGTGGCCGGTTCTCTACTACCTCCGGCACCCCATGTTCCGGGACCCGAGGCCGGCGCCGGTGATCAACTTCTTCCGACGGCTGCCGTCCATGTCTGAAAGGATCATGTAGCCTAGGGACCGGATACTGCTGGAGCTCGTTGCTCCCGCTTCGACACGTATTCTAATATAGTTGTTACAATTCCATTAGCGCAAGGATAAATTGTGGTATGTGTTCCGCTACCAGTAAAAATTCAGTTCTGTTCCATTGTGGTATAAGCTCTAAATGATGGAAGAAAATGCATGACAACAAATTCAGACCGACAGTGTTGCAGTGCGCACAAATGGAGCTTCAAAATTAAACGATCTATAGCACCCGCCGGATCTTGTCGTCTCCGAACACGTAGCGCACGGACTTGTGATGGACCATCCGTTCGATTCTGTTCTCGCCATCGCCGCCGGCAACCACCTCCATGCCAGTGAGCACAGCGAACCTGTCCTCCAAGTCCCATTCTCTGCGGCTCACAAATCCGAAGAGCCTGCGCCAAGGTTGAGGAGACGCATCACCGTCGGCGACCAGTCCTCAGGTGTCTCGAGCCCCGCCCCGCCGCACGCCAGCGTTGGCGGTTTGTCCATGGCAGAGAGGTCTCTGTTAAATCTTGTGGATCATCTAGGAGTAGATCGAGCGGGTTGTGATCTGTAAACGGTCGTACCTTGACCTTGTTGGTGCTGTCGCCGACCATGGACGGTGACGGCGATGTCGATGGCGGCGCAGGGGCGACGGTGAAGTCGTCGGTGGGGCATCCCGCCGGCAGCAGCCCTCCCTCTCAGATCGGATTAGGGTTTGGAGGTGGGGTGAGTTCTGTTGGCGACGAACCTCGTGATCTGAGCTTCTGGTCCCCACCTCCTCTTATAGGGCTGCGCGACGGGGCCCACCAGCCTCATCTTGGGCTGGACTCCCCCGATCAGGGAGCGAGATAGGGTCCAGTCCAATCTTTGGATTGGGCTGGTGGAGATCAACCTAACAATCTCCCCCTTGATCTCATCTTTATACTTTTAACTTTATACTCTGAAAAAACTCTTTTCAAAGTACTCGTTCCATCACAGATTAATGTGTAGAGCATGCCTCATCGTCACGGTCAATCGCCAATAGAATCAACAGCTACAACACACTCCTCCGTTTTGAAACCAATCTGTATCTTTTGGGCCTTTTATTGTCCGGAAGCTATAGGCAATACCATGAACCCATGTCGACTGTGTGTTCTCTGAACACACTGGGCGGTAAGCCTTTAATAAACGGATCCGCAAAACACTTGTCTTTCACTTTGTGCTCCAAGCATTTCAACATGATTCCGGACTTTCTCCTTTACAACGCATAACTCTGTGTCAATGTGTTTGGCACCACACTTGACTCGTTGTCATAGGATTAAAATACTTAAATGGTTATTGCTGTTGTCAACCATTATCACCATTATCAATTCCGGGTACAGGTTTTCTCAATCATTTTGCCTGTCCCTCAGCCTCAAATCATGCTATATCATGTCTTTGCATCACATTGATGACAATTGTTTCATTCTTTGGAGCTTTTCCACACAAAAACTCCAAGTGTGAAAGTTAGCGACAATTGTGGATTTCGCTACACATTTCACCAGTTCTATCTTTGTACTCACAACCCTTTGAGAGCACTTTCTACCTTTGTACTCACAACCTTTTGAGAGCACTTATTTCTTTTAGCATGAGGCCGATATCTTTAACTCCATTCCAGTGATCTATGTCTGGACTGGACATTGCCAAAAACAACCCGGATAAATGAACTGTGTCAGGGTAATATCATACCTTTTCTTCTATCAAGCTTCCAACAGCAGAAGCATATGGTACCATATCCATTTGATCTATTTCATATCGATTCTTTGAACACTAAAGTTCCAAAACTATTACCCTTGACTATAAGAACAGGCTTAGGTTCTCTCGCATATATACTTTAGAGACATCTATTAGTATGTCTATGCGACATTCTTAATACCCCTTTTCTTCTGTTTCGGTGAAACTATATCCTCATAACGATAGACATTCAACCGAGAATATTCTCTTTAATCTTGAGGACAAGAACTTCTCTTGCAGTAGATCGACATCACCACTAACAAGTAGGATGTCATCCACATGTACAGGATTAGGAAAAGAATTTCCCATTCTATGACTTTATACAAAACAATTGTCATCTCTTCCTCTTTAACCCAAAAATAATATCTGATTCTTTAACTTTTAAAAGCTACTGTCTAGAGTCTTGCTCTAGTCCATCAAAATTTCTTCATACACCATCTCTTATATTCTTTTACTTCCACAACAAAACCTTAGGTTGTGCCATGTAATAATCTTCATAGAAATCTCCTTTGAGAATGCTATCTTTTCTTTCATCTGATGTAACTCAGATCAGATGTGCCACTAATGTCATTATAATTCTGAAGAAATTCTCACACGATACTGGAGAAAGTCTCATTGCAATGTGTGTCCCTTCTCTTTGCATAAAGTCTTTTACTATATATTTCATTTGCTGCAAGCGACTCTTTATGAATATCTATGTTCCCTTTGGAGTCACTTCTAATATTGTAGACCCATGACGGCCTGCTGTTTTGACTCCATTAGGAATTTCTTCTAAATCTCAAACATCGTTGGGATTAATCAATTTCATTCTATCTTACATAGCATCTCGCCATTTAGACAAGTGAATGCCTGTAATGAGGTGGGATCACCCTCTATGATAATCAGAAAAACTGATTTTCTTGTTCTTTGAGACCTTCAGGGTCCTCAGCTATTGGCACTTCTTTCATATGGGGTGTTGTTTGTTCTTTTATTGCTCAGAGGCAACTAATTCTATGGTCTCTTGTATAACAAGATCATTCTTTGCATTCTTGAATAATTGTAGTGGACACGAAATCCTACTTTTCTTTTATTGCCATAGGCAATTGATTCTGTGATCCCTTTAGCAAACAACAGGTGTTGTATAGATCATGCAACATGCTCCCCCAGATTACTCCATCTTCTCCGAAGATGACGTATCTTTAAACTTTCTTATTTGGGTTCATTCTGTTAAAATTTTTCTCATATGATGCTTTAAGCACTATCTTTGACTTTGAAACTCGTCCAGTATGAATACCGGCTTACTATGCTATCTTCCTATCGGAACTGCAGAAGATCCAGGAATATAGCTATCTCTTTACTTTTAGGGGTATCTTTCATTATGACCGTCGTACTCCCCCGACGATCACATTCATCATTTATAGATCATTTTAGATGTAGGATATGCATCACATTATCTGGAGTAAAGGGGAGTATCTTTCTTCTTAATTATCTATCATTTCTCCCCCTCGAAATGTGGCATGATCTGTTCTGCCACAATTTCGAAAACCATTCAAAACTCTTGTGAATGAGGAAACTTTGATAATCTACTTCATTGATCTGATTACTTCATGCTGAAATAATTTCTTAACTTGTATGGGAGTACTTTTTCCTCATTCCATTTTAAAATTCAACAGAGTTCTTTATCAATAGTACTGTTGCAAGTCACACTTGCACATCATTCATATATGTAGGTTCGTCTATCACTTTTATTCTCTTTAGACTCATGAAGTGCTTAATAACTATGACACATAATTGTGCATAATCGATTCTAGGATGGCATAGGAGCTACTCCATATCTTTCTCCCAGAGTGGGATACTTCAAAGGCAAATGAGTCATCACATCTTTCCCTGCCATGCAGGACAATTTCTTTGCCAAAATCATCCCGCCATAAGGGTATTTTCCCAGACTTTTCCCGCCATGCGGGCATTATCATAAACTTTTCTCGTCATGCGGGCAATTCCCTGAATGCCAGTATTGGCTCGTATTCAACCATCAATTCAGAAACAAAACTGAATATTCTTTAATACACATGCTTGAAACGACGTTGGTCAAAACAAACATGCATATCTCTTATTGAATCCTCATATCAGGATGACTGAAGATGAGAATGAATTCTTTTCGTAGAGGGTACATGAAAGACATTCGTCAAGCAAGACTCTCTATGATCTATCTCTTTTCTTGGATTAACATCAGAGAATTTTCTTTCAAAACATTCTTTAGAGAGAACATACTCCCTCATTCTTTTGGGTCACAAGTACCCATCTCTTTCTTTACCACTTCCAAGAATGAAAGCGTGAAGATCTATTGTCTGAGAAAATATTCGATAATAAACAATAAAACTGTAAACTTTATGTTCCATCCTACATCACCTTTGGGCAGAAAATAGAATAAAACACATTCTTTTACATTAATTCCACATCACCTTTGGGCAGAAATGGAAATAACGTATAAAAAACTCAATTGTCTGTTAAAACATGGATCCTCAAATTAAATTCAAAACTCATTCTTTTACATTATATCCACATCACCTTTGGGCAGAAATGGAAATAACGTATAAAAACTCAATTATAGTCTCTTGGCGGTTCGAATTTGATAAGAAGATAAACATCATCAATGCAGCGGAAGCAAGAAAAAAACACATTTCTCAGTTAAAGAGCATTTCTTTTATCTTTATCTGTTCTCTGAAAATTTGATCACTTTGATACAAAATTTATCAGAGATTTAATCTTTCAATCCTAAAACTCATAAAATTATAATATTGTCATCATCAACTTTGGTCAGAAAATAACAATACCATAATTAACTTTAAACAAATATCTTTATACTCCTCCAATTAATTAGAGGAAGATCTTTTATTCTGCAGCTGAAACTGTAAAACAATTCTATTCAGAAGCAATATCGTTGAAAAATATCTTTTCTATTCCCCTAATTAAAGAGGATGCAACCTTTTCTTTGCAGCGGAAAACATGAATAAAATTCATGAAAACAATATGTTCAGAAGCAAAACTTCCACTTTTCTTCTCTCCAATCAATTATCTCTTTGGTTCAAATTGAAAAGAGATCAAAACTGTATAAAATTCATCAAAGAAATGCTTATGAAAAAAAAACTTAACTGGGCTTAACTATACTCTTTCTTCTTTATCTGGCCCAGCAGCTGAGAATTGGCCCGCACGGCCTATCTGCATGCGCGCGCGCGGCCTCGCGGTCCAGCGCGCCAGCGGCCAAGCGGCGCGGCCTGACCAGCCCCGGGCCTCGCGGCCCAGCGGCGCTGCCCAGCCAGCCCGGCCTGAAGCCGGGTTCCTACAGGTGCCATCTGAGCCATCGGCTCGCATCCGACGACTGTCCGTCAATCTCGCGGGAACAAAAGACCCGGTGACGCCTGACTCCCCACAAACCCTAGCGCCATTCTTTCTTTCCTCCCCGCTTCTCTCGCGCCGTTGCGGCGGCAGCGGGTGGCTCTGTCCCGCGGCGGCGGCGGTCGCCGGCGGCGGTTGAGGAGAGGAGATGCCCGCCGGCGCTGGGCCGCGGTAGTCTTCTCTCCACCCTTCCTTTCTTTCTCTTCCCGCATCGCTCAGCCACACGACGGCGGCGGCCGGTTGAGCACGCGACAGCGGCGGTGGCCGCCCGTCGGGGCTGGGATGACGGCGGCGCCGCCGCGATTTCACTCGCCGGCGGCTTCTTCTCTTTCTTTTCCCTCCTTTTCCCACCTCTCACCCGAGCCAAGCACGAGCGAGATCTAGGGTTGACAGAGGAGGGTGGCGGCGCCGCCGCCGGTCCCTTCGCCGGCGCGCGCGTCCACCTGCTGGTGAGCGCGCCGCCGTCGAGCGGACTGGGCGACGGTGCCCTTTTGGCCCGTGCAAGCGGTGCGATGGAGCGCCGCTGCGGCTTGGGTCTTTTTTCCCGTGTGCGCCGAGCGCGACACGGTGTCTATCCCGCGCAGAGCGCTGATGGCGACGGCGGATCCAAAGAAAAGGTAAGCGCCGCCGCCCTCTTTCTTCCTTTGCTAGGGTTAGGGTTTTCGATCTGTTTTCTTCTTTTCTGTGGCATTTCTTTCTTTCGATTCGAGTGTGAAACCACGAATCCATCTTTCCCAACTCCGATCTACTCACTAGATCCGGCTCTTGATACCATTGTTAAATCTTGTGGATCATCTAGGAGTAGATCGAGCGGGTTGTGATCTGTAAACGGTCGTACCTTGACCTTGTTGGTGCTGTCGCCGACCATGGACGGTGACGGCGATGTCGATGGCGGCGCAGGGGCGACGGTGAAGTCGTCGGTGGGGCATCCCGCCGGCAGCAGCCCTCCCTCTCAGATCGGATTAGGGTTTGGAGGTGGGGTGAGTTCTGTTGGTGACGAACCTCGTGATCTGAGCTTCTGGTCCCCACCTCCTCTTATAGGACTGCACGACGGGGCCCACCAGCCTCATCTTGGGCTGGACTCCCCCGATCAGGGAGCGAGATAGGGTCCAGTCCAATCTTTGGATTGGGCTGGTGGAGATCAACCTAACAGTCTCAAGCACACAGGTCGTGGCCGTCGTCGTCAGCGAAGCCCAACTAGAGATCGAGGTCAGGGACGTACTCGGCTCCGCCGTAAAAAGGCAGCACCCAGTTGCCGCCAGCGGCTGGCCTCCACTTGCGTTTGCGTTCCACCGTGTCGAAGTAGTAGGTTCTGCGGCCGCCCATCCACTCATGTAGTGACACGCAGATGGCCCTGCCGCCGTCGACCACCGCGTGGGAGCGGACGCGGGTGTTGAAGGGCGGGAGCGGGTCGCAGTGCCAGCACTTGCGGCTGCCTCTTGGCCCGCTTCTGAAGTTGAGGACGTCGAAGGCGGAGTGGGTCAGGACGTAGAGGTCTTCTTCTTCGTCGCCCCGGGCGACGGAGATGGCGGTCGGGGAGAACCCGTGGCCGTCGCTGAGCGAGGGCATGGTCTGGACGGAGCGCGCGTCGGCGTGGCACAGGACGGCGCGCCCTGACTCGTCGGCGCAGAGGATCCGGTCCTCGCTGCGGCGCGGGCTCAGCAGCGCGAACAGGTCCATGTGCGGGCAGCTCGACCACCAGATCGGCGACGGGTGGAAGCGCATGATCGGCGCCGGGAGCCGCGGCAACGTGGCCATCTTGCTGCTGCCGCCGTTCTTCTTCCTCCTCTCGTTCGCCGCGTCGGCCGCCGCCGTGGACGGGTAGAACAGGCGCGTCGAGACGTCCAGGCGGTGGAGCGAGCACGTGCGTCTGCGGTTCTCCGTCACGATGTTTGCGAAGCGCCGGATCATCCTCGTTCGTCGCCCACCCAAGATTGCTCCTCCTACGGCGACGAAAATGCGAGATCCGGATGATACACAAACGGAAACAAAGGGACTGAGGAAGGATCGCGCAAGTATAGTACCTCCAGTAGATCAGTTGTGCCCTTCAGAGCAGAGCAGAGGCGGCGGCGGCTGAGGTGCAGAGAGGTGGGCCGAACAGTTGTATATTTTGCGGGCTTTGGTGAGCCCCACCAGCCCATTCTGCCGAGTGACAGTATTGATTTTTGAGTAAAACACACAAACGGTTTCTAAACTTGTCAAGGGTGTCATCTTAATCCTCAAACTCTTAAAATGCATATTCAGGTTCCTAAACTTGCTAAAATGTGTCATCTAGCTCCAACATTTCGAAATTACCCCTCTTGTCGCTAACGTGGCTCTATGTAGCCATGGTTTGTCATTTATTCATCTGTACTTAGTGCATCATGCGGTCTAATTATGTCTTTTAGCATGAATGTAATGGAAACAATAATTTAGAGAAATAGTATAAAAAATCATTTTCAAATAGTTGCCCAATCAGCAGCCTATAAGGGTAATTATGTCCTTTATTATGAATTGTAATGACAACAATAATTTAGGGAGAGAAAAAGTATGAAAAAATCATTTCGAATTAGTAGCCCATCAATAACATAAGGGTATTTCCTATACTTTAGACCTAGATAACATAATTTAGCAAGTTTAGGGATCCGAATATGCATTTTGAGAGTTCATGGATTTATGTAACACCACATGACAGGTATGAGGACCGCTGGCGCACTTTACTCTTAATTTTTTTTAAAAAAAATTGAGTGACAATATATCCCATATTTAAATACTGTAATTAGTTGCTTGATTGAAATGAGTATAATTAGATTTAGAATCAAAAGCATTGTTCATCTAATTCATATATTTATCTATTTACATAAATATTTATAACCAAGCAGAAGTGCAAGATTGGTTATGTTAACCAAGCAGGAGTGCAAGATTGGTTATGTTATTAGTCCATTATTGTGTAGGAACCACTTCTATCTGCATTCATACTCTTGCTTACTGATATGTGTACGAGATGAAAGGTTTAGAGAAGTGAGAGGTCTTGTTGAGCTTTCGATTATGCTAGCTAGTTGAAACAAAGTGAGAGGGCCTGCAGTTTAGTAGTTACAAGAGCCTTAGTAGCACATGAGGTCCAGGTTTTGACTCCCCGTGGGACTGAATTTTAGGATTTAAAGCCGTTGATCGTTCAGCGGGAGGCGATGTGACCGTCGACAGCGAGGAGCCAGTGATGACTTCACCAATCTCGAGGATTTGCCGGCTCAGTCTTCGAAGATGCTCGCATAAAGATAGGGTTTGCATATGTGCGTTCATAGGGGTGAGTGTGCGTGCGTTGTGAGTGTCTGAGTTGTGCTGTGTAATCAAAAAAGAAAAACTAATTGAAACAAAGATGCATCTCAGACATGATATTGTTTACACACTTCTCAAATCGGTAGATTCGGTACTAGTACTTCCACTTTCCTATGAACAATCTGCACCTCCAATTATGGTTATTGTCTATTGCAAACTTTTTTTTGTACTGTTGTGCTTGAATTTTATTTGGAGAGGGGAATACCCAACTCTCAAATCCTGGCTCCGCCAGATACGGCTCAGCGAAGCCAAATAAGGAAGGAGAAGGGTCGGAGCTCCACTGGTTTCTGCGCGGCAATTGGTCGGAGAGGTCGCCGGAGTTTGATGGAGCTCAAATGGGGAAAAGCTCGGGACGGGGTTGCTTCATTGCAAAGGAGAGGAAGAGGAGGTTATGGCGAAGATGGGTGAGAGGAGAGGGAGCTCGGTGGCTTATAAAGGCAGCCAGGAGAGCATCGCGGGCTAGTCCCTGTCGGCCACGTCTCGCCGGAGTAAGACGACGCGGTTTTCTCGACGTGCGGTGCCCTACGGAGGGATCAGTGAGGTGTATGACGCCAATAGGAAAGGAGGGGTGGTGCTCGGCGGCGAATGGGAGGCGAGGAGCAGTTATGGAGGCGCGGTACAACGGCGGAGCGCTAGTAGGAAGAAGGGGCTGACGGGCGGGGCCGGGGCGTCAATGAGAGAGGGGTGGAAGGAGGCTGGCTGGAGAAGTTGGGCCAGGGAGAGGGACCCGGCTCAAGGGAAATTTGGGAAAATTGAGAAGTTCAGATTTTTAGTGGTTTTTAAATATGGACAAAACACAGAGTGTTACAAGATACGAGTACCGGTTCGTTTTTACCTGGCCTAATTACCCCTAATAGCTCTTTATTAAACTAGATAGTAATTACAATATTATGTAATTAAATAGACGGTTAGAGTACTTTATGATACCTTTTATCTATCGGTACTGTGGTCTACTGTAATAGCACTCAAAACTAAAAGTTATGAGTATTAGCTTTCCATCCGTTTTTTAGCCCGTGGTCCTGTTCGAAAATGTGGTATTAGTTAGCAACAATTTCTTTGGATTAAGATCAAATAATTTTTTTTTGTAGAAGCTCCTAGAGGACTGCTCCTCTTCTAAACTGGTGTATACCATTTCTTATAGAAATTAGAGTTGAAGAAAAAAATCCGTTCTGGAAGGCACTTAAGGTTTATAAGTTTTTGTTGACACCAAAATTTGGACTAGGGCCCGCTGTCAGTGGAAGACGGAGTGCGCGGCAGATATGAAAAGATTATGTGCCGAAGTGGTGGCCCGCAGGATATCATGAGGCCAAAGAAATCCCGAAGCCGCACGCGCCCGGTTGGTTTGGTGTCCTTTTTTAATTATTTCCTAGATTTAGGAAGGATTGACCGAGTTGTGGTCAGGTAGGGGTCGTGTTTAAGTCCAAATCGGACTCTTGCCTCGGGTGTATAAATATAGACCCAGGCGCTTGTAATCAAAAACAATCAATACAATCAACTCTTCGGCGCATCGCCACAATTTCTCGACGGGTTTTTTCGTCACCGGCGTCCATCGGGGCTCCGGCTCGACTGGATCTCGTCAGGTAAGCGCATCGATCTGGTTATGTCGACTTGTCCATGATTAGATTGATGTGGCTGCTAGTTATCCGGTAATCTAGATCAATCTAGGGTTTACATCGTGCGTCGACTGCATGGAATTGTTTAAGACCTGGTCCAATTCTTTGTCACGGTTAGTTGACTTGTCCTCGCCGCGACCTTGTTGCCGATTGCTGATGTCGATTTCTGTTTGATCTGGTTACTCGAGTCACGGTTAAGGTGCTTTGTCGATTAGATCTGCTCTTGGTGATTGGGTAGGCAGTTTGACTTGTCCTGTCTGCTTCGCTTAGTTGACGTGTCCTCGGCGAAACAGTTGCCAAGGGTTAGATCTAGTTTGCTGAGTACCTGGGACCGGTAGTTGCCGATTATACTTGTATCTGCCGATCGTGTAGAGCAGTTTGACGTGTCCTGTTCTACTTCACTTAGTTGACGTGTCCTCGGTGAAGCGATTGTCGGATTACGGGTATAATTAGTGGTTACTGGTTTAATCGTTCTTTCGGGGTGTTTAGCCGATTGTTTACCACGTTCAGACTTATGCTTGCGTGCCTTTAAATATTTTATTGCTCCTGTTCAAGTATAGTCTGAGCCTCCCTTTGTCGATTGTCGATCTACCTTACTGTGCTACTTGCCGATAGATTTTGCCGATCGCATGCTTTGCCGATTGCCGATTCTGATGCATGCCTTGCTTTATGTATCGTGCGAGTACTTACTGTTGCGACATGTCGGCTCGTTTCTAGCCGACAGCCGAGTGTTTTATCTTATTTCTCTTTTGTTCACTAACCATCGGCTGCGGTTACGCATCGGCCTGTCCGGGGCCGATAGTCCGGGAATTTTACACGCTTTTCTTGTCTTTGTCGGTTTGCAGGGAAAATCGACTGGCACGCTCCGGAATTCACCGCGTTCCAAGTTTTGGCGCTGAACAGAGTTAAGCAAATCTCTCAGGCCGCGTGTGCGAGCGGTAGAACACACATTTTACCGTCAACACACTTTTTTGGCACGCCCGGTGGGACAGATCAAGTTCTTAGAAGCAGATGGCGTTCGTTCAAGCTGTTGCTGATGATGGTACTTTGCTCGTCGACGCAAAGGGCCACAAGATCATGATTCCTGCTCCATTTGTTCGAGATGATAAAGATTCTTCTGAAGTCACTGGCAACAATGAGCTCAATGCTTGGGAGAAGATGTCTTTGGATCAGAAAAAGGCATATCAGAGTTATCTGTACGATTGCCAAGTGAAGTACTTTGAGACCATCAAGATGACACGCGGCAAGATTACATCAGTATTGGCTTCGCCAGTGGTGATGAGAGCAGAAGAATTGGCTGCAATCAAAGCTGCGAAGATGCCAGATCAAGCTCTGTTGGATGAAGTTGTGAATACTGCAGTTCACAAGGCCTTCATTAACCAGTCAGGGGTGCTTGTTAATACTCTGTACAACATGCTCAAGGCATTTGCTGATGGGACATTGCAGTTTGATTCTGGATTTATGGGGCCATCATTTACTTTACCACCTACTACTCCAGCACGTCCTGCACCTCATGGTGGTCAACCCACAGCTCAAGAAGAAACAAGCGCTGCTGGTCAGCAAAGGCAACCATATGGCATGCCACCAGAGTTGTGGTCCACAAGTTCTCAAGCTCTGGCTGCAGGGGCTGCTCGGGTATCGGCGCCAAGTCTTATTGATGCGCCGTTGTCCACGCAGAAAGAAGCAGGTGTTACAGCTCCTGAGCCAAGGGTTAGTCAGACGCCTCAGACGAGGTATCATTTGGCCCCCAATGTCAATCCTGCACTGTTCAACCAGGAGATACCGCCAGGCTATCATAGAGTGGCAGATTACAGTGAGCACTACACCAGGGAACAACCTGCTCAGGCTCAGTCACAATTACCCCAGCCAGCTCAAGTGGCTGGGGGGCAAGTGCAAAATTCATCAGAAGATATAGTTGCCAGGTTGGCTGAAGTCATGAAGGAGCAATTCGACCTCAAGCCCAAGGAGCAGAGCTTTCTGTATCGACGTCCATATCCAGAGTGGATGGAACAAGTTGCTCTGCCACATCGTTACAAGCTGCCAGAATTCTGCAAGTTTTCTGGACAAGACAATGTGTCCACAGTGGAACACATTAGCAGATATTTGGCACAGTTGGGAGAAGCATCAGCGCAAGATGCATTGAAGGTCCGTCTGTTTCCTCTGTCATTATCTGGATCGGCATTCTCATGGTTCACCTCCCCTCCCTGCGGGATCCGTGCGGAATTGGGCCGATTTGGAAAAGAAATTCCACTCTTATTTCTTCACTGGCATGGCAGAGCTGAGCATATCAGATTTGACAGCTGTTCGTCAGAAGGCTGGAGAGTCAGTTGCCGATTTTGTCCAAAGGTTCAGAGTCATCCGTGGCAGGTGCTATAACCTGAATCTGACGGATCGGCAAATGGCTGAAATTGCTTATCAAGGTTTGCTGCCCCAGATTAGAGACAAGTTTGCACCTCAAGAAGTCGATGGCTTGGCACAACTCTTTCAGAAGGCGTCGATTCATGAAGGGCGTGTTCAGAATACACGTGGCAGACAGTTCCAGGCGGCTTATGCCGATTATTCTTCTGATTCTGATGACGAAGGTGAAGTTGCTCTTGCTGAGTGGACCAGGAATAAGAAGACTGTTCTCTGTCCATGGGTCAAGCAGAAGGCAGAAGAAAAGAAGTATGACTTTGACATCAACAAAGCCGACAAGATATTCGATCTGCTGCTACAAGAAAAGCTTATTCAACTCCCACCTAATCATACATTGCCTCCGGCTGAGGAGTTGAAGAAGATCAAGTGGTGCAAGTGGCATAATACTCCCTCTCATCACACCAATGAGTGCAAAGTGTTCAGGCAACAGATCCAATCGGCAATTGAGAGTGATCGTATTAAATTCTCTGGTCAGAAGCCGATGAAGATTGATGGACATCCTTTTCCAGTCAACATGATCGGTGGATCTGCTGCTTTTATCGGCAAGTACTCAAGGAAAAGGGAGAGGGAAGACAGGAGGACGAGTGATGATGACTTCGATCCACACTGGAACTGTCCGTTCTTCCAGTATTGTTGGGAGCAGGGTATGAAGCTGCCACCAATTGAAGGCTGTCCAGGTTGTAGCAGAAGATCCGGAGATTTGTACAGGGAAGTTGGTTCTTCAAGCCGAGGTCCTATGAGGAGACCATCAAGGGTTTCTGTGCATGAAAGACTTGGTCCTGTCAATCAAGTTGAAGATGATGAAGATGATCAGGGCGAATTCACAGAAGAAGGCCAATGGTGTCCGAGTGGTATTTTTACCAAGACTCAGAAGAGAAAAGTACAGAGGGCACGTTGCCGGGAGCTGAATAAGGATGTGAACCAAGAGGATGGTCATGACAAGGGGCCCAAGTCAAAAAAGGTATGGAGACCAAAAGTCAAATCTCAAATACATGAAGTCGAAGCTCCTGTCAATATGGTATTTATGCTGCCGCGAGAATTTAGTTCTTTGGACATTAATGAATCGGAAGAAGAAGCTTCTGCCGAATTATTATTGGGTCCACAGCAGGCAGTGTTCGAGAAGCCGTCTGGTGTTGATCATCTCCATCTGAGGGCTCTGTACCTTAATGGTTTCGTCAATGGCAAGCCAATGAGCAAGATGATGGTCGATGGTGGTGCTGCTGTCAATGTTTTGCCGATGGCAACGTACAGGAAGATCGGCAAACTGCCTGAAGAGCTGACCAAGACCAACATGACATTGAGGGATTATGGGGGCAGGAGCTCTGAAGTCAAAGGAGTTACCAACGTTGAAGTCACTATTGGAAGCAAGACCTTGCCAACGACGTTCTTTGTAATTGAAGGCAAAGGTTCGTACGCCGTACTGCTGGGTAGGGATTGGATTCATGCTAATTGCTGTATCCCGTCTACGATGCATCAGCTCCTTATCCAGTGGATCGGCGACGAGGTGGAAACTATTCAAGCTGACAGATCGGTGAGTGTGGCTACTGCAGACTTCTTGCCGACGATGGTTGAAAGCTTGCCTTGCATATCAGGAACTTACTGGGAAGGCGAAGCATTGGATGTTACCGATGAAGGTGTCTGCATCACTGAAGGATCGGCAACTCCACGGTTGCTGTAGCAGTTACCAGATACAGATGTTGATCGGTTGATGGAAGTGAAGAGCGATGCAATCGACAATCAGCCGATCGACGCAAGAGATGAAATTCAGCCGAGCGCTTAATACGAAGTATTTATCTTTAAAGTGTTCGGTTGAGTTTTATCGAAGCCGACGTTAAGAGCGTCGCCTTTAAGATGGCCGATGCTAATGGTATCGCCCTTAGGGAAAATATATAAAAGGAATATATATATTACAGAGATCGGAAGACATTGTTTGATTACAAGTTCATGCACTACGGGGGTACAGATAATCACGGAGTACATCTAGTGCATGTATGCGAAGCTGATCAATCTCGGCCAGAACGTAGTTGTCATTGTCATCAGATTCAATCTCCGCAGGCACGGATGCCCAGGCGCGTTGTGAAGCTTCAATAGAGGCATTGAGCGAATCTTTTTGTTGAAGCATGGAGGCATTGATCTTGGCAATGGTTTCTGCCGATGCCGATACTTCTTGTTCCTTGGCCTGCAGAGCTGCTCTCAAGTCTTCGGCTTCTTTCTTCAGCTGAGTCAGCCGATTCTCCTCTTCTGTTAGCTGCTGCTTCATGGAGTTGTATTTCTCCAATTCTTGCTGTGAGAGCTCAAGAGCTTTCTCTGCTGCTAAGACGAGTTGACGTTGATGGGATCGGCGGTTGACATTTTCTTGAGCTTGTTCATAATCCAGACGCCGGAACTCCATGTAGGCCACTGGATGAAGGGCAACTCTCAAGTCCCTTGGAAGGCGATTCTGGATCACTTCAAATCTAGCTCGGATTGGACTTGCATTGCGAGTAAGATCTTCGGTAGTGGCAAAGTCAAGTCTTTTCTCCAGCTCAACCAGTTCATTGCGAATGTCGATTGGCAGTGGTTGCCGATGATGTATGGCGATGATTGGCTCCACTACACGTGCCTGTGGGAACAAAAGATGGTTATTAGACGGAAAATTGATTAAGGGAGCAAATCGACATTTATTACCTCAGATAAATTGGCATCAACTTCAATTGGAATAGCCTGAGAAGAAGATGCTCCAGGATCTGAGAAACGACCCCCTGGGATGTTCTGTGTAGGAGCTGCTTGAGAAGTTCCAGGTTCATCTACAGAGAGGTTTGCCGATTCTTCTTCCCTTCGCTCTTGCATCTAATCAAATGTGAAGTCAATAAAGATGTAGATGCCGATGGACAAGTTTCAAGGACGAACCTGTGGTTGAGTGTCGATGCCGATTTCTTCTGAAGCCGGTACTTGTTGAGTCTCGATGCCGATTTCTTCTGAGGTAGCAGCTGGTGCTTGTTGCGCAGTTTCGGCATCGGTTTCAGGGTAGACTTCGGTCTCTTCAGGCTCGGTGTCAGCATGGGCTTCAGGAGAATGAACTTCAGTTTCCTCGACAGCTTCTCCAGAATTGCCCTGAAATTAAAACAAAGGTTAGATATCAATTTTTGCCAAATTATGAAAATTGATTATGAAGACAAGAATGATTACTGGGCTGCTGGGAGGAGTTGGCGCAGAGCTTGGCTGTTTCAGGAGGGCCTTGTGACGTTTGGCTGGGACCTTGAAGCGAGGGCCTTGACGCTTTGTTCTAGAAGATTGGCCTTTGAGAAATTGAGCCGGTGTTGGTGCATCAGAACCGATGACGGGATCTGGATGTGCAGCCACGTACACAATGCCGATTCCGCTGTTGCTTTCGGTGGGAGCATCCTCAGTGTCAGACTGCAAAATAAAAGCTGCAGTTAAAGATTTGTCGATGAAAGAAAATGATGGAAATTGGGATCGGTTACCTCTCCCATTGGTTCGGGAAGCGGAAGATTGGAGATGAAGGATGCTGTGTTGGCGCATTGGAGGTGTTTGGACCATTCTGCCCACCATTGCCTGAAGAGCCTTGTGCAAGAAGCCGCCAATGCAATATTGTCGATATGGCCGAGGGGTAGATTCTCAGTCAAACCGAATAGCCATGAATACTCCAGAGTCGATTCAATAGCGGCACGAGCTTTGACCTTATCGGCATAGAAGAGACTAGGAGGAATCTGACCGAGACCCAGTTGTCTTGCAGCAAATGAAGGATTGTAGAATTCATACGATGGTTTCTGATGGCCTGTTGCGTTCAATCCTGTCGGCAGAATGCAAGGCTTGATGCAGGTCACGAAGATGTTGGCCGATATTTCGTTCTGGAGAGGATTGTCAGCCCGGAAGGTAAAAGGGATCTCAAAATGATCCATGATGTCAGATCTTCCATATGGAAACCAGTCAAGATGACCTTCGTTGATGCCTCTGTAGAAAGCTTTAAAGTATGAAGCCAAGAGATCGGCAGTCATTCTGACTCCATCTATCGATACTAAAGCTTCTCCCAGTGAAGTGCATCGGCGTCCAGCCTGATCGGGGGTTGGAAACTTGTATAAATACAAGTCTTGAAGTTGCATAGCCTTGCGAAAGTGCAGGGTGAGCCACATCTGAAGGAACCACCATGGACCACCAATATTGCCGATTGGGGTGTCCTGCCAGAGCTTCTCGGCAACCTGATGAAGCGAAGAGTAAAGGGCACCAAGCAGGAATTTGCCGATAGGCATTTCAGTGCCAGCTGCCAATCTTTCTGCTAAGTTCTGCAGATTGGATACAGGACCGAGTTGGGCTCCGCAGAAGAAGAAGTGTTCAAGCCACATCGTCAGAAAAGCGGCATGTTCTTTGTCTGTCACTGGTCCTGTTTTCCGGAAGGTGGTGATATATTTCTTCCATCCGCCGATGTCTCTGGCATCAAGCTTATGTGATGGCTTAACCTTCAAACTCTGGAGGCTTGCATTAGTGGATACATCCAGATCGGTAAGCATCTTGACGTCCATGAGGGTTGGAGTCATTGGTCCGTGGCCGAAAAGGAAAGCATTCAATGCGTCAGACCAGAAGTAACAAGATGCCGATAACATTGGCTCATTCTTCTTCATATCGGCAAGAGTGAGTTCTAAGCAGTGATCTATGCCGACGGTTGCCCATATTGCCGATTTTGCAGTTTTTACCCTAAGGAACCATTCACGCCAGCCTTGGATCTCAGTGGGCCATGATCTGAAGCTACTTGCCCATGTCCCCAGCGCTACCGGTGATCTCTTGAAGGGCATTCTAAGGGTTTCGCTGCAGATGAAGGTTATTGGATCTGGATCGCCCATGGGTCCCAAGAAGCGGTGTGTAGCGAGCTCTGTAGGGATTAAAATCTGGTTTCGCAGTTCCTAGAAATAATGAAAATGAATCTAATCAGGCCAAGAGTCTAAAGAAGAATGAAGATGGCTTATGAACGAAGGGATCTACAGTACCGCAAGAACACAACCCTATTCTAGTTCAAGAATAGGGATTGAATGGAAGATTGATACCTTGGGGACGGCAGTGGAGGAAGCAGTAAGTTGCGCCATTGCGATGAAGATGCGAGAAATCTTGAGGAGTTTTCGTTTCCTGGTCTTCCGAGGAAATTGGTCGCCGGCGGCAAGGAGGGGAGAGAGAATGAGGAGATGAAGAGACGCGCCGGCGAGAAAAGGAAGAGAGATAAGAACGGTAGATGTCTTTCTATTTATAAGATGGGACGTGCTGCAGGCGGCACAAGATACGAAGGGGCACTGCAAATGTGAGTACGGCGCGGGAATCAAGGGAGCGCGAGAAATTGGGAAATAATCCGGCGCATGGAGAATCCATACCCCGGCTTGGGGGGCATGTGTTGACACCAAAATTTGGACTAGGGCCCGCTGTCAGTGGAAGACGGAGTGCGCGGCAGATATGAAAAGATTATGTGCCGAAGTGGTGGCCCGCAGGATATCATGAGGCCAAAGAAATCCCGAAGCCGCACGCGCCCGGTTGGTTTGGTGTCCTTTTTTAATTATTTCCTAGATTTAGGAAGGATTGACCGAGTTGTGGTCAGGTAGGGGTCGTGTTTAAGTCCAAATCGGACTCTTGCCTCGGGTGTATAAATATAGACCCAGGCGCTTGTAATCAAAAACAATCAATACAATCAACTCTTCGGCGCATCGCCACAATTTCTCGACGGGTTTTTTCGTCACCGGCGTCCATCGGGGCTCCGGCTCGACTGGATCTCGTCAGGTAAGCGCATCGATCTGGTTATGTCGACTTGTCCATGATTAGATTGATGTGGCTGCTAGTTATCCGGTAATCTAGATCAATCTAGGGTTTACATCGTGCGTCGACTGCATGGAATTGTTTAAGACCTGGTCCAATTCTTTGTCACGGTTAGTTGACTTGTCCTCGCCGCGACCTTGTTGCCGATTGCTGATGTCGATTTCTGTTTGATCTGGTTACTCGAGTCACGGTTAAGGTGCTTTGTCGATTAGATCTGCTCTTGGTGATTGGGTAGGCAGTTTGACTTGTCCTGTCTGCTTCGCTTAGTTGACGTGTCCTCGGCGAAACAGTTGCCAAGGGTTAGATCTAGTTTGCTGAGTACCTGGGACCGGTAGTTGCCGATTATACTTGTATCTGCCGATCGTGTAGAGCAGTTTGACGTGTCCTGTTCTACTTCACTTAGTTGACGTGTCCTCGGTGAAGCGATTGTCGGATTACGGGTATAATTAGTGGTTACTGGTTTAATCGTTCTTTCGGGGTGTTTAGCCGATTGTTTACCACGTTCAGACTTATGCTTGCGTGCCTTTAAATATTTTATTGCTCCTGTTCAAGTATAGTCTGAGCCTCCCTTTGTCGATTGTCGATCTACCTTACTGTGCTACTTGCCGATAGATTTTGCCGATCGCATGCTTTGCCGATTGCCGATTCTGATGCATGCCTTGCTTTATGTATCGTGCGAGTACTTACTGTTGCGACATGTCGACTCGTTTCTAGCCGACAGCCGAGTGTTTTATCTTATTTCTCTTTTGTTCACTAACCATCGGCTGCGGTTACGCATCGGCCTGTCCGGGGCCGATAGTCCGGGAATTTTACACGCTTTTCTTGTCTTTGTCGGTTTGCAGGGAAAATCGACTGGCACGCTCCGGAATTCACCGCGTTCCAAGTTTTGGCGCTGAACAGAGTTAAGCAAATCTCTCAGGCCGCGTGTGCGAGCGGTAGAACACACATTTTACCGTCAACAGTTTTTTTTAACTCTTTCTTTCGATGCTACAGTCTGCTGTCATTTGTTTAATCTCTACCAAGCCATGTATGTGAAGAGTACTGTAAAGCACCTTAATCAATATTTACAAGTGATTCATATCTAGTGCTGTCAATGTAATATATATAGTAGTAGTACCCTTATTAGGGCGTCAACTTAATAATATTTATATGCAAGCCAAGCATTTTGAGTACCAATTCATGCATATCTGGCAGCACCATATATCTTGGGTCTAACAATTGATTATATCTCTGTTGGGTCTAGCCACGATTTTAGAGCTTAATTAATGAGCACCCTACCTTGAAAATATCTCTATGGAATAATATTAAATATAGTCACGCAATTTTAGCAGGTAATTTAACCTGTTCTAATGGACTCAGCCTCGTGTGTGTGTGTGTGTGTGTATATATAGAGGGGCTTGGCAGTCAAGACAATTCTAAGAACCGCACATGAGGGACGACATCATGGGGTACACGAAGACTATACTCTTGTTCGTTTTGCTCTTTGGATGCCTATCATTGCCTACACAATGTATGTATGCATGCAACATCATCTTGTCTTCTTACCATGGAATTAACGACATATCTACATGCAAAAAAATTGTGTATTTACAAACAAAGATATTGCAGCAGGCCGTCTACAGCAATCGGTGGCCAGAAAAAGTGATATGGCCACAGCTATGAACTCCGCATTATTAGATGAGAACAAAATATTTGTGATATTTTGTGGAGAGTTGAAATGTAATGATTTCGGTCATGGCTGGCAGACCTGCTACTGCTGCGGGGCCACCGAGCAATGCTATGAGACGATTGAAAATTGTAGGGCTAAGTGCGTTCACTGCAATCCCAAATGTTCACAGCCATCTCCCCATCGTCAAGCGATGGAAGATTGACCCGTGCCAATAAGAAATGTTACATCTTAGAAACAAGATTTACGTATGATATATAATACCAGCATTGAGGCAAATAATGTATCGATACACATGATACATCAGTAATGAATGTAATAGATATGTGGTGATTCATGCTGCATCTGTTTGTGCGCATGTTAATAAGCTGCATTTTGTGTTTACTGTCTTTTTTTTCGGTTACATTTGAAAAAAAAACTGACCGAAAAATCAGGTATGACTGAACACCAACCCCTACTTGACAGTGACAGACACAATTCATCACGAAATAATGGGAAGGATTGGGTTGCAAACAATTCTATATTTTCACTATGTGTTCGCTAAAAAGTAAGCACCAGTACTTGCATAGGGAGCTCCTAAGATGTAGTTATGACGTTCTCGTCGCATGTCTGGTTGTAGTTTCTATTCCAAATGAACATGCATGAGAGCAGCATATTATTATTATTATTATTATTATTATTATTATTATTATTATTATTATTATTATTATTATTATTGCGAAGAGAGAGCAGCATATTATAACACAATAGGACTTTGGTCCGGACGGGTGAATCAGCAGTCTATAAAAACATCATCTTCTACCTCAAAACATAAGAATGACAAATAAGGGAACACATAAATTTCAATAGCATTAAAGGATTTTTCTCAAAGAAGAAATGGTGACTTCAGTATGTTTCAAGTCCAACGCAAAATCACAAAGCCTAGTATGATTTGTGACGAATTAAATAGATCGCAAATGGGCCAGGCCCACCATGAAAAAGGCCCACGAACAATTCATAGTTTTTTTAGCAAAACCATTCATAGGTTGGATGACGAATCAAGTATGGACCACAAACGGTTAAAGCTATGAAGAGAAAAGCCTACAATTGGCCTTTACTACACCAGACGACAATTTTATGACGAACCAAAAATGGGACAGGCCCAACAGAAAGAGTCGGATCACGCTTTTGTGACGAAAACAATGCGAGTCAAAAGTGGTCGGACCCACTAAGAAGTGGGGCCCACCTAAAATTGGTACCATAACAGCCGAATCTAAAAATTCATCACAACGAGCTTTGTCACGTTGGATACCACGTCGAATCGTATACGTATACAGCGAGAAGTACCATAACTTTAGCTAATGTCGAAGTACTGACAACGACGCAGAAACTTTAATCACAAATCACGAATAATGATGTGTGACTAGTGATGTATTTTTTCTCGTCACTGATCGTGACTAATTCAACCTTAGTTGGTAACGGCTAATAATCATCGTAAATCAACACAATTTTTTAGTGGGTAAACAGTCTTCCTTAATTACTCAAAAGGCACTTATCTCTGGATCATAGCCATATATATGCTGTTTAGCCGATTTAGAGATCACTCAGAACACTCACAACCACTCGTTTAAATGAAATTATAGCATGCCCACGGGTGGACGTTAATTCTCAAGTATAGTACTAGAGTAGATAATCCAATCTGCACATACACACACACATACAGAGCGTGGAAAGCGATACATGATTTTTTTTTTTGCGAGGGACATGAAAACTGATTAAGAGCCGATTGGCTGAAAGTACAGCCAATTAAACGCCAACCTGCTAGCCCGATATGGCTAAGCAGCTTCAGTGCAACATGACGTGCAAGACGCGGATCAGGGTCAGTTTGGTGTAAACCAAGCAATCGCGCTCATAGCTAGTCGATTCACGAGGAGATGCCACTGTCAGCTTCATCACCGTCTATGGTACGCGCTGATCCATGACGAGACGTAAGTGAAAAAAAGATCAGGCTGCACCTCAAGACAAGAAGACATAAGGCCCTACGAAAATCAAGAAGGAAGGAAAAATTACATTAGCGAGTTCGATGTAATTGGGAATATCAACCAGGCCTGTCTGCTTTCCCGGTCGATGTAATAGTTTTTCACATATCTTAAAATTTACAAATATTAACTTATAGATTCATCATGCAAAGAAAGACATGGAATCAGGCATTCACTCAGTGTTGATGCACAAGGAGAGCAATCACCATTTTGCTGCTCACATATATCCGCTTGCTGCGATGCATCTCTTGAGGCACCCATGTGTCCCAATCTAGCCACCCGCATTGTACTTCCCGGCTCAGTTAACAGTGTCACCTGCTATGCATCTCATGAGTCACCGTATAATTACCCACCTCCATTTGAAACAAACGCATCTGTAGAAGTACTGCAAAGCACTTTTACTTCCCCACACTGGAGATTAAAGATTGTCTCTAGCATAACTTGGCACCTTGTGGTGCGCCAGCATACAGATTTTATCTGAAACTTCCTCTCACTGTAGAGTTATCTGAAACTTCCTTCATATGTTATCCTAGTTATGTGGCATTCATAATAACTACTTGAAACGGTTATATACATGCATTATGAACGAGCCCGCAAGAATGTTCAGCATTGACATGCTTACTGAACTGAAAGCAAGCAAGATATTTATTTATAATGAACAAGTAAATTAATTGTCAATTATTAGCTATAAAATCAGTTGAATTGAATTGTTGTTCAAAGAATGAAAAGATATGCTGTTACGAGAACGAGATGTTGCTTTCCGGCTGTTTCGTTTACTCACAAATCGTCTTTGTTTTAGTTCACTCTTCAGTACCTATCGATCATCATTGTGTGTATGTACCATCAATAGTTACGTCCTCGAAGAAACTACCATCAATATTTTATACGTCATATATGGATTTTGGGACTAACTTTCCAACAAACTGAAAGCAAGCAAGATATTTATTTATAACGAACAAATAAATTGTCAATTATTAGTTACAGTGCTTCATGGGTTTCCTAGCTTTCAGTTTGTTCTAGCTAGCTTGGAAAGAACTATTGCTGTATACAGAATCTTGCAAATTTAATTGTGACAAATTGATTGTAGACCGTCTGATAAATGTCAAACTAATGTTTGTGGGTTTTTCTGCTATGGTAACCTTTTTTTTTTTTTTGCAGGACTGCTATATATGGCAACTTAGTAAGTATCATTCTTCTGTCGATGCAACACATGGAATATGCTGATCCATTTTTTTGCACTTGAAGTTGCTTGTGGCATGGTTAGAGCCTAATAATTTGATGCACCTTGTTGTGGTAAATTTGGTCTCCCTTGCTGTATCGCATGTTATCGAGATAGTCATTCGCAAAAAAAAAAAAAATCTCCAAAGCGAAAATATTGCATGTCAGGTCACTATAAGATCAGTTGCGTATGAAAGTTGATTCAGTGGCCGTGTTCCTTTCTAGAATTGCATTCGTTGTTCAAAAGAATGAAAAGATATGCTGTTACGAGAACGAGATGCTGTTTTTCCGGCCGTTTCGTTACTCGCAAATCGTCTTTGTTTTAGTTCACTCTTCCGTACCCATTGATTATCATTGTGCTCGCTGTGCTCGCTGGCCTGTGGCTTGGGCGCGCATAGTCTAGGATTTGGCGCGCCAGAGGGCCGCTGCCTGCCTAGGTCTGTGCTACGTCGACTCAGGTTGGCTTGACCCGGCTTTGCCGGGTATGGGCCAGGGTTCGGGGGGTTTTTCTCGGCCGGGAATCGAGGCATCTTCTCCTTAGTATAATGCCGTGGGGGCGGTTTCTTCCCCCACCGGTCGAGTTTTTTTTTTTTTAATTATCATTGTGTGTATGTACCATCAATAGTTACGTCCTCGAAGAAACTATCATCAACATTTTATACGTCATATATGGATTTTGGGACACAAACTTTCCAATAAACTATAAGTTTGAAGAATATTTATGGCCGCAAGTAGAAAACAAAATGTATATTTCGAGATTGTTTATTAATTAGAACCATCACATCTCGCAGAAACAAGATTGACAAGTGTAGTGAAGAATGGATCGTGATGTTTTGGGAATTGCACTGAATAATTTGGACGAATAATCAAACTTATATTTATTTATTATGGGATATTCTGGGTCGTTGGTCCTTAGAGCTAGAGTTCACGGAACTCGTGCTTTGATTGGTGGGTGTTGATCTTGCGACTATTATTATTTTTTTGCTATAGTACTAATAACCAAATCTACGTAGACACAACAAAAATGGTGTTGAAAGTGATCCAAGAGAACCACGGACCGATCGAACTAGGCCAAATTCAACAGCACCCGCTAGCTAGCCCGATGTGGCCAACGTTAGGTGTGGCACGGCCATCACGACCAATTTGGTATAAAATCAAGCATCAAGCTGATATAGCTGATCGACTCACTGTTCAGTGTCTCCATCCAGGGTACGACGAGCTCAGCCGACTAGACACGTAGCGGATCGAAAATGTCTAGCGAATAGAGGATAATGGCCCGAAAAAAAATATTTATGGGTGTCGACTCGACCTCGCGCTATAGGCATGAAAAAATAAGAATGAAGAAATTAAAGTACTGTATATATATATATGTTTAATTATATTAGCTGTGAATAACCAACCATTCCTGGCCTATCTGCGTCACGGACAAGTTCGACCCCACGCAGTGGCATGGAATATCCAACAGAGCCAGCTGCTGCTCAACGTCGATCATCGATCTCTCCCTTTAAATCCACCTCCCCTCTTGCAAGCAAGAGCAAGACAGCTTCACCCTCCTCGCTCCTTCAGACACTGGCCTCGCCCCCACACAGCGCTCTAGCTAGCATAGCTGCATAGGTAAACCACTCCGATGGCCCATGGGTATGGTTGCTCCGCCGGCGACTGGATATATCGGGGCCCTCTTCGTCGGGATGTTGATCGCCACCACCCCCCTTGTCATCTTCTACGAGCGCCGTTTCGTCCGCCTCGTGCGGCAGATGAACGCCGACGCCGTCGCTCAGCAGCAGGCGAACGCGGCGCCCCCCGTGCACGGCCCCGTGATGGGCCTCGCCGTGGGCGCTGCCAACCGCGGCGCGCAGTGGTGGCGGGGCGACTGATGATCATCTTCGTCGACGACGACCAAGAGCTATAGCGTCCGTATGCATTATTGTAATAAATTAAAAAAATGCATAAGCATGCTCTCTGGCTCTCTGCATCTGCTCGAGTAGTAATGCATATAGTTGCATTCTTCATGTCCGAACGTGTGGCTCTCGACCTCTATCTTATCAGCATCTAATGTAATTTGGTTGACACTATTATTATATGTCAGTGTACCCAACAATAATGAGTTATGTATTCCGTAATTATAGTTTTATCTCATGGGACTTTTACAGTCCATAATCTGGTTCACTATACGCTAGCTAGCTTGCACGGTCATCGTCGTCGATGTGAATTTGGCGAGTGCGACTGATCAAGTCATCGCTATACGGCTGTCTAACCACACACATGGATCAGGTCCATAATCTAGCTTGCATGGTTCACTTTAAAGCTCCCTCTCTCTCTCTCTCTCTCGCGATATTCTTTTTCATTCGCACTGCGGTGCCCTGGTCGATCGACGACACCAAAACTCCATCAGATTCACTGGACCCACGAACCTATCCGGCCTACCTCCGGCGATCGAGGATGAAGGACGTGGTGGGGAGCCCAGGGACATGGGCGGGCCTGGCGCTGCGGGTGGCGCAATGCATCTGCGCCGCAGCCTCCGTCCCGGCCTTGGCCACTGCTTTTCAACCAACAATGTCACCGCGTTCTGGTAAGACGCCCTGAATTGCTAACTTTTTATATGTAGCGTAATTACTTTCTCGTTTTCGAAACCTATATGTGCCGAGTTGTTATTCAGTTCCTGCAAGAAAAGACGGCCGGGTGCGTACTGTAAATTTCTAGGTTCCAGGTCCCTGTGCTACTGATTATATATAGTCGCTGTTAATTAGCTGAATATATTGTGTCCGATTTCATTCTGTGCATGTTTGGGTGGACATGGAGCCAATTTCTTAACTCCATGCATGCATGCATGGTTGTGTTGCTCGCTTTGTTGCAACCTCGACACAGATCTACAATTAAACCCACGGCCAGACGGCCTCCCACCGCCCATTCATTTGCGTGCCACTGCTAGCAGCTCGTGGCCACAGGTATCGCTCGCTCACTCGTAGACGAATTCCTCTGCTCGAGTGCTGAAACGTGATCCAGGATTGCCCAGTACCATCTGTGAAATAGGTTAGCAAAATGTTGTTGGGGTTCGATCAGCTTGTGTTGCAACTTCTGATTTCTCTCTCTATCTGTCTTGTTTCGTTTCCTAGGTACCTGATTTTCGTAATGGTCATCCAAACAATTTGGAGCTTCATATTGGCGTGTGTTGACATATACGCTCTCAAGGTCCATGCCGATCTTCACGTCCCTGGCCTCGTAAAGCTCTTTGTCGTCGGCGATTGGGTAAAACACCTTTTGAGATTTCGGCCAGTTCATTAAGTTTAAACTTGGGTTCAACGGGCATGCATGAGTGACGTGGACTTTTTCTTTTTGTTTGGTCACAGATCATGGCTACCAACTCGTTTGCCGCAGCTTCCGCCTCCGCTGGCGTGGCCGTTTTCTTCGCGAGGGACACCGGTTACTGCGGGAAGATGGTGATACAGCAGTTATGCGGTCAGTACAGGATTTCGGTCATCCTGGCATTCGCAACTTGGTTGTTCAGTGCAGCGTCGGCTGCTTCCGTGTTCTGGGTGTTTGCTTCACTGGTGGACTGATCTCGCTCGGTGTCCATCGATAATCGGCGTTCTGCTGCTTACTCTCACCGTAAGACCATGTCGGCTGCATATAGTTAAGAGATTTCTCGTTAATTTGGTATACGTTAGGCAAAAGCAATCGACCCTATCTATACATACAGCAGATTGTACTATATATGCTTGAGGGACCTGTACTATATTGTACTCTATGGACGTATTTGAGCAGTCGAATCAGTTCCATTATTACCCATGCATGTGAGGAAACAAATTAACGCGCAGCAACTTGTGTACGGAATTCCATGCTCACCTAATTCGAGCACGAACAGGTCCATGGCCGGCGGCGGCAGGGCAGCACGACCGGCACGGCAATGGCGTCCTCCACGTTCCGGACGGCGACAAGGAAGAAGCTCACACGGAACAGCCTGCCCGCAGGGCCTCCGTACACCGGACAGGAGCAGCAGGTTCGCCCGCGCCGCACCACGTACTGCACCAGCAGGTCCGCCAGAGAGAACTGCGTGTACACGGCAGAGGCCGCCGCCTTCTTTCACTTGCCACACACCAGAGCTCGCTCCATCGCGTGGCCCAGCGAGCCGCGCCGCAGCGGGAAGATGCACACGTTGCCGTAGTATCCCGCGGGAAGGGACGCCTGGAATACGGGCGTTTGTCGCAAACCGAGGGGCGGTCGCTATTCCGAACAACGACCGGGCGGTCGCTATTTGGAATAGCGACCACCCCTGGGTACCCGAGGCCCCTCCAATCAATGGCGGCGCGGGGGGTCATCTTCCTCGGCCGGACGCGCTAGTGGAAATGCCGCTCAAACGTTTTTGTCAGATACGTCGACGCCCACGTTCGACAGAGGGCAGAGACACGGGCTTCGTTGCAATGGCGCTCTGGAGTGACTCTGATGAGGTGTCGTCGTCTGGATTGAGATTTGGGCTCGCGATATGCATGCCACCCGGCCCTCTTCGCTAGCGGACTCCGGCGTGACGCACGCGGCGGCCAGCAGCGGTGGACTGGACGCTACGGACCACACGGAAGGCCGAACCGAGCAGATCGAGTTTTATTCCTCGCATCGATCGCCATGCCCGAATGACCTTGGGCGTGCGGCGTGCACTTCAGCTCGCCAATGCCTCCGGTCCACCACCTGGGCACGAGCTGCACGCCGTTGGCACAACTCGATCGAGAGCGGACGGCTTTCCATCGGAAAATATACGACGGACAGGGACGCCCGCTGGCAAGCGGCTTCGACGTACGTTCCAGCGAGCTAGCCACGGCTTTCGTTCCATTTACATCTCTCTTCTGCCGATATTTCGTATATATATCAATGACTTAATCTTTTTTTTTTCAATCACTCAACACATGAACAATTATCTAGCTGATGGCATCTTGTCAACAGCTAGCCAGCTGTTCTTCATCTCCCATCCGATGTTCTGTTTTGTAAGTTGGTATCTTGTGATCGCCGAGTCCAGGTGCCGGTATGATTGGATCGGTCCTTGAGGCTTCCATTCGTTGAGGAAGGAGAAAAAAAAAAGAAAGAAAGAAGAAGAAAAAACCTTCAGCGCTAGGTGCATGCCCTCGATCGAGCGCTGCCTCCAAACTATGTCCAAGTCGAGCGTCATGCCACCTCTTCTCTGTCACTGAGTCAAAGTGCCAGCGTTCCTTGTACATTAGCCACTGATGATATAGAGACCTTCACCTTTGTAACCCAACTTTCCTCGAAAAATCCAATTTACTGTCATTGAATGCCGTTGCAACATCGCCTCAGACCCATTGGAGATCTCACCGAGGAGGATGTGCGATGGCAGCAACCGGCTTAGAATTGGATGGTACATAGGAGATCCAAGCCTAGTGACATGCATACGGCGTGTCCAGCACTATTACAGTGCAACTAGACGCCATGTATCTCCTGCGAAACTGATCCTGCTCAGAGATCAAACGCAATTGAAGACCTGTGACTGTCCGAATCTTCAAATAGGCAACCCGACGGCCATGACCAGCATTGACGGCGAAGACATTTGATCCCCGGCACCACTCGGATTCAATTTCTGACAAGTTCGCCGTTCTCACTGTCGTGCAGGTGGTCGCCGGCGGTGATGACAACAGAATTGAAATGATGGTCTAGCACAACTCGGTGCACTACATGTTCGGAATTATGGGGAATGAGGTATATGTTCCAGTCTCAATAGTCCTTATAGCTAGCTCACCAAAAAATGTATATAAAGCTCGCTGCTCGCGCTTGGATATACTTATTACTATTTCACATCCCATTAGCATAAGGATCAATATTGTTGCATGTGTTCCGCTACTAGCTAGTAAATATTCACTTACTGTTCCATTGCAGTGTCCTCTTACGTACAAGCTCTCAATGGTGGATTAAAATGCATAACAACAAATTAACACCAACAGGGGCATAAATAATTAAGCTGCAAATTAAACGATCTACTTATAACACCCACCGAATCCTATCGTTGGCGAACACGTAGCGTACAGACCTGTGCTGGACCATCCGTTCAATCTTGCTCTCGCCACCACCGGCAACCACCTCCACGCCAGTGAACACAGCGAACTTGTCCTCCGTACAATGCGAGACGTTAAAATCGTAGTCCCATTCTCTGCTGTCCACAACTCGGAACACCTTTGCAACGCAAAACCTGCCGGCGCCAAGGCTGAGTAGACGCACCATCGTCGGCGACCAGTTCTCCGGTGTCCCGAGCCCCGGCCCGCGGCACGCCAACGTTGGCGGTTCGTCCATGGCAGAGAGGTCCCAGGCACACAGGTCGTACTCGTAGCTGCCGGCGTTGGCGAAGCCCAGCCAGAGGTTGAGGTCAGGGATGAGGGACGTACTCTGCTCCGCCGTAAAAAGGCAGCACCCAGTCGTCGCCGGCGGCCTGCTTCCACTTGCGCTTCACCGTGTCGAAGTAGTATGTGTGGCCAAAGAGATGATGGTCCGACACGCAGATGGTCTTGCCGCCGTCGACCACCGCGTGGGAGCGGACGTTGGCGGTGAAGGGCGGCGGCGGGAGACGGTCGCAGTGCCAGCGCTTGCGCTGTGGCGGGTACATCAGCATCACCTCGTCCTCGCAGTGGAACCTGAGGTTGAAGACGTCGAAGGAGGACATCACGGAGCTCAGGACGTAGAGGTCTTCTTCTTCTCCGACTCCGTGCCGGGCGACGGAGACGGCGGTCGGCATGAACCCCTTGTCGCCGTTGAGCGAGGGCATGGTCTGGACGGAGCGCGAGCCGGCGTGGCACAGGACGGTGTGCCCCTCCGCGTCGGCGCAGAGGATCCGGTCCTCGCTGCGGCGCGGGCTCAGCAGCGCGAACAGCTCCAGCGTCGGGAATCCCCACGACGAAGACGACGGCGACGGGCGGAACCGCATGGCCGGCGCGGGAAGCCGCGGCAACGTGGCGATTCTGCCATTGCCATTCTTCTTCCTGTTATTCGCCGCGTCAGCTGCCGCCGTTGACGGGTAGAACAAGCGCTTCGAGATGTCCAGGCGGTGCAGCGAATACATGCTGCCCCTACTGTTCTCCGTCACGATATTCGCAAAGCGCCGGATCATCCTCACCCACCCAATATCTCTTCCCCAAACCAAGATACTCCTATAACGAGATTTATTGTGAGATCTGAATTGTTAGACACAAAACGAAAGAGAAGAAAAACGAGACCCCGAGATTAAAAAGACTCAGTGCAGAGGAAAGTCGTGCAAGACTACCACCGGCAGATCCGGCTTATGCAATGCAAGTCGGCCGATCTTCAGAGCTGCCCCGGCGGCAGTCGCGGTCGATTGGCTTTGCAGCTATAGGGTTCTCAGTGCTTCCACCATGGGCCGAACAGTTACTGGACCCAAAGTTTGCGTGGGCTTGAGAGACAACATAATTAGGCCCACATGCATATGCTCGTCGAAACATTTTTGGATGGTAACCCAGTTCATAACTTTGCTTCCCTCAAAAAAAAAAAAAAAAGTTCATAAATTGCTGTCGTGCATTAGCTTGTACCGAGGGAATAGTATTGGTAGAGCAGTGTCAATGCGCCAATGTCGTAGCGGTAGAGCAAAATGAACAGCATACCTTATTGAATCCACGTTCATTTTTTTTCCAAAACAAATGAGCAGGAACACTGCTCTTTCATTTAAGACTGAGTCCACATTCATCCATACATGATTCAGAATGCAGGAAAACTAACTGGACAAATTCAAAAACAAACTTCATTAATAAGATGTGATCGCAATCATGATACAAAATTGACCTATTGATTATATAATTTACATGAAAAATAATCAATAGTACGAGCATTCCACTGCTCATACATGAATCGTGAGCCATGCAGACCACACAGGAGCCAGCAGTCAGGGTAAAATCCCAAAAATCAAAACGAACAAGAGCTGTTTTGATCTGTGGCAGTAGATATACGCAGAGACGACCTAGTATGACTTCGCAAAAATTGCAACTTCCTCTGCCGGGTTGCCAGTCATGAAGCATTTCTTCGTGCCTTCTGGTTGCTCAAACGGGAAGCATCTGATTGTGGCGCTAGTCTCTTCTTTCACCTTCAGCTCATCAGCATCGCTGAGGTATAAAATAAATCAATTATATTTGCTAAAACATGTACAAATAGGCAGAAAACCACTATGATATGTCAATAAGGGAAGGGTAGACATGGCTTATCAAAGTTTAACATACCTAGCTGACCAAGGACCTCTAGCCCACTTCCCCTCAGCAATGGCTTCCTTCAGCTCTCCGTACGAGCTTACATCGACTATATTGCTGCAGGAGCGAAGAAAGCACTTCTTAGCTTGGAGTAAATTTGTTGAAATACAGGAAAGAAACACAATGATAAAATGAGAACTGAACTGTAAGAATTATTCATATCCATAATACCGTCTCTACAGCATAAATCAACATATGTTTGCAAAAAATTATATAATAACATATTGCAATGACATTAAAACAGTTATGGCATGGATAAATGCTTCAATCAGGATCACTAGGACACAAATTCAACCGGAAACTGGAAACAGATACCTGTCACGGAATGTGATGGCCTTCTGTAAAAGAGATGCTTGTATGTCCTCTAGACGACCCTTTATATGATTCACCAATGTTGATGGCTCCATAGCTACACCAAACTCCTTTCCTTGCTTTCCAGGGACATCACGCCTAGAAACCACAACGCTCTTATTTGTAACATCACGAGGACCGATCTCTATTCTTATAGGAACACCCTGTTAAAAACAGTAGAAGGAAATGTAAGGAAAAGCCGACATGGACAAATAAAGGGACACATAACCAGTCCAGATTGATGTCTATATATTTTAATGCAGGAAAGCTCAAATTCCATCTATATGGGTAAACTATTTCATCTTTATTATGTCGAATTGCCGCAATCAGAAGATAGTTGATATTACAATCGGAATATCGTCAATACTGGAACAGAATCTATTAGACACTATTTTGGACTTTTGCGCAATACAAAGAGAAGATTTGTGGAAAAAACATAATTCAAGCTGACATGTTATTATACCAATAACAGAGTGATTAGACTTGAGCAGATTCTGATGCACATAGCCATACCGCTGAAGTATAGACTTATGAAGTCATCAAAATAAGATGAAACTGGATTCTCATAATGAAAGCATATAAATCTCAATATTGTATGACACAATCAATTAGTAACCCAATGAACTGGGTTCCCATGTTAAGAGTGGAAGCAAATTACTTTCATCTCATAAAAGTTGAACTTCCATCCAGGTGTCCGAGTCTCTGAGTCATCCACTTTGACTCTAATTCCTGCTTCTTTCAGTGTCCTTTGAACTGAATCTACAGCTTCCAGAACAGCAGCCTTCTCATCACCCTTTTTCCATATGGGTACTATTACCACCTGAATTAAACAGAAACAATGTTAGACAGAAGCAAAGACCCACAATAAGCAAAAACTTACACGGAAAACATAAATTCGTTGCCCATTGAATCACTTTTTGTAGCACAACAAAGAAAGGAGGATATACTAGCTTAATCAGAAATTAGTGCTCTGAGAATATACAAGGATGTAAATAATCAACCAGAAACAGACCTGAATGGGGGCAATTCTTGGAGGAAGCATTAGACCAGCATCATCACCATGAGTCATGATAATCCCACCAACAAATCGAGTACTAATAGCCCAAGAGGTCTGCCAGACATGTTCAATTTGACCATTTTCATCCATAAACTGCAGGGAAAGAAATAAATCAAAATGAAATCCCTGTGAATAATTCCTTCTAGACAAAAATAAATAAAATGAAATGAAATAGAAGTAGCGCATGCCAGCCATAAGAAAAAAATTCCAGGCATTCCAGCACACAAAATGTACACTGTACAGAACATGAATGTACAATTAGCAAAAGCAACCTGTGTTCCAAATGCTTTAGAAAAGTTCTGTCCGAGGTTGTGACTAGTTCCAGCTTGTAAAGCCTTCCTGTCACCCATCATAGCTTCTATAGTATAGGTCCGATTTGCACCGGCAAATGTCTCTACTCTTGATTTCCTGCCAGGAATAACTGGGATTGCAGCTTGTTCATAAGCAAACTTGGTATATACATCAATCATCTGCATCGCCTGCAGAATAAAAAAAATTTGGAGCAGATGAGATCATTATTCTGGCGCTTTGACTTTTCTGTACCATTACATGCTGGTACTGAGAATTTAAATGACAGGAGCATGAGCAACAATAACTTAGAAAATATGAAAACCAACCTCCTCCTCTGCCTCCTCAAGAGTGGCATGAGCTGTATGACCTTCTTGCCATAAAAATTCAAGAGTTCGAATGAACGGTTTCGTCCTCATTTCCCATCTTGTCACATTAGCCCACTAGAATAATAACAACTATTTAGCACAGTGAATGATAGCTGACTCTAATTGGCCTAAGTTTGCCAACAAAGTTACCTGGTTAATCATGAGAGGAAGATCACGGTAGCTCTGAATCCATTTGGTGAACATGTGGTTGACAATGGTCTCACTTGTTGGTCTTACCTACAAAGCCCTCAAGAATGGAAGTTCAAATAGTTCAGCTTCCAAGGTAGTCTACTCATAGCATTAAGCCATTAGCCATCAAATATTCATAATCACTGCTGCAAGAATATAATACGGTTCTATACCCAATTCACCCATAAAACTAGCGCTAAGTCTTACCACAAGTTTTTCCTCGAGTTCCTTTCCTCCTCCAATGGTGACCAATGCAAGCTCAGGACTAAACCCTTCAACATGACTAGCTTCCTTCTCTATAAATGAGTATGGGATGAACTGATACAATAGAGCGGACAAGCATAAGATACTACATAAAGAAGTGGCGACAATTGAGTCTAATTCAGATAATAATGATAATATCACTTAACAAAAAATAGTGACATGAAACTATGCAAATTTATGATAATGAATTAATGACACATACTCCAAGAAAATTATAATGCAGACTGCAGTAATGCATCAAATATGGACATTTGTAGACACATACTGATACTCTAAATATGATTTCAGATTTACTTCCCTAGCATGCATTTCAGATTTATTTTCTGAATTCCATCAAATGTCAATAGAATAAGAATAACACATTATCGAACAAACACTATTTCAGCTTTGATAAATCATTTTTCCACTTAACTGAATTTCTGCACCCTAATTAACAGTAAATAGCATTAGCTTTATGTGCTTGTGCTTCAAGTCTACAACAACAACAACAACAACAACATAGCCTTTTGTCCCAAGCAAGTTGGGGTAGGCTAGAGATGAAACCCACAAGAAGCAAAGCTAAGACAAGCACAAAAGAGGCACAAGGCAAAAGGTGGAAAAGGAGATGAAAAGGAGAAGAAAAAGAAAGAGATCATGGTTCAGGCACGTTGATTGCGAATCTCCAAGCGCTCCTATCCATAGCTAACTCCTTGGAGATATTCCACTCCTTCAAATCTCTCTTAACCGACTCGTCCCAAGTCAGGGTAGGTCTACCTCTACCTCTCTTTATATTATTGGCTCGCTTTAGAACTCCCATACGCACCGCCGCCTCGGGGGGCCTCCGCTGGACGTGTCCAAACCATCTTAGCCGGTGTTGCACCAATTTTTCCTCAATTGGCGCCACCCCTACTTTGTCCCGGATATCTTCATTCCGGACACGATCCCTTCGTGTATGCCCGCAGAACCAACGCAACATACGCATCTCTGCTACACTTAACTGCTGGACATGCCGCCTTTTTGTAGGCCAACATTCAGCACCGTATAGCATCGCCGGACGAATCGCCGTCCTATAGAACTTACCTTTTAGCTTTTGTGGCACCCTCTTGTCACAGAGGACGCCAGAAGCTTGGCGCCATTTCAACCAGCCGGCTGAAATTCTATGTCTCACATCTTCGTCGATGTCGCCGTCCTTTTGTAGCATCGACCCTAAGTATCGAAAAGTATCCTTCTTGGCTACCACTAGCCCGTCGAGACTAACGTCTCCATCCTCATGCCTAGTCGCGCTGAACTCGCACCTCATGTACTCGGTCTTTGTCCTACTAAGTCTGAACCCCTTCGACTCTAACGTCTGCCTCCACAGCTCTAGCTTCGTATTAACGCCTTCCCTACTCTCATCAACTAGCACCACATCGTCAGCAAAGAGCATACACCAAGGGATATCACCTTGTATGTCCCTTGTGACCTCATCCATCACCAAAGCAAATAAATAAGGGCTCAATGCTGACCCTTGATGTAGTCCTATTGTAATTGGGAAGTCACTGGTGTCGCCACCACATGTTCGAACACATGTCGTCGCACCCTTGTACATATCCTTGATGAGGGTAATGTACTTAGTTGGGACTTTGTGCTTCTCCAAGGCCCACCACATGACACTTCTCGGTACTTTGTCATACGCCTTCTCAAGGTCAATAAAGACCATGTGCAAATCCTCCTTCTGCTCCCTGTACCTCTCCATCAATTGTCGTATTAAGAAAATCGCCTCCATAGTCGACCTTCCAGGCATGAACCCAAACTGGTTTTGAGTCACACTTGTCACTCTTCTTAGGCGATGTTCGATGACCCTCTCCCAGAGCTTCATCGTATGGCTCATCAGCTTAATCCCACGGTAGTTAGTGCAACTTTGAACATCCCCCTTGTTCTTGAAGATCGGCACTAAAAAACTTCTCCGCCATTCTTCCGGCATCTTGTTGGAGAGAAAAATGAGATTAAAAAGTTTAGTTAACCATGCTATCGCTTTGGCATCGAGGCATCTCCACACCTCGATGGGGATACCATCAGGACCCATCGCTTTACCCCTCTTCATCCTCTTCAAAGCCTCCACTACCTCTGCCTCCTGAATTCTCCTCACAAAGCGCCTGTTGGTATCATCAAATGAGTCGTCCAACTCTAGAGTAGGACCCCCATTCTCCCCATTGAACAACTTGTCGAAGTACTCTCGCCATCTCTCCTTGATTACCTCATCCTTCACCAGAAGTCGATCTGCCCCATCCTTGATACATTTGATTTGGTTGATGTCCCTTGTTTTCCTCTCGCGGATCCTAGCCATCCTGTAGATGTCCTTCTCCCCTTCCTTCGTGTTCAGCCGCTGATACAGGTCATCAAGTCTAAAGCTCAGAATGCCAGAGCTAGATAAGGAAGCACACAAACACTGCTAAACTACATAAGGGTTCTATTCAGTGAAGTCCTCTAGTGTAGAGCTAAAACTGCTAGATGTAACAATTTACTATGTGTCTTCCTAAATTCTAGCAGTAGAAAGAGGTGAATCGTGTTGCATAAGAATGAAAAGCAAATCCACCATTAACACAGTGCTTTGTGATCAGTCAACATGTTATCCTTGAATAGCAGGAACATATGTATCTATGTGGTGCATACCTGAGGGAAGTACATGTTACTGTGGCCTGTCTCTTTGAACTTAACATTCAAATAATCCTGCAACCAAAAGAAAACACATAACAGCAAAATCAGACGTTGCACAAATCTAACACTAGAGAATCTACCAATTTCGACTTCGAGATAAACAGTAAATCAGCATTTCATGAATGGAAACCTCTAATTCAGTACAGTAAAATAAAAGATTTGAAGAACCCAACTTATTATACACAAATATTTAAACTTCACACCAGAACCGGATAATGGAGCTTAATTTGCCAACAAGTACACTCTACAGCGCTTCAGTTATCAAACTGCAAAATACACATCACCAATACTCCATAAGTGAACTGATTACAGAAAGATTCAAGGTTTACAGTGCAGGCAGCGGCAGTGGAAACCACTATTCGTCTTCTCTACATCATCAATGTTAACTTCAACCCATCGAATAGAGAAATCAACGCGCGCAACGAGGGATGCAAAGCACGCAGGACGGCTCATGGCCGAGTACCGAGCAGGAGGAAGGAGCAACGGACCTGGATGGACTCCCAGATGGCGTAGCCGTATGGGCGGATGACCATGGTGCCCCGCACGGGCCCGTAGTCCGCGAGCTCGGCAGCGGCGATCACATCGGTGTACCACGCGTTGAAGTCCACGGACCGCGGCGTCACCTGCCCCTCCCTGTCGCCGCCTCGGGTCTCGGTGGCGGCGGGCGCCGCTGCCCCCGCGGTCGCCGAGGCTTGGCCCCTGGAAGCGGAGGCGGAGAGCCTCGCCGCCGGCAGCCTGCGCCGGAGCAGGGGCTTCGCCGGCGAGAGCAGCGAGGGGAGGCGCAGCAGCGACGCCATTGCGGGGATTGCTGGATTGGGGTGCTGTGCTTGTGCTTTCGCCGATGGTTTAGCCAGTTAGTTTCGAGGGAATGGGCTGGGCTAGGCTTTTATTGGGCTGTGTAGATTCTCTTCGGAAGAGCAGATGCTCAGCCTGCTCGTATACTTTTGAGAAATGAAAAATGTGTTATAATAATTATACTTATTGGAGAAGGAAAGGAAGTTCCAGGAGAACCTATCCTAGTCCTACTCCATATGTGGGCAATTTACCAAAGAGTTCCTCTCCTAGTAGGAAAGGAGGGCCTCAACCCCGAGTATAAATAGTGGAGCACCCCAAGCATTGTATACACAAGTTTATTCAGAATAATAAAGAGAAGGCTCCACCCTACATTGTGTCTCGCCTCTTGTCTACTTTTGTTGTTGTTCTCTCCCGTCGATAGCGTTATTACAACACGTTATCAGCACGCTCTACGGAGCTAGTAGAAGCCGCCGAAGTCGACGATCAGGAGGAGTCGGCGAGTTGCAAACTCGCCGCCTCGGGATTCGTGCCGCCTCGGGAAGCGTGCCGACCTCGGGAATCGAGCCACCTCGATTTTCGTGCTCGACGACATCGACGTCCGCGCCAACGCGAAGCTGTTGACGGGGAACGACTACACTGCGACCGGGTCTACACTGCATCGACGATCTTCCTGCATCAACGCGAACGACTACTTTCGAACCCTAAGGTATACTAGCAGTTCTGCCCTACGGTCTCGAATCGATCGCGTGGACTCGATGCAGTCCAGGATCTGAAAGTCCCCTTGCAACACCCGGCCCTGGTTTTTCTAAACCAGGTTTTTATCGCGTCCCTACATCTAGTTTTGTTAGGGCCACCGAATCGAATTGCATAGCATACACAGAGGTGGGGCTTGTAGCCGCCACCATCGCCGGCAAGCACCGCCGGCGAGGACCACATGTACAAACTGGTGGCTCGAAGGCCACCACACAGCATACTCCGTGCGAGAAGCAGAAAAAGGAAGGGAAAAGGGGGAGGCTGCAGATCTAACCCTAAACCTAACCTTAACCCTAACCCTAGCCGGTGAGATGGAACTCGCTGGAGTACAAACTGTAGAGCCAACGGATGTTCCAACGATCGCATATGTGGGCCCGCACATCCTGGTGTCTCCTAACCCTAACCCTAGCTCGCCGGCGACAAGCTTGGCCACCGCGCCACGCAGACGCGCACCTGAGCCACGCACTGCGCCCGCGAGCCGAGCCCGCGAGCCAAATCCGCGCGCCGAGCCGCACCTCGGCCTGGCTCGGTCCTCCTCGCCCGTGGGGTCCGCGGACCCCACCACCGCTCCTCGGCGCCGCCGCACGCCGGCGCCACCAGCCGCGACCCCGGCAGCGGGTCGCCGGCCACCGGATCTGGGGGCGGAGCAGCCGGATCTGCCACCGCCGCCCCCACCCGGGACTCCTCCGCCGCATGGGGAGCCCGGGCCTCGTCCTCGCGCATGCGGCGGCGGGAGCTCGGAGTCGACCGCCGCCGCCTTACCGTGGACTCCCGCTGGGTCCCGAAGGCGTGCGCTCCTCGCCGCCATCCCGCGTCGACGCGCCGAGCCCGCACGCCGCGTTCCGCCTCCTCGCCTTCCCCCGTGACGAGCACCGCCGCAAGGGCTCGCCTGGGGGCCACCTCGTCGCGCCGCACGCGAGCACCCCGCCTCCCACCTCGCCGCGCCGCCGTGCCACGGCGTCGCCCTCAGGCGGCGCTGCCGCGCTCGCACGCGCGTGGGCCGCGCCGCTGCTGCCGCTCTCGGAGAGGAGGAGGGAGGGAGAGGAGAGAGAGTGAGGGGATTAGGGTTTCAACCCTATCCCCTCGCCTTATATACCGGCTGGGGCAGGCCGGGTCTCTGGTGGGCCGGGGTGGGCCGGGATGGGCCGAGGCCGGCCTAGTGGGTCGGCATGATTTTAGAAAAATCACGAAAAATACGAGGAAAATCGGAAAAATCTGAAATTTTGCGGAAAACCCCCTGAGAAGCTAGAAATTGCGGTTAAGTCCTGATTTTTTGCAGAAAAGACCTTGAAGTTTTCCATATTAGAACCCGCAGTCCTAAATTTTTGCAAAAAGGTCCAGATTGTTCTGAAATTACGATTTGACCCTAAAAAATTGCAAAATAGACCCTGTAGTGTATGGAATTTGTCTGAATTAATGTTATATAACACCTCGGGTTTAAGGGAAATTATGTCAGAAACATAAATAGTTGCTGTTTTTGCTGTTTAATCCTCCTGTTTGTGCAAAATTACTGTGTTCTTGATCTGAAATCATGCATATCATGTATAATGAATTAAAACATGATTAAAATGTGCCTTTAATCATAGAAACATGGTTTTAGGTCTTTTCTTCGAGTTTTTGACTCTTTGCATTCTACAAATTGTTTACTAGAAGTAAACCTATGCACTTTCATATGAATATCTTGTAGATATCTCAATTTGTGAAACATGAATTCGATGTGCTTATCTTGAATGGTTTTAACTATTTATCTTGATCACATGATGATGAAATCCTCTTGAGTGTTAAAAATCTCTTGAAGATGATTAAACTCAAGAATGAGGATATTGATCCAACTGAAGTGGATAAATCTCAGGCACTGGATTTCCTGAGTCATCACTTAAGCATTTTCCTGCAGAATGAATAATGAATGAAAATAGTCTAGAGGTCTTGTGGGGCTCTCTGAATGAGCACTTTGAGAAGATGAAATCTTTCTTAAATAGTTGAGCGTGAATGGCAGCACCTACGCTCTCAACATTACAAGACATTTGTGGATTATAATACCGTATAGTATGAGATCGTCACTCACATGAAGATTTGTGACGTTGAACTTGGTAAAAACAAGCTCATACATAAAACTCTCTACCTAACACCCCAAGCTCGCTTATGTCAGTAGCCAGTAACCCTGAGTAATGACTTGAAGTATGATCAGGGGGAGAATGAGACGATCTTGTAGGATCATACGTCTTGTTACACTGGCTAAATAGCACCGAATGCTACATTATTCACGGAGAATGATAAGGGGAAGGGCCAATGGAAGGCACCTGAGAAAGGTAAAGGTAAAGCCTGACAATTCAAGAAGAATAAGAATGCTAAGGTTTAGCAGCCTAAAGAGGAAGCATACGGTAAACAAGATCAAGATTGTTATAGGTGTAGAAAAACACCCAAGCACCTTATCGAATTGTACCAAGAACTTCAGGGTAAGAAGAAGAATTCCTAGAAGGAAGTCAACCTCATTAAAAGCATGTAGCTTGAAGTTGAAGGAGTCTTCACAAACCATTGAAGAGAAGAATGAAAACATCTTGTAGATGGAAGGTACGTCACAATATGAGACCAAGAACCTTGAAGGATCAAGCTGCAATTCTGAATATTGAGCTTTGGATGATAACCTCATGAATGAGGATAATCTTCTTGGTGATGAATTAGAAGCCGTGCATAGGGACTCGAAATAGTCCAAAATACCGATCTAGTAGATGGTAATTGTAGAAGTAGTAATGCAATTAGTCTTGATTCCTGAATTGATTTAAGTGGATTAATGTAATCTCTAGTAGAGACCTCGTTTTTAATACATAATAGCTTGAAGTCTATGTGTCAAGCTTTGGTTTTTCTTTTACCTTATTGCTACAATGCTTCCGAGAATTGTATCCATTACTTTTGCACCTATTTAATTGTTTACATGTAGTAAACTTAAATGCACATGTATCTTGAATCATTTGTTCTATTTTCTAGTAGAATAAAAATCCTGATTAACCTAGAATGGTTATTAAACCCTGCATGGTTACTATCCAGTCTGGTCACTAAAAATACCAAAATTGTTCCTAGAAGTGAGATATTTCCTGAAGAATTATGCAACCCAAGAAGAGTGAATTGCATGCTACTTTTGCAGAACAATTAGTAGTTGTGCAATATTTTAGTATAAAGTAAATTGAATTGGAATAATCCTAAAATATTTTGGGACTCACTGAATGAGTAAATCAAGAAGATAACCCAAATATTGGCACATGAATGTCAGTGTATTTGAGATGACTTGAAGTTTCATATCATTACACTTTAGGAATTATGTTGCTGTTTAATGCATAAACTTCTGGGATCACGTAGAAACCGAAAGTGAATTATTTAGCAACATAAGTTAATCCAGACTATTACCATTGTCTTAAGTACAGAATACTTGGTCATTGGCACAACATTCGTCAAATTCATAGAAGAATTTGAGAATACATATACTAGGAAGCTTGCAGCTAGTATAACTGGATTATTGGACAAAAATCTTGAAGATAAAATCTGTTTACTATAGCTCTCATGAAGAAGAGACAATACAATCATAGAAGATTGATTGTAGTTTCATAGATATCATCACTAAAACCTTGAAGGCTTGAGCGAGAATTCTGAAAATATAGCTCCCGATGATAACCTCCTGGATGAGGATGATCATTTTAGTGATGAATTAAATATGTGTATGGGACTCGGCATAGTCTTCCAAATTTAAAATAAACTACTAAGTAGTAGTTGTTATATAGAGGTGCATTAAGTTTATAATTCTTGAAAGAATTAGATGGATCATGCAAACTTTTAGAAGAGTGAGCATTTATTTTATCCTGAAGAGATAGTAGCTTGAAGCTTAAGCCTGAAGCATGCATATAATATTCTCGGTTGCAAATTGAATTTGTTCTTTATCTACGATATAGCTTGCAGTCTATATGTAGCTTGGATTTGGCTTGATTTTTCTTACCTTTGTTTTAATACCAGAAGTATACTTGTTAAATTTCGCTTGGACTATATGGATTATATGCTGAACATAATGATTTACCAAGTCTGTTAGTATTAATCATCTGCAATGATATTTGTCCACTATGAAGCCAGATATAACCTTGTAGGTTACTGCATAAGTTCTTTGTGCATTACTACCAAGCAGGTAGAATGGAAATTAGAAGCACATGAACCAATGCAAGTATTTTTATCACAATCTACCCTACTCACATGATTTCGGAGAATATTGTGTACATGAATGGTACATATGTGAGTTTTCACACTAATTATTGTTATATTAGTAGTATAATTGCAGCCTATGATACATGCATTGTGTCGTAGCGAATGCAAGAAGCATCCAATGAACTTGAAGTTTAGTGATGGTGTGATAAGGGGGAGAATTTTGATTGATGATGGCATAGGAAATATGTGGATATATTAGAAAATCTAACAGACATGATCTAGTCCTGGATGATTGGATTAAACATTGAAAATGTTGGCAATCAAATATTCTAGAAGAATAAAATTCCTTGCATGTTTTAACATTATGAAACTTGTTGTTTCTTTTACCTTGAAGTGTTTATTTGACCTTGAAGTGTTTTATTTGGAGTTTATGATTTATGCAATTAAATCCTTTTTTGTTGCGATGAAAAAGAAGCTAGACATTATCATTGTCATTTTGACATGATAGAAAGTCTCAATTCAGAATGTTGAGCATGTCTAGCTCACTGCATATAAGTGCGTAAATATTTTGCAAATATTATCACCATCTTTGCATACATGAATGGGCTCCCACTTGAAGTTTGGTGATATAACCTGGTTGTTATGTCAATTGAATGCCTATGATAGGGGATATCACTAGAGATTGTATGCTATAATGTTGGCATTAGGGGGAGAATGGACCCAGAAAGAATGCCTTACATTATCATTCCTTAGAAGCTTGAAGCAGGAATGGAATCACGCACTGAATATGCGCATGAAGCGTAATGCCAGAATAATCTTGAAAAGAGGAGTAACCAGAAGTTAAGTTTACATGAAGTAAACAAAGTACCGCGTGTGATATACACAGGGACGCTTGTGCTTATATCGCCGGTCGACTTGTTTGTCGTTGATCTAAAATCTATTGGGACGCTTTTGGACTCTAAATCAACGGACACTTGTCATTGCAATAATTATGAAACTCCTCCCACTCTTAAAGAGAGCACCTCATGAAGAAGGATTAAGAAGCTCATAAGAGTGATCATCGTGAAGATGAGAACCCAACCATTGTGCACACAGAAGTGTTAGGAATGCAGAACTATCGATGAATATGAGAATAGAAGAAAAGTTGTACAACATCTCCTCATGAATTGCAATCGTTTCTCTCATGAAAGTAGAGAACCCGGATCCGGCAACAAAGTCCATGGCACAGACGCCTGTATGCGTTACAATCGGGTCAATTAATAATGCAATTGAGGATATGAACCGTAATGGTGAAAGTATATGGTTCATAAGTCTCTGAAAGACTGATATTCTCATAATACGAATGAAGTTCTGCTGCATCTCTGGCGAAATATAAATATGCAGTTAGTCACAGGATTCTGGAAATCCAAATGACAAGATTCTTGAAGGACAATGAATAATTCCCAAATAGAATTATCGCAACATATAATGTATTCTTGGAGAATGACATAAGCCTCTCACAAGAGCCTCTTGCAAGAGAGAATGAATCTCACGGAGAGAATCATTTTTGGAGAATATCCTTGAAGGAAGGAGTCATGAAATGACTTACCAATCGAATCTTGAATAATACCATCTATCCCAGAAGAGAGTATAGACCCGACTATATGGAAATTATCATACCTGAAAGGTATATGTACTCAGAAAGTACAAGCTAGCACAAGAATGATGATTTTCTACATTACCACGAAAGGTAATATTGATGGTCATTATCCCCATAGAGAATCAAGATTGATTGAAGAATTGTTCTGATCCTGAAGGATGAACGTTACAGATTTGTAATGATGAAAGTCATGGCTTGAAGCATGATATACTATATTCTAAAATATAGACCATTTGCGAATTGTCGCGTAGCATGTTGCATCCCAAGAATGTATTGGATGAGAAGGAATAACATGATCATAATCTTGTCTTGAACATTGAGAGACTACAGATACAGATCATTTGAGAATGAAATCCCAAAGATTATTTTGAAGATAATACAGCTTGTATTGCACAAATACAAAAGGGACATACTAAGTCAAAGGTCATGGAACACCTTACCCCTGAATTCTCATTATGCATGAAATGCATCAGAATGAAGAGATTTGGTGAATTATACATAAAGGTATGAAAGGCTTAAAAGATGTGTGCAAATCAGGGGGAGAACTTCCTTGAGCACATAATCCCTAACACTATAGTCAAGAAGACAATATAGTAAATTCTAGAAGAATATAGCATTGTACTCTTTTTCCCTCATTTGAGTTTTTACCTGAAGGTTTCTCAAAAAAAGAGGTTTTTAACGAGGCAATGTGTGCAATTAAGAGCTACGGTACAATGTACTCTTTTCTCCATTTTTCCCACTGGGTTTTTTATGAAGGAGTTTTTAATGAGACATGTGTGTCGTCGTAAAATGCCCAAGGGGGAGTGTTATAATAATAATACTTATTGGAGAAGGAAAGGAAGTTCTAGGAGAACCTATCCTAGTCCTACTCCATATGTGGGCAATTTACCAAAGAGTTCCTCTCCTAGTAGGAAAGTAGGGCCTCAACCCCGAGTATAAATAGTGGAGCACCCCAAGCATTGTATACACAAGTTTATTCAGAATAATAAAGAGAAGGCTCCACCCTACATTGTGTCTCGCCTCTTGTCTACTTTTGTTGTTGTTCTCTCCCGTCGATAGCGTTATTACAACAAAATGTTCCGGCCTAGTTGTTCGAGGACACAGTCCCCACCGCTGGCGCCGCCGCCGGGCGTAACACTCGCGGGAAAGCCGGGAAGGATTCGGCACCATAGCTGTAAGTACCAGGCTTCTTCTTCTTTACAGGGTCTCAGCGTCTCCCCTCTAGCGGTAGATTTGTTTCGTTCGATCTCAGCTTGACGGATTCAGGTCCAGGGATTTAGGCGAGGAGAGTGAGACGGGAAAAGTATTGTGTTTCTCGTGGCGGAACGAGCAAGCAAGCTTCGAAGATCCGCAGGGAGGTCGGATTCTGGCACGCACTGTCTGCTTCCGCCGCCGCCGCAGCGAGCTTGTTGATGGGCTCCGCCACCGCTCCGTGGGTGTCGGAGGCAGAGGGGGTCGTGGGGCTGAAGGCATCGACGCGTAGTGCGTTATATCGACGGATGGTGGCGCTTGATGGTCGGCGATTAGGTTGGCGGTCGTCGCGGGTGGCCGCGCCGGCAAGTAGTTTATTTTGCAAAAGGGCCCTTGATTTTGGATCGCGATTAATAGTCGCGATCTATTTTTTTTTAAACAAATCGCGATTCAAATATTCATCCCTTAGGCTGACTTCAACAAGACTAGGCAAAGCCATTTATGCCTTCCCGCGCGGTACTGTAGACGATGCATAGGTCTCCAACAGAGTAGCCATAGCGGGCAGGCAAACTGCCTTTGAGGAGAGAGGTGAGCTAAAATTGGATTACCTCTCTCCTCGAATGCATCCGTCCGGACGAGTTGCGCCGCGACGGGCGGAGCGAGCGGGGCGGCGCATCCATCACCACCCAGAGCCGGACGACCTCGCCGTCGCGTGCCTGCAGTTCCTGCTCCTCGTGGACCTCCGCCTCGACCAGAACAACATCGCCGTGGCTGAACGGAGCTCCGACGACGGGAGTTGGGATGGGGATGAGGGCGGACGGAGCGGCGGAGCGCGGCGCGGATGGAGGCCGGCCGGAGGAGCGCGGCGTGGAGGGGAGGTGCGCGCGGGCCGCGAGTGTGTGCGTGGAGCAGGGGCGCGCGGGGCACGGAGCTGCGGCAGCGGCGAGCGGGCGCGGGCGGCGGCGAGTCGAGCGGCTCCTGCTGCGCGGCCGGCACAACCTCCCAAGAGCTCAACTTCCATGGCTTTTCGATTGCGTCTGCTCCGCTCGCCGGCCTCCATCGCCTTCCTCATCCTCTCCTTCCAAGGTACGCACTAGTGATTGTGCTTAATCCCGTAATGTTCTACCAGTGATTAATCGCGCTAGATTGCTTCGGATTTCAAGGCCAAAGTTGCGATCTTTGGTGTGCTGGCTGACACAGCGCTCTCGATTTGGATTCGCCGGGGCGCGGAGGAGCAGCCAGGGGGCGTTCGACCCGCTGGTGCTTCGAATTGCAGGACGCTGGCGGGTCGCTGTGTGAGCTGCAACGGTGCCGACGATGAACGGCGGCGGCGCGAGCCTCGAGCACCTCCATCTCCACGCGCGGAGGAGGGCGGCGTGCGGTGTGGCTGCCGCGCGGAGGAGCGAGGCGCACGGCGAAGGTGGGCGCGGACGAGTGCGGCAGCCAGGGCGCGCGGCGAAGGTAGGCGCGCGGGGCATGGCAGGGCGACCTGCGCGGCGTGCGCGTGATACGTGCGGAGGTGGTGAATCGAAGCTTGAGCTTGAGGCGAGTCGAAGCTTCCTTGGCCGAGGTGGGCGAGCTGCGCAGCGCGTGCGCGTGCGGAGGCGGCCCAGCTGCTCGTGCCGGCGGCGCGTGCGAACTGTGCGTGCGCGTGCGGAGGCGGCCGAGCTGCGAACGGCGCGGGCGAACTGCGCGTGCGCGTGCGGAGACGGGCTAGCGGCGCGGGCGCGGCGGATGCGGGCGAGCGGTGCGGCATGGGCGCGTGCGGAGGCGCCCAGCGGCGCGTGCGCGGCGGAGCAAGGCGAGCGGCGCGGGCGAGCTGCGTGGCGCGGGCGGAGCCGGGCGAGCTGCGCATGAAAGAAATGCAGCTTCTGTTGGAGATGATGTCCGAGACGAAGATGCAAGCCACTGTTGATGCGAGGCAGTTGTCAATTTGCATCTCAGAAATGACTCTTCTTGTTGGAGTCAGTCTTATTTGTTATAGAAAAGCCCCTTCACTTTGTTAAATTAGCATTCTATGTATATGGCAGCCCTGGTTTTTTTTTCTCCTCCCCCGCCTCTATAAAATACTGGATCTTTCGTTTGTGTTTCCTTCAGATCTCACAAGGTGGAGCAGTCTCGTTGTAGGAGTGTTTTGGAGTGGAGGAGATATATCTTTGGTGGGTGAGGATGATCCGGCGTTTTGCGAATATCGTGGCGGAGAAGTGGAGCAGCGGCAATTATTCGCTGCACCGCCTGGACATCTCCGAGCGCTTGTTCTACCCTTCAACGGCGGTAGCTGATGCGGCGAGCAAGCAAACTGGCAAGATGGCTACTTCCCCGCGGCTACCTGCGCCGGTCATGCGGTTCCATCCGTTGCCAACTGGGTCTTCATGGGGCGTCACGAAGCTGGATCTGTTCGCGCTGCTGAGCCCCCACAGCAGCGAGGACAAGATTTTCTGCAGCGACTCGGCGGGGCACAGTATCCTCTACCAAGCCGATTCACACTCTATCCAATGCATGCCCGCTTTCAACGGTGACAAGGGGTGCATGCCCACTACCATCTCCGTCGCCCGTCGCGATACTCCTCCTCTTGAAGACCTCTACGTCTTCAGCTCAGTTATGTCGTCCTTCGACGTCCTCAGTTTTAGCAGTCACAGCTGCTACGAGGACATGCTTCCAATGAGCCGCAAGTGCTGGCACTGGTAACCTCTTCCACCGCCACCCTTCACCGCCCACCTCTATTCCCACACAGTGGTTGGCGATGGCAATACCATTTGCGTGTCAGATATCCGAAGCCGTGGCTGCACCTACTACTTTGACACGGTGAAACGTGAATGGAGCAAAGCCGCAGGCGACTGGGGGCTCCCCTTTGTTGGCAGAGCCGAGTACATCCCTGACCTTAAGCTCTGGCTGGGCTTCGCTGCTGACAGTCACAACCTCTGTGCTTGGGACCTCTCTGCCATGGACAAACCGCCAAAATTGCTTGTGTCTACAGATATCAAGACACCTGAGGACTGGTCGGCAACAAGACTCAATATCCTCAACCTTGGCTCCGGCAGGTTTTGCATTGCTAAGATCTTCCAAGTTGTGGACAACACAGCAGGGGACTCTGGCTGGGATATTGAGGACAAGTTTGCTGTGCTCACTGGCGTGGAGATGGTTACGGGTGGTGGCGAAAACAAAATCGAACGGTTTGTCCAGCATAAGTCTGTACGCTACATGTTCGGCAATGATTATATCCGGTGGGTGTTATATAGATCTTTTTGGTTTGCAAATCCATCCTTTTGCAGACATTAACCCTGTCGATTTACATTTGTTGTTATGCATTTCCTTCCATCATTAATTAGAAGCTAAGCTTGTAAGAGAATAGTCTTGGCCTATTGTGGACACTCCTGTCACTTGGATTTATTTCGTCTATATAAATCTCTAACTTCAATCATGAGGAGATCAGGGGTAAACCAATACTTTTCATTCTGATTTCCTCCCTTGTGCTGCCGCTTCCAATTTATAATTGTATCCTTCTCATTGTAAATACTAACAACAAAAGTGTGGTCCTGATATTCTACATTTCTACTGCCTCTTACGTGGATTTACTATGCGTATATCTCAAAATTTTGGATCTGTAATATACATTTTACTTGGTTTGTTTGAAGGCAAATTTCAAATTTTCATTGCTATCATGCGGCAAATTGAACTATTATCCAATTTACTTGAAGCTTATAAGCAGCATAGAGATTTCACTGCTAACAAATGATTTGTGATCTATGTAGACCATATGTCGAAACAGTATTTGTCTGAATTTTGTACTTTTGTGCTTTTGTTAGAAATTTGTTATTTTTAATCTCATGAATGAGTTTGGTCCAGAAATTATGTGTTGAACCTTAATGTATCCTACCTACGGACGGTATTTTTAAAGATTTTTTTGTTGAAAAATCTTCTACATGTAGCTTCCAAGATAATTTTCAACCTTCCAGCTTCTTATTTCACCTGATGTGCCACATGAGAGGCTGCGAAGTAACATTTGCATAAACTATGTACTGCAAATTACTTGTTTCTCTTCGTTTTGGGAGGTCATCCCTTATCTGCACCTGAAGAAACCGAGTTCCCTTGTGTACTCAGATTTTAAAACTTGATCCTTTGTATACCCATTTCCGTTAGACGAGTCAACAAACCCTTCGTCTACCGTTCCCTTTCCACCTCCATAACGTTAGATCAGGGGAAAATATTCAGTGCAGACCATCTATTCGATGGAATCGTGAAAACTCTCTCTAAAAACTTATTTAGAAATTTTGAAAAATTATAAAACTTGGGATACGTGTAGAGGACATGGTGGGAAACATGCACACAAAATTTCAGATCAAAACTCGTTTTCTATTAAAAGATACAAAAATAACAAATCATGGTGGAAGAGGACAAAAATACTACACAGTCAGTGTTTTGTCCTTTTCCCCTCTTTCTTCATGATTTTCTATTTTGTATCTTTTAGTAGAAGTTGAATTTGGATCTGAAATGTTTCCCACTATGTCCTCTACTCGTATGCCAAGTTTCATAATTTTTCAAAATTTCTAAATATGTTTTTGGAGAGGGTTTTCATGATTCCACCGAATAGGTGGTTTGCACTGAATATTTTCCCTTAAATTAGGATCCCTACTTGAATGAAAAAATATTCAGTGCAAACCACATATCGGGTGCTCGAAGCCGCACCGGCATCCCAACCATAGCCAAAGATATCCCCCGCGTGCCGCCCTCGTCGGGCTGCCCCGCACGCGCATCGTTGTCCACCTCCCCTGGCTGCAGATCCGGCTCCTGGATCACTAGTGCGGCGCGGCAGCTTCATCCCCATGGCCGCCTCCTCCCCGGGTGGCCGGGCCCGCTCATGCGCTCTTGGCTAGGAGCCTCCGCGGCCCGACGGCAGGGTGGCCGTTGTCTCGCCCCTCCCCTCTCTTGTCCCGGTCAGGGGGCACCGAGGGTGAGGCGGCTAGGAGTGCGCGCAGCCGCTCAAGGTTCGTTGGCAGGAGTAGCTGCATGTCGTGGCAGGAACAACGGCGGCCGTTTGTCGCCGGAAGCCGTGATTGTACTAGTACTAGTAGTAGGCAGTAGCGAGCGGGACGAAGGTGGTGGTCGGGCGGGAGCAAGAGCGAGTTATTAAGGGGTAGCAGGGTCGGCCAGCTCCTTGTTTCTCATACCCACTCTCAAAACGTCTAATAAAGTGGAATGGAGGGACCAAATAATAAAATAAAGCATATATAAAAAATAAAATATATAGTGTAAAGAAAATAAAAAACTTTTTTTCATGAAATACTCTAGACATGACAAGTAAAAAAACATAGCTCTAGAACAAAACTGTTTTAGCATGTGTTTTTTTTTTTTTTTGAGAACAACTGTTTTAGCATGTGTGAACCCGGACGTTTCTGGGGCCTAATTATGTCGTCAGTTCGGCCCACGAGGCAACGAAAGCCCGCAACTGTTAGGCCCATGGTCAAATACTTGGACGGGCATCCCTATATCACGTAAAGCACCGAGAGCGCCTAAAAAAGCCCAAAAAAAAAAAGCACCGAGAACCGCCGCCGCCGCGGCCGCTGCTCTGCTCTCACCGCGACGGCCGCCACCGCAGCCGCTGCTCTGCTCTCACCGCGACTACCGCCGGAGAAGCCTGAGCATCGGCCAGCTGATCGTCCGACTTGCACGTCGGTAAGCCGGATCTGCCAGAGGTATACTTTCGCGCCTTCTTCATGAGTCATGACTTCATCCCTCGGTCTCTTAATCTCGTAGTCGCTTTGAAAAAGAAATGTTTTTTTTTCTTTCGTTTGTGTATCCTTCAGATCCCACAAGGTGGAGCAATCTCGTTGTAGGAGTGTCTTGGAGTGGAGGAGACATATCTTTTTGTGGGTGAGGATGATCCGGCGTTTTGCGAATATCGTGGCGGAGAAGGGGAGCAGCGGCAATTATTCGCTGCACCGCCTGGACATCTCCGAGCGCTTGTTCTACCCTTCAACGGCGGTAGCTGATGCGGCGAGCAAGCAAACTGGCAAGATGGCTACTTTGCCGCGGCTACCCGCGCCGGTCATGGGGTTCCATCCGTTGCCCTCCGTGAAGATTGAGTTGTTCGCGCTGCTGAGCCCCCGCAGGAGCGAGGACAGGATCATCTGCGGCGATTCGGATGGGCACACCGTCGTCTACCACGTCAAAGCAGGCTCTGCGGAAACCATGTCCTCTCTCCACGGTGGCAAGGGGTTCATGCCGGCTACCATCTCCATCGCCGGGCCCGATGCTCCTCTTGAAGACCTCTACGTCTTGAGCTCGGTCGCTAATACGGGAGAAGATAGGTTGTCCTGCTTCGACGTCCTCAATTTTAGCAACCGCAGCAGATACGATCCAAGTAACCGCAGGAGCTGGCGCTGTGACCCTCTTCCACCGCCACCCTTCACTGCCAACCTCTGTTCCCACACAGCGTTTGATAAAGGCAGGACCATCTGCGTGTCAGCGGCCGCAACCTGTGGCCGCACCAACTACTTTGACACGGTGAAACGTGAATGGAGGCAGCTGCAGGTGACTGGGTGCTGCCTTTTGTTGGTAGAGCCGAGTACATTCCTGATCTGAAGCTCTGGTTGGGCTTCGCTGCTAACAGTCACAACCTCTGCGCTTGGGACCTATCTGCTATGGATAAACCAGCAACATTGCGGTACGACTGGACAGGTCTCAAGATGCCCGAGGACTGGTTAGCAACAAGGCTCAGTCTCCTCAACCTCGGCGCCGGCAGGTTTTGCATTGCTAAGGTGTTCCGAGTTGTGGGCAGCACAGGGGGTGGCTTCGCTGACCTGGATACTATTGAGGATAAGTTCACCGTGTTCACTGGCGTGGAGGTGGTTACCGGCGATGGCAACCAAATTGAAAGGATTGTCGAGCACAAGTCGGTACTATACATGTTCATGGATGACAAGATCCGGTGGGTGCTATAGATTGATCCAGCTTTATGCGCACCTTCGGGAGGTACATATGTTACTGTGGCCTGTCTCCGTTTTTTTTTTCAGAACGGGGCACCGCCTCGAATTTCATTACTTGAGTAATGAAATCACAACGAGTTCAATGTTCAAGTTCATGCAAAGGAAATACAGAAAAGTAAACAAACTGAAAAAAATGAAAAACTAAGTGAGAACCGTGCATGCCGGCCAACGCACAGGGTTGTACGACAAGCACTACTACTTCCACACTGGTAAACCCTAAACCCTAATAGAACCACTCTGAGACCAGAGCATTGTATTCTTCACGCGCCCTGCTGGACCAAGAAGCCAGCATCTTCTCATCTACTTGACTTTCCTTGCTGTCTCCAGTCTTGCGCTTCGGACCAACCATCCGCAATCGTCCTTCAGGCATCACCATTGTTCCTGTCCAGTTGGCGTGGGTGGTGATGTATGGCCGCCTGCTGAAGCACCTCTGCGCCTTCCACGAGCACTTGGCCATTGTCTTCCTTTTGTAGACCTGCCAGTATTTCATAAATGTGCAGGCATAACAAACGATCTTTGTAGGAGATCTAACAATTTTTTTTGTCAAAACACACTTTGTATCTTAATTTCCAAATTGCCCAAAAAACTCCAGCCAACCCAACCATGTGAAATTCCTGCCTGCTCTCCAAATTGCCCAAAAAATTCCAGCCAACCCAACCATGTGAAATTCCTGCCTGCTGGTATATAATGATTAACCCAAGTTAGGTATTGTTCAATACTTTCTGGTCTACAGTTAGCACCGATAACTAGGGCTACCAAGCTCCAGATATATTTGATTATTGCACATTCGAAGAAAAGGTGATTTTCATCATGGTCACAGAATGCACATTTCTTATTTCATTTCCATTTCCTCTTTATCATGTTCTCCTTTGTGGCAATTGCTCTCTGATAGACCAGCCACATGAAGATCTTATCTTTAATGGCATTTTGGAGCTCCAAATAATGTCATATTTTGGGTCATTAATATCTGCACACAGTTTGTCATAAAGAGACTTCACCGAATATTTTCCAGAAGATTCCCAACACCATTTTGCTTTATCCTTATCATCAGTCAGAGCTACAGCAAAGAGCAAATCCCTTAGCTCTCTTATTTGATTCTGAAAGTTTTCGTCTAACCATATAGTACCGAGCAGGAGAACAAGGAGCAACGGACTCCCAGATGGCGTAGCCGTAGGGGCGGATGACCATAGTGCCCGGCACGGGCCTGTAGTCCGCTAGCTCGGTGGCGGCGATCACATCGGTGTACCACGCGTTAAAGTCCACGGACCGCGGCGTCACCTGGCCCTCTCTGTCCCCGCCGCGGGTCTCATTGGCGGCGCGGGCGCCGCCACACCAGCGGTTGCCGAGGCCTGGCCCCTGGGCGCGGAGGCGGAGAGCAGCGAGGGGAGGCGCAGCAGCGACGCCATTGCGGGGATTGCCTAGATTGGGGTTTTATGCCGACTATCTCCGAGGGAAGACCCAACACGTGACTTATACCTAAAATAAGTTTTAAAGTGTACAAAATAACCCTCCAACCGGCGACCCAAACTGGATACCTATTGTAAGGCTCCTCTCCTCGGCGACAAAGAAATAGAGCACGAACACATGCGACGCAAATCGTCCGTAGCAGCGTCCTCGTCAACCCGCCACCCCGAGCGCCGCGGCGGCGGCGGTCTCCCTCACCGCCGACGAGGTCCTCTACGTCGTCTCTCTCCCCTTTCTTCTCCAGCGCCGCGGGCGCTCGCCAGCTCCCTGGTTCCCGCCCGCCCGCGGCGCACCTCTTCCTTATCTTCCTCATCGTGGCGGGAGGCAGGGACGGAGCGAGAGCACGGCGGGAGCGCGACCTCGACGGATTCACTCCCCCTCCTCCACGTTGCCTCGGCGCGCCCCCACAAGACCGCTCTCCCTCCTCCGCACCTCCCCGCTGGTCGTCCCGCGCGGACTTGTGCGCCATAGATTAGCCGTCGCGGGAGGAGACGGCATCGGCGACCTCCTGCCACTGCGGGTGGCGGAGGCTACCGCGGCCGAGCGCGAGGAACCGCTCGCCCCAGGCGTCGATGAGCAGGTCGACAGGGTCCTTGGTGCGGTGGCGCCGCCGAGGAAGAGGAGGAGGGGGAGCTGCTCTTCCTAGACGCGACGGGAGGCAAGTGCGGACTGGGGAGCGCGGCGAGGGGCGGAGCGACGCCGGGCAGCAGCGAGGGGCCAGTGGTGGAGACGAGGGCAGGGCGAGCCGGTGGCGGAGAAGATGGGCACGAGACCTAGTTAAGGATTTTTGTTGGGATAGATGTTTCTGGGTGTTGTAACTTAAACCCAGGAACACCCATTTCTCCTTTTAGGTCCCCAATTTGCGTCTCCTCCGTTGGAGACAGCCTACGCCGATGGTTTAGCCAGAGTAGTTATGATGGAATGGGCTGAGCTAGGCTAGGATTGTGTGGGCTTTTATTAGGCCGGAAGTGCAGATGCTCAGGCTGCTCGTACCTGAGAAATGGCAAAACTTCCGGCCTAGTTGTTCGAGGACATCGCCCTGGCAGCCACTGTCTCCGTTGTCCTCAAAAAAGAAAAAGTCATTGTCTCTGTCGCTGGCGCCGCCGCCGGTCACAGCACTCGCAGGAACGCAGGGAAGGGTTCGGCACCGTAGCTGTAAGTCCCATGGCTTCTTCTTCCTCACAGGGTCTCAGCCTCTCCTCTAGCGATAGATTTCTTTCGGTCGAGCTCAGCTTGACGGACTCAGGTCAGGGATTTAGGCGGAGAGTGAGACGAGGACAGTATTGTATTTCTCGCGGCTGAACGAGCAAGCAAGCTTTGGAGATCCGCAGGGGGTTCGAATTCCGGCACGCACGCGTTGCACGCCGCGCGGCGACGCGATAGCTGCTTTCGCCGCTGCTGTGAGCTCGTTGACAGGCTCCGCCACTGCTCGTGGGTGCCGGGGGCAGAGAGGGTATTGGGGCTGAAGGCATCACCGCGTAGTACGTTCTATCGACAGATGGTGACGCTGGGTGGTCGGCGATAATCGTCGGTGGCCGCGCCGGCCGGCAGTCTTTTTTGCAAAAGGGTCATGATTTTGGATCGCAATTAATAGTCACGATCCAGTTTTTTTGCAGAAACACTTCTGATTTGGATATGGCAGCCCTGTTTTTTTGCTTCTCCTCCCCACGCCTTTCGCGACCCGCCCACGGCGGCCATCGCCGCTTCCGTCCAGCGCTTGCGCGAGGTTCAACGCATCCAACTTCCCGGACCAAGTCGTACCACCAGCCTTTTGCTCCATCTTCCTCCAGTCCAAGAGGATTCGCCGGCTCCCGGCGGCGACGTACGGAACCATCGTCGATCCGCTTGCTGGGAGAGATGCGGCTTCCGATTGCGTCGGGCCAGCGGAACCGGATGGGGAGGCCGAAAGCAGATGACGTGGACTACCCCGTCATTGCATATTGTGCCGGCGAAGATGCTGCACTTGTCAACAGCCTTCGCAACAGCCTTCGCCGCGTAATCGACGCGGCTCATCTTCCGGCCTTCCCTTCCCACGCGCCTGCTAGCTAAGTGCTCATCTTTATTCTATTCCTCCATGTTCTGTTATTTGTCAATGCATTAGTCTATTCCCAATTGTGGTCAGAATATCTGGGCTGATCTGCTTTTGATCAGGCAAACTGTTGTTTTATCTCATCTAGTTCATCTGGGAAGACTCAAATTCTTATTGTTGCAGTACATCGCCCTCCATGATTCATGATTCATAAAAGTGTGAATATGGAACTGCACCGCACATGTTTTCCAATTAAATTTGTAGACATTTCAGTTAGAAGCATGGTTTTAGAGACAACCGCAAAATTCATGCAACAAAATTCATTATCGATTCCTTGCTTTGAGTTACTTGAATGCTAAACTCTTCTGGAGAGTGGCACCGAGGTGAAAATTTGCAACATTGATTAACTTGCAGTCTTGTAGCTCTGCTTGTCTTGACATACTGGCTATCGTTGAGAATCAAAATTTCTCTTCAGTAGCTTTGACACAGATTTGTTTCCCAAATTTCTGGTCTCTGGTCTCACAACCTTCTAGTATTTGCTTATTTAGGAGACAGGCTTATCGGAATTGATCTTTTTGCAAGATTGGTGATCATACCATGAATCAAGACTCCACTGATTTGCTCGAATCGTCAGTGCTCCTGGAAGAAACACAGTACCAAGAGGGTTTCAGACGGCTACGCTGATGGCTGGGCATCAGGAAAGGAGGAGGGGAGAAGGCTTGGTCTGAACATGGGGGTTTCCAGGTATGCGAAGAACTGGGCTTCTACAAGGGCTGCTTGGACGTTTGGACCTCGGTGGCTCACATCGATGAGGTCGCATTCTCGGATCGCGTGAAGAAGAACATTAATCAAATGGATGCACTTGTGAGTACCTACCCGCTCTCTGATCCAGAAGACAAGCAGGTTCAGGAAATCATGGGAAAGATAAGGCTGAAGTTCAGGGTTATTACTGCAAGCTTAGGAGTGAAAATGGAGTATGAAGGTCGATCCAAGCCACTGAATCAGGGCTTCGTGGATTTGTAACTTTTTTTCTCTTGTGGATCATCGTCATGTTCTGATTCTCTTGTGAATCGCCCATTGTTATCGAGCTTTGATTCTCAACAGGCCAGACCTATCGTTTGACTATAGCACTTAGCCACTTACTACTAGACTGATGAACTTTCACTTGATAAATAAAGCGAGGTCGGCGATTAGCTGACGGGAAGGGAGGATCTCGTCGTCGCTTTGAAGCGAGGCTGGCCGTCGAGATAGAGTGGCGGCAGTATCCTACGCCTGGGACGGCGGCACCGAGCGCACGCGGGGCCCCGTCCCCGGCGGCGCATCCCCGAGCCCCACGTGCCAATCCGAAAATATCCGCCGACGAATGCGGAAAGCAACTCGGGCCCACCTACTCGCGTAAACAAACCCATTAACTCCGCCCCATGCACCCACGGGTCCCACCTCTCAGCGAGGGAAGGGTGTGAGTCGCTCCGAGCGACAAGTCGCGTGGCCGCTACGCCGGCGAGCGACACGCCGACACACCGTCAGCGTCGGTCGGTCGCTGTCCGCGCTTGGAATTTCGCGGCGCGGATGCGACCGCGATTGCCTGCGAGTGAGCCAGTGAGACTGGAAGACTGGTTGCAGTGCTTGGTAGATAAGCGAAGCTGCGGAGAGAGACCCAGATGGGAATCCGATTCCAACACGCACGCCTACTCGCTGCGGGGAAGAACCGCCCCGACGCATGCATTAAGAAGAAGAGCCTTCTCACGCAGGCCGCCGAACCCCTCCCATCCATACACAGCTGGCGTTGTGAGCTGCGGCGCGAGTCTTAACCATGTGCGGACTGGGGAGGACGAGGGGCTGCAGCATGAACAGTAACTCGCGTTACTGTTCACGCTACAGTGCTCGGTGCGCGGGGCTCGAACCCGGTCAGCGCGCTCACAGGAGACGCTCTGAGCCAACGCGGCTGAGCTCGGGTGGTCCACCGTTGGCCAACACGCACGCCTCTCCGCGGCGAGCGATGGCATCTTCTTCCTCTTCGTCCTCGGGCGGCGGGGGCGGCGGCTAAGCCGGGGTGGTGGTGTTCGCCGTCAACGGCGAGCGCGTCGAGCTCCGGGACGGGGATGTGGACCCCGGCGCGACCCTGCTCGAGTTTCTCCGCACCCGCACCCGCTTCACCGGCCCCAAGCTCGGCTGCGGCGAAGGCACGCCACCGTCCTTTCTCTGCCTCCTCCTCTTCCTCGGTTTCGAAATGAGGGCGCGCGACGAACTGACGGGGTGCTTGCTGATGATTGGTTGGCTATGCAGGCGGGTGCGGCGCGTGCGTGGTGCTGCTCTCTACCTACGACGCGGCGACGGGCGCGGTGTCGCACGCGGCGGCGAGCTCCTGCCTCACGCTGGTGCACGGGCTCCACCACCGCGCGGTCATCACCACCGAGGGCCTCGGGAGCAGCCGCGCCGGGCTGCACGCGGTGCACGCGCGCCTCGCGGGGTTCCACGCCTCGCAGTGCGGCTTCTGCACGCCCGGGGTATGCATGTCCCTCGCCGCCGCGCTCGCCGGCGCGGAGGAGGGCGAGGGGAGGAGGAGGAGGCCGGACCCGCCCGAGGGGTTCTCGAGGCTCACGGCGGCCGAGGCGGAGCGGGCGGTGGCGGGCAACCTCTGCCGCTGCACCGGGTACCGCCCCATCGCCGACGCCTGCAAGAGCTTCGCGGCGGACGTGGATTTGGAGGACCTGGGACTCAACTCCTTCTGGAGGAAGGGGGAGGCCAGCGTCTCCAAGTTGCCGCGGTACAATGAGGGGAGCATTGGTGTCTTCCCTGAATTCCTGAAGGCTGAGATCAGAGCTTCGTTGGGGATCGACCGGTGCACGCCTGCGGCATTGGACAGGAATGGGAGCTCTTGGCACCGGCCTGGGAGTGTGGAGGAGTACTATAAGCTGGTAGGCTCTGATTTGTTTAGCAAAAGTAGGATAAAGGTGGTTGTGGGCAACACTGCTTCTGGTGTTTACAGGGAGGCAGAGGTTTATGATAGGTACATTGATCTGAGAGGCATTCCTGAGCTGAATTCAGTTACTAAGGGCGCCAGGGGTATTGAAATTGGAGCTGCTGTATCGATCTCCAGGGTAATTGAAATTATAAGAGGAGAAGGTGACAGCTGCGAAGATGTAGTTTTCAGTAAGATTGCTGATCACATGGAGAAGGTGGCTTCTGGGTTTGTCAGGAACACAGCAAGCTTAGGTGGGAATCTGATAATGGCGCAAAGGGACCAGTTCGCATCTGACATTGCAACGATTCTTCTTGCTGCTGGTTCGAAGTTATGCATCCAGGTATCGTCGGAAAGACTGACTGTCACATTGGAGAAATTCTTGGAGATGCCACCTTGTGATCACAAGACGCTGCTAGTAAGCATTTACATTCCTCATTGGACTCCCACCGGCGTCTTATCTTGCGATAGAACGATGGATAGGACTGAAAGTACAAGGGGAACTTTGCTATTTGAGACATACCGAGCTAGTCCACGCCCCCTTGGCAATGCTGTTGCATATCTTAATTGTGCTTTCTTGGCTCAAGTCACTTCAGATGAAACTTCAGGAAGCTTAATATTGGAAGAGCTCTGTCTAGCTTTTGGTGCATATGGGACCCAACATGCCATCAGGGCTAGGAATGTCGAGAAAATCTTTGTTGGTAAACCTGTTACCACATCGGTACTTCATGAGGCATGTAAAGTTCTCAAGAAAACTATTGTTCCTGAAGAAGGCACAAGGCATGCTGCTTATAGGTCAAGCTTGGCTGTTGCCTTTCTCTTTAGTTTTATTTACCCGCTAACCAAAGGAACTTTGAAGCCTGTAAAGGCAGTCCAGCTTAATGGCTGTGTAACTTCTGGCATGAATGGAAATGCACACTGTGGACCTGTTACACATGTTGATGGATCACTTAAAGAGATCAATAATGTGAAATGTAGTTTATACAGCAACGATCACATTCTTGAATCTTCCAAACAGATTATTGTAACAAATAAAGACTACCTCCCAGTTGGCATACCAACCAAGAAAGTTGGAGTAGAACTCCAAGCCTCTGGTATGCACTTTGCAGCACTATTTTATAATTGGTGATCTTTTGCTCCATACAGTTACAACATTGTGGCGCACTGGATACATGAATGGACATGAAAGTGCCAATCATTGCTGATTTATATTATACTATTTAAGAACTGGTAACAGTATAACAATTATTCTTAAGTACTTTTTTTTGGGCAAATCGACACTTTCTATTTTTTTATATCCAATCTGAATATTCAAACGGAATGGTTAGGTTGCTCAAAACTTCAATTATTCTGTAGGGATTATTCCTATGTTGAATATCAGTCATTGGTAGTTATTCAGTGAAGAGACGAGTTAGCTACTAGTATTTTATATTGAATGGTATATTTGCTTGCACTCAAGTGTATGCTACTTATTTGCTTTGTTTATCCTCCTTTCTCCTGGTTTAAATTATATATTTTACATCTCCTCCAAGTTTTCGGTTTATGACTTGTTTACGTTGGCTTTGGATTTCATCATCTGTCCTTTCTGGAAAGTATACTACATTGCTGATACAAAACCAACAATATGTATAGGTGAGGCTGTGTTTGTGGATGACATCCCTTCTCCCAAGGACTGTCTTTATGGAGCATTTGTATATAGCACAAAACCTTTAGCTCATGTGAAGAGCATTGAACTTGACCCTTCTCTCAAGCAGCTACAAAACACTACAGTTGTCTCTGTTAATGATATCCCGGAAGGAGGTGGCAATTTTGGTGCCAGTACTATATTTGGACTTGAACCTCTGTTTGGTGATCCAATTACTCAGTGTGCCGGGGAACCTCTTGGTGTAGTGGTATGCCATTTGTTATGATCATTTTGGATTTGAAGAAAGTTGTAATGTTTATTTTCCTCTAGCAATAGCAATGTATGGTAGATTGAATTAAGCTATTACTGAATCATTGTTGCATAGATTGCAGAAACACAAAGATTTGCCAATATGGCTGCAAAACGAGCTGTAGTTAGCTATGGCACAGAGAACTTGGATACGCCGGTTCTATCAATAGAGGAGGCTGTTAGAAGATGCAGTTATTTTGAAACCCCACCATTTCTTCTTCCTCAAAACATTGGTGATTTCGCAAAAGGAATGGCAGAAGCAGAACAGAAAATCTACTCGGCTGAGGTACAGGTCCTTCAGCCATATGGTCTGTGGGTGAACTTTTAATTAGAAGTTTAAGAACTAGCATCTTTAAACAAGTCACATTAATATTTTGAGTTATCTTCCACTTAGGCATTTGGCCCCACACAACATGGAATCTGACAAATTTGTGATATAGTATATTATGTTTGTTGCTGACCCAACTTTGGTGCCACAAATGATTTAGCTCAAGCTACTTTTCAGGGTACTTTTGCGTTTTTGTTTTTCTAGAGCATCGGTCCCTAAGATAGCTCCTGATAGTGGAGTACAGTTTGGATGCCCATCTCCTTGAATATGTTATTTCTGTACTCTGCTGCGTCTGACAAACACTTTATGCAGGTCAAGCTCAATTCACAGTACTTCTTTTACATGGAAACACAAACTGCTTTGGCCATACCTGATGAGGATAACTGCATGGTAGTGTATAGTTCAAGCCAATGCCCTGAGACAGCACAAAATGTCATTGCAAAGTGCCTTGGTTTACCTTGTCACAATGTTCGTGTTATTACCAGAAGAGTTGGTGGTGGTTTTGGAGGGAAGGCGGTTAGATCACTACCTGTAAGTGTCGATTCAGACTCTTTCATTGCACTATTTTCATGCTTAAAATGCTCGAAATGAGAATTTGATTTATTTATTTTTTTGACGTAAATACAGTAGGAGAGGCTCCCACTGCGCTTCATTAACCAAACTTAAAAAGCACTGTACAAAAGGAACAATGCCTTTGGCCAAAAAAGAACCAAAAAACGAAAGACAAAGCAGAAACAAAATCTAGAACTATACAAAAAGGCCGCAGAGGCCCATCACTCCAAAGGGATGGAGTCTAACCAAAGCAGAATTTGATTTTTCATTCTATGCTTTGCATTATTATGTAGCATTCCCTCTGAATTTTAATTATGACGATTTTGAACTATCCATCGCCATATGAAAAATTTTAGGGAGTATAATGAGCAATAATGTGAATACTGTTGCAGGTTCATATCTACTGTGTTTGTTTGATATTGGCAAAAACAGAAAATGAGTAACCTTGTACCATAATGCATAGAAATCTGCACATTATTTTCACCTTGTAGGCATACGGACAAAGACGTTCAGCAATCACACTGAGTGGTGAATATAGATCTAGATGTCCAACTTCCTTCATCCATGACATTTTTTGACCATGAAACAGCAGGAGAGGCTCCTGCTGCGATTTTATTTAAATAAGAAATAAAACTGTACAAGGAGAAACTCTATAAGTGAAGAGAAAAATAACAAACCTGTCAGCCTACTAAATCTACCTTTAACCAAGAACAGAAAGCTAAGCTAAGCTAAAGAAGTAAGAGATTGTTGTTGTTGTTAACATCCATGACATTGTTACACCAAATAGTAAAGCTGAATGCCCGTCTCCATACAATGTTTGGGGCAAGCATCTCAAACTAATACTGAACCTATTCAATGTTTGCTACCTGTAGGTGGCGACTGCTTGTGCGCTTGCAGCATTTAAGTTGCAACGTCCTGTTCGAATGTATCTTGACCGCAAGACTGACATGATAATTACTGGAGGTCGGCATCCGATGAAAATATGTTATTCCGTCGGTTTCAAATCAAATGGAAAGATCACTGCACTGCATGTAGATTTGTTCATAAATGCGGGAATGACGAAAGATGTTAGCCCAGTAATTCCTCATAATTTCATTGAGATGCTGAAGAAATATAATTGGGGTGCGTTTTCTTATGATGCAAAGGTCTGTAAAACAAACATTGCAACAAGGTCTGCAATGAGAGGTCCTGGAGAAGTACAAGGTTCCTATGTTGCTGAAGCTATTATTGAGCATGTTGCTTCCGCGCTTTCAACTGATGCTAATTTGATTAGACACAGAAATCTGCACACAGTTGAGAGCCTTGCTTTATTTCACAGTGAGTGCGCAGAAGATGATGTGGGTTATACGCTTACCTCCATCTGTGAGCAATTGACAGCATCAGAAAACTATCAGCACCGCCTTGAAATGGTCCAATCTTTCAACAGAAACAACAAATGGAAAAGGAGAGGCATCTCATTTGTGCCAACAGTACACAAAGTATTATCTCGGCCAACACCTGGAAAAGTATCTATTCTTAATGATGGATCTATTGCTGTTGAAGTTGGAGGCATTGAGTTAGGTCAGGGGCTTTGGACAAAAGTGAAGCAGATGGTGGCGTTTGGTCTTGGACAACTATGGACTGATCGAAGTCAAGACCTATTTGAGAGAATTAGAGTCATTCAAGCGGATACATTAAGTGTGGTACAGGGGGGGTGGACCACGGGGAGTACCACATCAGAATCTAGCTGTGAAGCAGTTCATCAAGCCTGCAATATCTTGGTCAACAGGCTGAAATCAATCAAGGAGCAATTTGAAGGAAAGCAAGGCAATGTTTCATGGGACGAACTAATTTCAAAGGTTATTACTTGCTTTCTTTCTTACAAACTATTGTCGGAGCGACTGTCTCCTTACAGAGAATTTCCCCTCTATTGTAGAGAGCTATCTTCCTCAGTATTTCCATTAATGTAGATTATTTTGTCTATCTTTGTTGTCTGAGAAATATGCTTCTTCTGGAAGTTACGTATTGCCTCCTTTGCATGTCCATAAAAGTATTGTAATCAATGTATGAAATTTGCAATCATGAATAAACAGGCACAGACGATGGGTGTGGATTTATCAGCAAGAGAATATTATGTTCCTGGGCCTTCTGGTACTTATCTAAACTATGGAGCTGCTACAAGTGAGGTATCCTTGTTTTATTTACTTATATCTTTGGATACACTGCTTCTCTCTCTCTCTTCTCTCTCTGGACGCGAAGATACACTGCTCAAATCAGTAGAATGATAGTAGTCAACATTTCAAACATTGCAGGTAGAGATCGATCTGCTCACTGGAGCCATCACAATTTTGCGAAGTGATCTTATATACGACTGTGGCCAGAGCTTAAACCCTGCTGTGGACTTGGGACAGGTGGGTGTTATGTGTGACTGTGTTCTAAGTTCTAATGGGTGTTCTTTTTAAAAAGAAACACCGCAAACTCCTTTCATTTCCTCCTTTTCTATGTTGATGAGATACCCAGTCACAGTTTTTTCGATCTCCTAGTCACTTACATGTAGCACCAGATTTTTTTCTACTAGAAAATTGCACTAGCAGTGCTATGATATCAAAGTAATTTACATATCTTGTGATGTTATCTCATTATGGGATATCAGCTTGCATGCTGAAACTTTGTAATAATAAACAAGGCTATGTGCAGCATGCAGAGGCCGGAAACTATTTCCATTTTCTAAAAAGAAAAATCTCATTATGGGACGACTACCGTGTGTATTAACTCTTCCTTTGATATTTTTCAGGTTGAAGGGGCCTTTGTTCAGGGGATTGGTTATTTCATGAGCGAGGACTATGTCACCAATCCGGATGGGCTGGTAATCTCTGACGGGACTTGGACATACAAAATTCCAACTCTGGACACCATCCCGAAACAGTTCAATGTTGAGTTACTTAATAGTGGATTTCACAAGAAGCGTGTGCTCTCTTCAAAAGGTATTCAGTTTCTTAACTGGGTAGACACCAACAAGCACGCACCAAATCACCTAGTTCTGCTTTGCATCTAGGTTGCCGTAGGGATAACATGCTGTGTGTTCAAACGAACTTGGTCAAGTTTTGTACATATCATGGATTATATTTATCAATTGGGGTGCCCAGGGGAACCAGGGTTCGCAGTTGCCATAATGGCATTATGCACTATTCCAAAATACCCAAAACAAAACTCAGTAAATACTGCAAGTGAGTACTTTTTGGTATTTTTGAACACAGTTTTTTCTCTTTTGGGGTTCGGGGGGTGCCAGGTCATTGATTGCATCATGCGTTAATGGTTGCTTACTTGCTTACATCTGTGCGTAACTGCATATGAATTTCAGTTCAACTGAAAGTCCTTTGTTGCAGCATCTGGGGAGCCACCTTTGCTTCTTGCAGCTTCAGTGCACTGTGCGACGCGAGAAGCAATTAGAGCTGCAAGGAAGGAACTCCACTGCTCTGGGCCTGGATCTTCACATTCCCATTTTGATCTGGAAGTTCCTGCCATCATGCCCGTGGTGAAGGAACTCTGTGGCCTGGACAATGTGGAAAGGTATTTGGAGGGCCTGCTGAGTTCCGAATAAAGAACGAGTTCTAACAGTCGACACTTGTTCTTCCAGCTTCCTCAGCAGTATATAATCATAACACACAACCACGAGAGTTTAGTATGTTCCGAAGTTCTATAGACGAGGTGTCCGTAGAGTGTACATTTCGAGGCTTGAGCATGGCGAAGATTTCGCTCGGGCGTAAATCTTTAGTCACTTTTTTTTTTCTCTAGGGAAATGAAGTATGACATGTTATGATAGTTCATACGGAACACAACAGAAAGGAAAATATTGACAGTAGTAGAATTGAGACTTTTACGCTGAATATGAGTCAGTTCAGATAGTTTAAAATGTTGTACTCCCTCCGTCCTTAAATATAGAGTTTTCTAGCATTTAAACATAGAAATAGTCAAGATGGTAAAAAACCACCATACCCTTAACTTTTACCTCAACACATTCCTCCATCAACCCTCTCATCAACCACAAAGTTTGTCTTATCTTCAAAACGTCCTACATTAAGGAAAAAATTCGAACTCCCAAAACGCCTTATATAAAGAGACGGTGGTACGCTCTATATAAAGGGACAGAGGTAGAGGTAGTAGATGACAACCACTGCAACGTTCTGTACGTTCCTCTTATTCGCAGAGCAAAATATTACGGAGAAGGAACACTCCACTACCTTTACACTGTCAAGCTATATGCTTGGTTTAATCATCCATCCATCCATCCAGCCAGCCAGCTCCCCTCACCTCTCTCTCTCTCGAGAGTGCTACAGTCCCGAGAGGCGTTTTCGAGCATCGTCCCCTTCGCCGGCGGCTGCCGTGGTCCTCCTCGCCCCCGATGGCTTCCGGGCTGTCGCGGGGAGTGGAGGACCATGGATCTGCTGCCGGTGGGGGGGTTAGGTCCTAGGTTCCTTAGGATTAGGTTCTCTAGGGTTAGGTTTCCGGTGCCGGCGACGAGGCGGTGCCGGCGGCGGCGCTTTGGAATAAGGTCCTTCCTGGCTCTCCCTCGCCTCGGTGGCGTTACTCTCCGACGCCAGCGACGAGTCTGTGGAGGTGGGGCTCCGGTCGAGCAGCCCCTGTACAGGAGATGGTGGTCGGCGAGTCGTCGCTTCTTTGAGGTGATGGTGTTGCTGGTCTTTTGTCTGAGGATTGGAGTGGCAGCTGTGGGTGTTGTGGCAGGGGAAGATGGTGGAAGGCTCGTGCTCGGCTTCCCCGCGGTGGTTGACATCGACGGTGAGCTTCGGGTCTTAGCCAAGGTGAGTTTGGGGCGCCGCCCCGGTCGATTGGGCGGTCGGCGTTTGCTCATCTCGCCCTTAGGGGCGGGTGTCTTCTTCGGCTCTTCGAAAGCTTTCAAGCGACGGAGTCTTCTGACTCCGGGGAACTCGCCTTGGCTTCGGGAAGGCGGCGGCGGGTCCCGGCGCCGCACGGTGACGGCGGCGATGGCGACCAGCTTCGGTGTGCAAGGTCTCAGGGGCTTCGTTGTGTTTGTGTGGTTTGTGAGGGGCCTTTGTGCATTTGGAAAGGACAGCTGTCCTCTGTATCCTGTTTCATACCTGTATTTGTACTATATGTTTGTACGGTTCCTTAACTATTAATACAGGTATGTTGATCAAAAAAAAAAAAAAGCTATATGCTTGGTTACACTGTGAAGTGTGAAATGTATATGCTGACCCAGATCAGAATTATTACACACTGACACTGTTATAAACTCAACCTATATGTATCGTGAAAAGTATGCTGATTCAGATCAGAATTATTACATACTCTTACAAACTCAACCTATACGTTGTTACTCCCTTAACATATGTATGTTCCTTTACACAGTGTGAAATGCATGCACAGGCTGAGATCAGATTTTTTTTGTTACATGAACAGATAAGACAGCTCCACAAAATCAGGCTTCAGCGACAGTGTTCTCCTCCGTGGCCTTGTGCTCCACACCCTGTTCCAATGCCTGTGCAGGCTTCTCTTCAATGGGATTTCCCTTGCAACTACCTTCCAGGGTCTGTGGATGCTCTTCAGTGGTCTCTCGCTTGCCGCTGTCTTCCAGCTCTTTCAATATCTGTGAAGGCTTCTCTTCACTGATCTTTCCCTTGCCGCTCTCTTCAACCTCTTTCAGCTGCCTCAGGATGTCTTCTTTCTTGGCTTGTAGGTCTTGCAGTTTAGTCTCAATCTTTTCCAGCTTTGCCTTCAGCTTTGCTGGATCGGTTGTCTTCTCCTTGATACCCTTGTCTTTCTTCTTCTCCTTCTTTTCTTTGTCTTTCTTCTTACCTTCTTCCTCTTCACCATTCTTCTCTTTCTTCTTGTCAGACTTATCCTTCTTCTCTTTCTTCCCTTCATCTTTGTCCTTACCTTCATCATCCTCGTTGTCATCCTCTATTTTCCTATCAGTCGTGTCAGATTTATCCTTCTTCTTCTCTTTCTTTTCTTTGTCTTTTTTCTTGCCTTCGGCATCCTCCTCTTCATCCTTCTTTTTCTTCTTACCATCTTCCTCTATGTCAGTTTTATCCTTCTTCTTTTCTTTGTCTTTCTTCTTGCCTTCGATGTCCTCCTCTTCATCCTTTTCTTTCTTCTTACCATCTTCTTTCACATCAGATTTATCCTTCTTCTTTTCTTTCTTTCTTTGTCTTTCTTCTTGCCTTCGGCGTCCTCCTCGCCATCCTTTTCTTTCTTCTTACCATCATCCTTCGCATCAGATTTCTCCTTCTTCTTGTCCTTCTTTACCGCCTTCTCATCATCGACATCTTCATCCTCTTTCTTTTTCTCCTTCTTCTCTTTATCCTTCTTCGCCTCTTTGCCCTTGCCTGTCGACGCTGCACTGTCCGATTCGTCAAGCTTGACCTTTTCCTTTTCCACGAATTTGGCGTCGATCTCTATCTCGACCTCCTTCTTCTCATCCTCGTCGCCTGCTGACTTCTCCTTGCTCTTGATCTTGAGGTGGACCTCATCCTTCTTCTTCTCTTCCTCTTTCAGCTTGGTGGATTCTTTATCATTCCCCATCTTGAATGTGACAAGAGGCCTCCCTGCAGTTGCAACTTTCAGTCAGTATTAAATGGATTTGCCAAGTCTTGGATAAACAGGCATCATATTTGTAGCTGTGACTTCTTGACATGAACTTTTCCACAAGATAAAATGTCCAGCTGAGCGGTCGGTTCCTCATCCACGATATGTTATCCTAGCTGCCATTTCGTGGTACTCATAATAGGGTATTGGCGCACACACATCTGAACGACAATGAAACCGAGCACTGGAGGTCCATAGTACATAGCATTGGCATTTCAATCAGCATGGACTTTATGTAACCTTAGATCAAGCTAAGTAACGGAATCTACAGGGAGAGCTGGAACAAAGCAAGCGTGTGAACAAACCAGTCCAGCTGCAACAAATCTAGCTGGCTCTTTGCACTCACTACGAATGTAAGAAGAAGAACTGGTGATGCAGGTCCAGTGGTGCACTACAGTATTTGCAGGGGAAAAAGAACAGAGATGGTTCTTGAGCTCTTACCTTGGATCGCGAGAACCCGGCGCCTTCCTTGCGAGATCGGGCAGCGGAGCTCGGCGTTGGTGGAGACTTCGCGGTGCGACGCTGTGGATGGAGAATGGCAGATCGGGGTCTCGGATTTAAGCTGAGCGCGGCAGCTTCCAGAAGAGAGTGTGTGGGGAGTAAAGAATGGAGACGGGCCGCCGCCGAAAGAGGAAGAAGAAACGCGACGTGCGTCGGTGCGGGTGCACGGCGGGGCCGCGTGGCCGACGTCGCCACGTGGGACGCACAACGGAAGGTCTCCGTTTTGTTCGAAGAGGAAACGCGGAAGGCGACTTTGCTGGTTTTTTTTTTTTCAGGGGAAGAGGACTTTGCTGTTGCAAGCAAGGGAAAAGTTCGTTTGACCTCTCTCAACTATTTTAGGAGTTGCAATTTTTCTCCCAAACTATAAAACCGGGTAACCAGACTCCCTCAACTCAAGCATTCGGTGCAAGTTTCCTCCCTAGGCGGTATTATGAGCGGTTTCGTCCGACGTGGCATATGTAGGCTCCACATGTCAGCGCCATGTCACCCTTCTCTCCCTTTCTCTCTTTCCTCCCTGCGCATGGCGCTGCTCCGCCGCGGCCGCGCCTTCCCGCTCTTCTTCACGCGTCGCTTCCCTCCCTCCCCTTCGCCCGGTGCTACGTCGCGGTTGGCCACCTCCAGGCTAGCGCGCAAGCCGTCGCGGCCGCGGGCCGCCTCCAGGCGAGCGCGCTTTCCCGTCGCGAAGCCGACCATCCTGCCGAACTCCTGCGCGAAGCCGACCATCTGCAGAATTTGGGGTAGAAGATGATCCGAACACCCATGAGGCGACGTCGATGGAGTAGGCGGCGGCGGCCCTCCACGACGATGGGAAGGCGCGGCGTCGGCGAGGGAGCAAGGGAGCACGACGCCGGCGAGGACGCGGAAGGAGATGTCGAGCTGCGCGGCGTAGCCCCCCCGCACCTTCTCGGAGTCGTGGCGGAGGCTGTTGAGGCAGAGCAGGCGGCGCATGCCTGCCCTCGACCTGGCCGAGCAGCCTGCCAGGGTGAGGGAGACCTAGACGAGCCCGTCGAAGGAAGCGGTTTGGCGCCGCCGCGGGAGAGGCGAGGCGGAGCGCGGAGGGCGTGGCGACGGCGAGGACGAGGAACGTCGCCGCGGGAGAGGCGAGACGGAGCGCGGAGGGCGTGGCGACGGCGAGGACGAGGAACGCCGCTGCGGAAGAGGCGAAGCGGAGCGCGGAGGGCGCAGCAGCAACGACAAGGACGAGGAATGCCGCCCACAACGTCGACAGCTCCACCTCTGCCATGATCAATCCCGTCGCGCTGTCCGTGTGTTCGACGAAATGCCAGCAAATGCGAGTGTTCAGCAGGATGAAAGAGAAAGAAAATGAGAGAGAATGGGTGACGTGGCACTGACATGTGGAGCCCACATATGTCATGTCGGACGAAACCGCTCATAATACCGCATAAGGAGGAAACTTGCACCGAATGTCTGAGTTTAGAGAGTCTGGTTATCCGGTTTGTAGTTCGAAGGAAAAGTTGTAACTCCTATGATAGTTGAGGGAGGTCAAACGAATTTTTCCTGCAAGCAATGCCTCTCTCCTGGGCCGGCCTCATGTAAGTAGTGAGTCATGGGTTAGATATAAAAATGGGCCTAAGTGGCATCAGTAAAAGGCCGAATCATTCGCTCTTCGTTTTTCTTTTCTTTTTTTCCCCCTTGAAACACTACTAGCTGTCGGCCGATTGTGCCTGAGCCTGACAACTGCAGAGTTTTCTCTAGTATAGTAGAAGATGCTCAGACCCGTCGATATCATCTGCTAATTCTACGCCGCTATCATCCTCAACAGCAAATATATTTTTTACTCGATAATAAAATCCAGCGAACGAATAATGGGGTAGCACTATGATTGATTGGATTAAGAAAAAAAAAGTTATTGGTTGAAGCTAAAAAAGCATCTTGTCGTGGCTAACACACCGCTGCCCTCCAGCTCGGACCGCTCGCACTAGTGGGCCCCGCGTACCAAACGCCACCGCCCGACAGGTGACAGGCGCGTCCGTCGCTGGCTCGCTGCGGGTGGGCCCGCACCGCCACCACATCAAGCCTGGTGCGCGTGGGCCGCTGCCTGGTCTGGTCTCTGGCGGCCGACCCGACGCGGTGTTCCAGCGCAGAGGGAGTTCAAAATGGCAGGGCACCGAGTCCACTCGCAGTTTCACAAAACGGAAACTGAAAAGAAGTCGAACATTTAGCTACGGACACGCTGAGGCAGTGAACTCGCTTTCCCGGCCAGGGAAACGCGGTCGTGCAGCCATTACGAACGCAGCTGTACCTGGATAGCACTCCCTCCGTTTCAAATTAAGGGGGTGTTCGTTGAATTGGGTCTAAACTTTAGAGGGTTTTTTCAATGAATATTGTGATTACAAATAAAGTTTAAGTACAAAACTAATTTAAGGACTCCGTTCGAATTCGCGAGACGAATCTAATGAGGGTAATTAAGGCGTGATTAGACGATGGTTACTGTAGCATCACTGTAGCAAAACATAGATTAATTAGGCTCATTAGATTCGTCTCGTGATTTAGAGAGGGGGTCGTGACATAGGTTTTGTCATTAAATTAATAAAAATATATTTAAATAGTAAGATTCTCTTTGATGTGACGGGTGTTAAAGTTTAGAGGGGGGTAAACTAACACCCCCTAATTGACGTTTTAGATCTTAGCATATAGATTAAGAAAAGTTGATAAAAGTTGGTGCACAGAAAATAAGAAAGAGAGAGATAGAGAAAAAGAGTTATAGGAAGAGATAAAGCTGTGTCGGGAAGTGAGAATAACAATTATTTTGAGAAAACTGGATAAGCCTAGGATGACGTAAACTGGGACGGAGGGAGTATGTCCTTTTCTTGAGACCGGATGCAAACTTTCGCTTGAGCCAAAAGTAACACTCAAGAGAAAAGGTTAATTGTCAAGAAAAATAAAAAGAAAGAACTATTACAAAAGATCATGTAACTGGTAATCCCGAGTTCTTTCAACTCCAAAGTTAGTTAAGTAGAGCGACAAATCCAACAACTGCTTGTACTAACAAAGGCTACTCAAGCATTTTTGTTCTTCGTGTTTGTGGAAGAATTTGGAGATGGAGGAGAAGCTCCATATACACAACGCAGTCTCACAATGTTGTTGGAGGATCAACACACCGCTAGTCATTCAAAAAAAAAAGCACCACTAATCGTAAAACACGTTTTTGAAACCTATCGACAAAAATAAATGTCTATTTACTTTTATTGTGTGAGAAAAATGCTGCATGAAAAAAAAACTAACATTTACAACTTCCATAGATCATGTCACGGAAACTATGATTTGCAGCGGAAACGAAAATCTGAGGGTCGTATTTACCTTTCTCATACCCAAATAATCCTTCAATGTCCTTCAAATGGAAGTAAAAGTTTCGACTACGAACTGTGAGGCCCCACCTGTCAGCCTCAGCACGCGCGGCGAACTCCAGTTTAACCCGCACGCCCCCTCTGCTTTAAGCATCTGCTACGCCGCAACGGCCACACCTCCTCCAGTCCCGAGCCCCCCGCCCACCGCCCTCCTCAGTCCTCTCCCTCTCTCTCCTCGCCGCCTGACGGTTTCTCTCGCCTCGCCGCACCGCGCCGCGCCTGCGGCCTCGCCGCCATGAACAACCTCCTCTCGGTACGTGCCTTTTCCTGGCCTCCCTCCATGGCTCCTCTACCTTCCTTGACCGCTTGGTGAGGCGTCCGGGATCCGGCGCTCGAGCTCGAGATCTGGGGCGGGCTCGTCGGCGCGGCCCCCCTCCGCCGCGGGCTTTGAATCCGTAGAGGTACCGCCGCTCATGCTGTTTCGAACCCAGAATTTGTCCCTGGTGGGTCGGAGTTGGCAGCGGTTAAGTGATCGTGAGGGAAGGTATTGCTTGGACGTGGGTGTTCCGGGTAGTCGGAATGCGAAGCGGACGGCGGAAGGAACCGGCTTCTCGGATGCTCGCGCTAGATCTGTGCGTTTGGTCCCGGGGCAGTTCCGGAGCAATGGGATGCTTGAGTGTTTGGTCTGTTTTCTCTGGGATGTCTGTTTCATTTGAGTTTTTGCTGAGCTTTTGAGTGAACATATCAATGCACTATTGCATTTATTAGTGGATGTTTAATTGGACTGAGTGGCCACAATGATCGAGTTAACATTACTTGTGTTAAAGCTTCATTCTTTTGTATGGGTAATTATTTACGCGCACTTTTAGCAATGGCAAAGGAGCTTTGAAGTGAAAACTGAAGCAATTCACTTGGAATTTTATCTGTTCTGATGGAAATCTTTGTAATGACTTTTGTGTCTGCTTTATTGGACAACCATCCTGTTATCTTAACTCAGGCACTGAAGCACTGGCTTCGGACTCGTATAACCTTGTCTTCATTGTAAAAGTACAAGGCAATAGATGTGTAACCTATTATGAATATTTCTATTTTGCAGGATTCCTTTGAGCTCCCTCGGCGGGATTCCTCAAGGGATTCGGACATAGAAATGGGAATGCATCAGCCTGATGCTTCAGACAACTTAAAAGATTTCTTGAAAAAGGTGCTGTTACAATATAACTTTTCTGCGTTCATCTTGCATCTTAACTTTCTTACGCTGTTAATGCAACGTTTTTCCTTATAATTAATGACATAATGTTTTGCCATATATCAGGTTGATGCAATCGAGGGCCTAATTTCAAAGCTGGCCAATCTTTTGAATAAGCTCCAGGTTCATTCATCCCTCATGTGTTATTTGCTGTTTCTTGTTCTGATGATGTGATTAATTGCAGAATGGTGTGTTGTGCCTGATCACCATATTATTGATTAATTTGATTACTTATTTGAAATAATAAATTTTTCAATACTTTGTTCCTTTGCTTGTAGACTGCAAATGAGGAATCAAAAGCAGTTACAAAAGCAAGTGCTATGAAAGGTGAGTAGTTATGTGTTTCTTTTTCAGAAGTTTAATCTTATGGCCAGCGCATGTGGACTCTTTCGGGATGTCACTATACTTATGTTCAGGTCCAATAATTCTATTTTGTAGCAATTAAGCAGCGGATGGAGAAAGATATTGATGAAGTAGGAAAAATTGCTCGTATGGCAAAGACAAAAGTTGATGAACTGGAAAAAGATGTATGTTCTCACTTGACCCTGCTAGTTAATAGAACTAATCTAAACAGTACCTGTTTGAAATAAAGAGTAGTGGGGATTGTATGCATAAAGCATAATTTTTTCAACAGTACAATACCTAGTAGTTTTAAGAGGAAATGAGGATCTCTTTGTCCCTTCTTATATACTTATGACATTGTGGATAGGCCTTCTGTTTTGAAATACTGCTACCCAAATCCACTACAGACAAACCTCGGAATTTCACCTATCTGTAACTTAGAGCATGGTTGCTCACGTGCCCCTCAAGAGTTTGTAGCATTTACTGGTTTTCTCTCTAAGCTGGGCATCTGCTTCTGTGAAAAAAACATTTTTCTTATTGATTGCTGCTGCTATGAAACAGAACTTATCTAATAGGCAGAAGCCAGGATGCGGAAAGGGGACTGCTGTAGATCGGTCAAGAGAGCAGACTACTGGGTAAACCTACAGTTTATGTCACTGTCGTGTTTTCATTGGATTTGTAACCAGAATGAATTGTTGTCTAATCCTTATGCTTTTCTAATTTCTGCAGAGCAGTGAAAAAGAAGTTGAAGGAGCGGATGGATGACTTTCAGGTACTGCGTTCGTATGGTGGAAATGTCTGACTTGCCATTTGTATGACGATTTTGTTACTCTGTGATTGTAAGCTGCCCCTGTAGTTTACTGTCATCTTAAAATGATTCATTACTTCCATGTTTCATTGTTTATGAAAGGAAAAAAAAAAACTGCTTCAACCTGTACCTTGTTGGAACTAGTAAATAATATGCTCCTTTGAATAACAGAGGGAAGACACGCTCTGTTTTCGCGCCTAAAAACCATCCAAGTATCTGATGTCTGAACATCTATCCCATCATAAGCAAAGGAAGTAGCTTTGTTAAGGCTTGTACGCTTTACATGGATACAAAAGCAAAAAAACCATTGTAATAGATTCATCTTTTTCTGCTTGCATTAGCTAGCTGATGGTTTCATTCTAGTTTAACTATGATCGCTGATTTATATTTGTGTGGTACATAAATGATACCCATAACATTTGCTGTAGGTTTTAAGAGAAGCAATCCGGCAGGAGTATCGGGAGGTTGTTGAGAGAAGGGTCTTTACAGTAACTGGTAATCGTCCTGATGAAGAGGTATCTATTGGCTGCCCAATTTTTTCCCCCGTGATTAAATTTATTTTTTCTCATACTTATTGTCTTTTTATGAATTTTGATCTGTCATTAATAAAGTTTCCTTTTGAACAACTTTGGACCCTGTAGACGATTGATGATTTAATTGAGACTGGAAAAAGTGAGCAAATTTTCCAAAATGCTATCCAACAGCAGGGAAGAGGGCAGGTATGGCATACCATCGATTTGGGATATCTTTCTTTCTGAGCAAGCCTAACCTTGCCCATTTACTGCATTACAGCCTAATTATTATGGTTTTCTTTTTCTGTTGCAGATACTGGATACTGTTGCAGAAATACAGGAGCGACATGATGCCGTAAGGGATCTAGAGAGGAAGCTTCTGGAGTTGCAGCAGGTGTTTTCCTTTTCTTTTTTTTTTTTGGGGGGGGTGGGGGGGGGGGGGGGGGTGATTTTCTATTTAATCTAGTACCCATCTAAAGCTGAATGCAGGATGTATGTAATTAGAAAGTGTCACATTATCACTTCATCCAACGAGCAGGAGTGTCTAGAATATGTCTATTCTTAAAGTTGACTGCAAAGTTCATCTATTGAACTGATGCATATTTATTTATCTAAAACCCTTAGGTGACAGGAGCATCCTTAGTATACTGCAATAGTTCCAGGCTTCCAGCAGAATATTTAAGATGACAAAGCTAAGTTTGTGATTGGTGTGTTCTTAGTCAATTTGATCATGGGTTAATTTGAATCACTTAGAACTCTTATGTCAAATAATCCCTGTCACACAAACAAATTTCCATGGTAATGCGCAACAGTTCAAGTTTACACTTTTCATGATCTTGAGATTTAATGTTTTAACTCGTCCTTGTAGATATTCCTGGATATGGCGGTTCTGGTTGAGGCTCAAGGAGACATGATCAACAACATCGAGACACATGTAAGAAATGCCAACTTCTGCACCAAAGTTCATTGGAATGGAAGAAGCATTGAGATTTCTGAAACATACTAACTGAATTCACGTCCTTTCTGTTCCAAGGTCTCGAATGCCACCAACCATATACAGCAAGGTGTGAGCGCACTCCAGAATGCCAAGAAGCTGCAGAGGAACTCAAGAAAGTGGATGTGCTATGCCATCATCTTACTGCTGGTGATAGTGGTGATCATTGTCGTTGCCGTCATCCAGCCATGGAAGAAGGGTAACTAACGAGGGAGCGTGGGATATACATTGCTTTTTATGCTTGTGTAATATGTGTGTAGTTTTGTGGCTGATTCGTAATTCATCGTGTACCTATTTCCTGACACGACAGAATTTCTTCCCGTGTTTGCATATCTGTATTCATGTTCTGGGATAACTTGCTGAAATGAAAATATGGCGTCATATACTTTCCAGAATGCGATTGTTGGCAATAACTGACCGATTTACTGTGGCATCATTGTAACTAAAAAAGTCAACTGTGATAACAATTTAAAAACAGAGAGAGTAGTTTCTCGGAGTTAGTGTAATTGATTTTGGACCAGCCCCAAAAGTTCGACCCACTCACCGACCAGAACTCCCCCACGAACGCACCAAATCTGCCTTTTGCAGTTCAAAAAAAAAAAAATCTGCATTTTGTTCCTTTTCCCCTCCCTTCGCTTTTTATAAACCCGACCCCGGAAAATCTCTCTCCTCTCACAATCTAGTCCTCCAACCACACAAAGCCACAACCATGGAGAGCAAGCAAGGCCGCCTCCTCGTGCTCGTCGCCGTCGCCATCGCCTGCCTCCTCCTTCCCTCTGCCTCCGCCGCCACGGCAGTCGAGTACTGCAGTGAGTATACCACCTCCAAAACCTCCTCCTCCTCTGCTGCGCTGGGTTCTTAGCTTTTCAGATTTCGCAATCTTTTTTGCTTTGCCGTGCAGAGAAGGGCAAGAACTACCCGGTGAAGGTGAGCGGGGTGGAGATCGTGCCCGATCCTGTCGCCCCTGGCCAGCCTGCCACCTTCAAGGTCATCGCTTCCACAGGTAAGTTTCAGAGATTCAACGAATGCTTTATTTTCCGTTTCCTGTATATTTTTATGATTTACATCTCCTGATGTAGAAGTAGCTGGGCGCTTTGTTCTTCTGTGAATTTGATGTGATACTTAGAACTACGAAATCAATTAGCAATTAATCATTAAGTTCATCGTAGTACTAAGATTTAGTCAGAATTTGCCTGAACATTTAGGTTTGTAATTAGTGGATTTGTACCAAGTGCCATTGCTGGACATAACCTCTTGTGTTATGTCCGGTACAATTCCGCGATTGGGGTTTGCTCACTTCCATTTGTCCCTTGTGTCCCATTAACAATTTGTCATGTGTTTTGCGGAATGTTTTGTATTGTGGGATTACGGTGTGGTTGGTTGCGCAAATAATTGCAGTTATCTTTTGTGTAAGTGTTAAATAATCTAATTTATCCTCCCCCATGTCCGTGTGGAATGATGTAAATCCTTGTGAAGGGAGTACAAGCTTCTTGATATGTTGTGTCCAAGCATCATATTGAGTCACTGACAAACTAATGATGCGCTTTTCGTTGATGCATGACAAGATAATAAATACTAATAGTTAGAAGTAAAAAAAGAGGATATTCCATCCACACGCACCCGATCGTCTTCATCATCCGTGTCACACTCGCAGAAGGAGTTAGGCGCGTGTGCCTCTCCCTGAGCACCTTGTCTTGCAGCATCGCCCCTCTGGTCGCCGCTGAATTCAGTGGGAAAGTCCCCCTCTCTGCCCCGTGTTTCCCCTTCCCTTCCTGTCGACCCTTCACGGTGCGGAAGGGGCTGTGAAGGGGTGGCTACAAGGGAACAAACGGCAGGGCGGCAATGGGCATTTACACTGAAAGTGCCGGCAATGAGAGGGGTCACGATTGGGGACAGGGCGCTCAGAAGAAACCCACCAGATGTCTTCTCCGAGCGTGACATTGATGACGAGGATGACCAGGTGCATGGGAATAGAAGTATCCTATTTCCTCCCATTCTAACTACTATTTAGTTTGTGTCCATCAGCGAAAAACGCATCATCAGTCCCTCAGAAAAAATTGTAAAAAACATTCTTATAATTCTACATGATTTGCCCTCTTTTCTTACAGCGGTCAGTCAGTTGAGGGATCTTCCTAAGATTGTTCTGCTGAATTTTCCAAAAAGTAATTTAACATGTTGCACCTATGAAGTAGCATCTTTTTTTTTTACGTATTCTTAAAAAGGTATGCTTGGGAGTCATCTGTTGCTTGTCGTATCTTTCACATCATCACATGGGAAGTTGTGGGAGTCTTAACATATTTAATGATGATCCTATGGTAATTATTCTCTTGGACCGTAGTAATCTTTCATCCGTGGCATTGTAAGCGGTAGCATACTGGCACAGTGAACCATCCAGAATTTGAACTCTGGAAATGGTGTTTAATTTTTATCGTTCATGCCAGTTGTGTCTGATTACTAGGTTTCTAAAGTAAGAGGCTCATCATGTCTTCCGGCAGGTCAAGTCAGTATGTTTTGCTTTTACTGTAGTCCACTATTCGTTTGCCTTTTATTGATCTGTGTTATTTTATGAGAGTCCGATCTTGCATGATTAACTGTAATGATTTCTTCATACTTTTTTATTTAATGTTCTACTCTCTCAGTTATAACCGTAGCTTTCATACTCTCTTATTTAATGTTTTATTACTGTATCAGTTATCGCAGTAGTGTGGATACTTGATAGCTCAAGGTTTATCTGTCAATTTTTGCCAAACTGATATCTTTCTTTCCATCCTTGCAAGTTGCAAAAGTGAGAAAATGTAATGCTTTCCTGTGTATTTTTAGATAAACCCATTAAGGAGGGGAAGCTGGTAATTGATGTTAAATATTGGGTGATCTTCCCCATCCCCGTCCACTCGGAAACTCATGACATCTGTGAGGAGACTACCTGTCCAGCAACTGGTGATTTCGTGATAGCTCATTCGCAAACCTTACCGTCATACACTCCACCGGTGAGATTTTCTACATCGCCAGTGTCACACTTTTAGTTCTGCTGCTCTTCCTTGGTTCCACTTCCTTAGAGCTTGACAAATTTGCATATCTGGTTGTGTGTTATTTCCGACCACACTCTTTTCACACTTGGGTCTGTTACAGGGTTCTTACACTATCACCATGACGGTGAAAGGGGCTAACGATGAGGAACTGAGCTGCATCTCATTCGGGTTCAGCATCGGGTTTGTGGCCTCCAGCTGAATAATCTGAAACGAGCACTAGAAAATAGCCCATGGATGTAACTACAAACAACTTTGTATCATAGTAGCAAACTCCTTGTACGCCAGTGGATGTTGCAACTTGTGTTCAACTAAGACGAGTGGATGTTACATTACTTGTGTTCAACTAAGACGTTTTATCCAGAGTTGAACATCACAACAAAGCAAATCCTGTGTTGTGAAATGGACTCGTGTAGTTGATGAAATATGTTATCACACTGAATGAATGAGGTATGGGTGTGCACTTGCTCTTGACTGTGTGCTGCTTTGTAGTTGCACTACCGTATTGTTTTTTGAAAGAACAGGAGGGGCCCAAGAAGCCCCTACTGATTATAATATATTAAATAAAAAGCGAATAAAGGTTCAGTACAGAGGAAATAAAAAACAAAAGCAACAAAAATTAGAAAACCTATACAACTTGCGCTAGCCATTCTTTGATCCCTGGAAAATAATTCCTTTTCGCTCTGTGTAACAACAGAGAGAATTCATGGATGAATCTTGCCTTGCATCCTTGCACTGTTGGATCAACATCATTAAAAATCCAGTCATTCCTTGTCTTCCATAAGGCCCAAGCCATCAGGATTATAATTTCCATAAAACATGGAACTGCAAGTCTTCTCCTCAAAATTTTTATCACTCTGAATGGATTTGTAGTAGCTGGAAGATCAATTCCAATGGATGCCCATGCAGCCTTTGCAAAATTACACTGAAGAAACAGGTGCTGTAATGTCTCGTCCAACTGTAATATACACATGTCACATGTGTAAGATTCTAATGCCATATTTTTCCTTTTTAGGAGACCTCTTGTGTTCAATCTATCCTTCAATAACAGCCAAAAAAAGACTTTGTGTTTCATTTGGCAAGAGGATTTCCACATCCATCCATACGCTGAGTGAATAGGAATATGACCCATAAGATGCTTGTAACATTTTGAGGCAGAAAACATGGCTGAACCCCATATATATATCCAAACATCATTACTTTGTGAGAGCTGTAGATTTTGCAAAAAAATCTGTAATTGCTGCAGCTGATCATATGCTTGTTGTGACAAAGGTAAATGGAACAAATCATGCAATTCAGCTTGGCAAGCCTCCTTTAATCTGATCATCTTGTTTTTAGCAAAAGAGAAGAGCTCAGGATAATCATGTTTGAGTATTTGCCCTTCCCATTGGTCTTCCCAAAATAATATAGTCTCACCATTACCGGCCACAACAGTTGCCAACCCTTTAAATTGATCCAATAACTTAACCACATCACGCCACCAAAAGGAGCCCCTTTTTCTCATACCAGGTAGTTGTCCATTACTATAATATGACTCCCAGATTAATTTCACCCAAGGTAAATCTGCTTTATTGAAAAACTTGTGTAAGTGTTTCAATAGTAGTGCATCATTCTGGACTAAGTCTTTTAACTCCCAAACCACCTTCAGATTTTGGCCGTTGCACCATTTTCCAAGCTGCTAATGGTGGCTTTCTTGCATTTACATCTGACCCTTTCCATAAGGCATGTCTTCTATATGCATCAATCTGATTTATAACTGTGGCATACAGCTTTAATGTGCACATAATAAAGGTAGGCATAGAAGATAAACATGAGTCTACCATTTCCAATTTACCAGCCAGGGTGAGGAACATAGAAGTAGATAACATTCTTCTCTCAATTCTGTTTACTAGTGGTTCAAAATCCTCCACTCTTGGCTTTGTAAGGCCCAATGGTAGCCCCAAGTATGTGAATGGCATAGAGCCAATTTGACAACCAAAAGTACCAGCAAGAATCTGCATCTTCTCATCAGAAACATTGATAGGGACAATACTGGATTTAGCATAATTCACCTTGAGGCCAGTGGAAGCAGCAAAAGTGTTTAATAGAGCTTTAAGGACAAAAAGCTGCCGGGGACAAGCTTCCATGATCAATAACGTGTCATCTGCATACTGTACTATAGGAAAATCAGATGTGTATTGCAGGGGTATTGGCAAATTTAGGAGCCCTTGATCTTTAGCTTTATTAATGATTGACTGGAGCAAATCAGCTGCAAGAACAAAGAGTAGTGGGGAGAGGGGATCTCCTTGCCGAACACCCCTCCTGCAATGAAATACCTTTCCTGGCACACCATTTAGGAGGACAGAAGAAGTTCCTGATGTTAAGATTGCTTTGACCCAGGAAATCCATCTCTGACCAAAGCCCTTTTGTTGCAATAATTGCAAAATAACCTCATGCTCCACCTTATCAAAAGCCTTCTCAAAGTCCAATTTGATAATGACAATCTCCTTTTTGCTCTTCTTACAAAGATACAAATACTCAAATGCCCATGCTAAGCAGTCCTGTATGGACCTGCCCTTAATGAATCCATACTGGTTCTCATGTATAAGCTGTAGAATTACTTGCTGCAATCTTTCTGCCATAAGCTTTGTAAGAAGTTTCACAGAAGAGTTTAATAGTGATATTGGCCGAAAATCATTAACTCCTTCTGGATTATCTTTCTTGGGCACTAGAGTAATATAGGAACTGTTAATGCTTTGAACACAGAAACCTCCATTATAAAAAGCATCACACAGATCATAAAAGTCTTGCTTGATAACAGGCCAACATTTTCTCATAAAATCTGTGTTAAACCCATCGGGCCCAGGAGATTTATTAGAAGGCAGTTCTGCTATGATCTTGTCTATTTCCTCAGTTGTGAAAGGCTCTTCTAACCATTCCAAATTATTAACAGGTGTAATCAAAGTAGATAGATCAAAATGCATAGCCTCAAATTCCTTTGTGCCCAACCTTTCTTTGTATGCCTGCCATAATAGTCCTGCTTTCCCCTCATGACTTGTAATAATCTGACCATTACCATCCTTCAAAGAGCTGATTGCATTTCTTCTATGCTTAATAGTGGCATTTGCATGAAAAAACTGAGTAGGCTCATCCCCAAACTTCACCCATTTTATTACTCCTCTCTGTTTCCAGTATATGTTTTGCTGGTGCAATAATAACTGCAAGTGTTGCCTTATAACTTCTCTAAAGTTCCATTCAGCTAGAGATAAATCTCTGAATTCTTCTAGTGTATCCAGGAAGAGTAAAAGTGCTTTTGAGTTTGAGATGGTGGTGGCAAGATTGGACAACTGTGAGTGCCATGCTCTTAGCACACACCTCAGATTTTTGAACTTTGCACCAAGCCTCCTTGCCTTGTCTTGATGGTGCACCTGCACCTGCCAACCATGTTGCAAAATCTGCATGAACTGCTCATGCTCCAACCAATAATTCTCAAATCTGAATACTTTTGATTTTGGAATATCTGTGCTAATTGTAACTAAGCATGGCACATGATCTGAGGTGTCCCTAGAGAGAGTGGCAGCCGTTGTTCCTGGATAATGAGTAGTCCATGCATTAGATGTGAAAAACCAATCTAACCTTTCTAATAAGGGATCTTCCTGTATATTTGACCAAGTGTACTTCATCCCTCTTAATGGCAATTCAACAAGTCTCAAACTGCTGATGGCCGCATTGAAAGCAAAAATTTCATTAATATTTGCACCAGCTTTATTTCTGTTGTTGGAAGATCTCATGAGATTAAAGTCTCCTAGGACCAACCAGTCTGTGTCAGCAGGCATGTCTACTTGTTGAAACCAATCCAAGAACTCCATTTTCCCTTGCGGTGTGCATGGCCCATAAATATTTGTTAGCACCCATTGAGCACCAGAATGCAAGGACATGAATTCCACTGATAGAGCATAGTCATTCTGAAATATTTTGGTACCCATGAATCTAGCACCAATCCACACTACTATCATTCCTCCTGATGCACCAACAGAAGGCAAATATTCATAGCTATCAAACTGAGGTGGACAGAAATTTCTGATATAAGAAGCATCAAAGTGCTTTCTCTTTGTTTCTTGGATACACAAAATGTCACAACCAGATTCCTTGATTTTGCTTTTAACAGCTTCCCATTTTCCCTCTGAGTTTATTCCTCTGATGTTCCAGCATAAAACTTTCCAACTTCTGTTATTACTAATTTGCTGATCCATTAAAAAAACCCATTTTGATTTTTTTCTGCCCAGCTTACATAATAAGTGAGCTTGAGTATTGCATACAACTTTTGCCTCCTGTTTTCCATTGGTAGAGCCCTTAGCACTCTACTTTTTTGATTTCTTTTTGGCCTGCTTATCATCTTGATCAGCTGGTGACTTCTTGTCAGCTTTGGCTTTAGATATGCATTTCTTTGAGATCACCTTCTTGGAAATAGCTTTCTGTCCAATAGTCCCAATCTGTTCATTATTTTGTCTCACTGAAGGAGCACCCTTTCTTTTTGTTGCCAAAGCTGTATCAGATAGCTTCTCAGAAGCTACCTTCCCAATATTCACCCCAAGACTTCTAATGACCCTATTAGACAAGGTAGGTGGATCAGTTGAGCAGGCAAAACAGTTTATGTCTACACATGTCTGTTGCTTAAAACCTTTGTTCTTTGTTCTCAGCCTGTCACTTCTTCTAACATCAGTTTCCACTATTGGAATATTACCTCTGTGTTTCCCTTTAATATGGGTAGCTGAAGTAGAACTTGACATGCCAAACTTCAGTTTAGTATTCACAGGAGTGGTACATTCTGCAACCAAACCAGCAGAGAGCTTGTCACATTCAGTATCCACATTTTGTGCATCTTCTATGGAGACAGTGAGCATTTTGGAAGAGCATTAGCAGGGCATTGCTTGGGCACCATGAATTGAACTGTGGGCATAGGAGCCAATGCTGAAGAAAAAACATCCCAGGCTTTTGAAGCAATGAAATTTCTGGCCCAGTCAAAATGTGTAGGAGATAAAAGAGCTTTTGTAAAGAAACACGACCAATTAGCTGGGATATCAACAACAGCACCATTCCCTACTGGTGACAGAAATTTTGCCCATAGCCTAATCTCATCAGCTTGTCGACTCCTGACAGAGTAGGAGTGTTCTTCAGGCTGCCTGAAAGCTTCAAATACTGGATCAGATTCAGGCATACCAGTTAATTGGACAAAGCCTACTTGCAGATTGAGGTTGAGATTATTATCCTGTAACTCTTCCTCTGGGTTTTGATTGCCATCAATCAGTAGGTTTGCAGGCTGAATTTCTTCGGGCAGAAAACCATTATGCTCATGTGCAGGTACCACAGGAGCTTCAGGTGGCACCACATTCAAATCCGGTAGTACTTCAGCATCATGAATCGCTGACCCTTCTGAAGAATTATCAGGGAAAGAGAGTTCATGTATAGGCTCTTGATTATCAGGACCTTGATCCTCATTAAAAATTACTCCAGCTTCTGGCTGCTGGTTATTAATATCAATATTAGCATTTATAGCATCATCCTGAGCCTCCACATTGGGGTTCAGTAAAACCTGCTGCTCAAAAGCTTCACCCTCCTGTAACTGGCCATTAGGAATAACATTCAGATCCAATTCTGGAAGCATGTGATTGTCCTCCTGCAATATATCATTCTGTACTATTACAGGCTGCTCCTGTAAAATATTATTTTCAATGTGTGCCGCTGGTGCTGCATCTGGCTGCATGACATTAAAATTTCCATTCTGAATATTGTGGTCATTCAGAGGAGGTACACCATCCTCATCCAGATGATTGCCTTGATCTTCATTCACTATGACTGGTTGGCCAGAACCAAAAAAATCAAAGAAGTGAGGAGGAGGCTGGTTGTTCACTTCTGGGACCTCATCTTCTAGCTGCAATTCATCTGCTATCATATTCTCTTGTATGAACTCACACTGAACAGTCCAGGATTCACCAAAAGAATTATCCCCATCTGAAACTACTAGAAATCTTGGCACTGACTGAAGTGTAACCACTCTGACTTTAATGACTATTCTGGCCAGATGCCTCTCATCCCTTTCCCAGATCATCAATCTACCAAAAGAAGCTATTGCAGCTTCAATATTCTCTCTATCCCAATAATCAAGTGGAAAACCGAGGAGCATTAACCAACATGTACGAATGAAAACCGGAGGGAGTCAATATTTTCCACAGTAATCTCACGAAATTTCCTGTGTACAACCTGGAACTTCTCAACGACCTGATGAAAATCGGTCGAGTCAAAAGGACGCCATGCATGATCATCAAGAGTTCAAGACCCTGAAGACGCGCATGTCTCCTTATTGTTTAGAAATGGAATAATGCTAATGACAAACATTACTGGTGTATTTGAGTTGGTCGCTGCCACAATGTCGTCGTCATGGATTCATGTGATGCGAATCTTGTGTGTTATATGGATAGGGATAGCATCAATGCGTTTTTTCTTCTTCTTTTCATCACAGTACGTGCCACGTACACAAACACACATTCACCCCATACGACAGCCCACACTTATCGAATGTTGATGGTGTTCATAGCTCATGAGACTAAGGGTGCGTTCGGCGCATGGGGTTTAAATTTTAGAGGGTTTTTGCAACGAATATTCTAATTACAAATAAAGTTTAATTACAAAACTAATTTCAGGACTCCGCTCGAATTTGCGAGACGAATCTAATGAGGGTAATTAAGCCGTAATTAGACGATGGTACTGTAGCTTTACTGTAGCAAAATATAGATTAATTAGGCTCATTAGATTCGTCTCGCGATTTAGAGGGGGGTTGTGACATAGGTTTTGTCGTTAAATTAATAAAAATATTTTTAAATAGTAAGATTCTCTTTGATGTGATGGGTGCTAAAAATTAGAGGGGGTGCGCCGAACGGGGCCTAAGCATTGAAACACAGGTGTCCGTTCTGAATATTTTGAAGTTTTCATATTTAAGTATCATCATTATAGAAATGAAATCAACCCTGGGAAGTAGAAAACACATGAAATCTAGCTAAACTCCGTTATGCAACCATAAACTAGTCTTCAGCGAGGGGAGACTAGCTCGCTTGATAAGCTAGGCTTGCCAATAGAGTCTCCTCGCTGCTTGGGCTGACGGAGAGCCTGATTTTCGACCCCACCTCACTGCTTGGGCTGCTGGAGCGCCTGAACGATATAAAAATGCAAAAAAAAAAAAAAAAAAAACCCTCCGAGCACCTGAATGGAGACAAAACATGCAAAAAAAAAAAGACCCGCAATTAATTTTCTTGGGCATAAACACACTGGCAGCGAAGGATAAAAAGGCCTCCTGGGTCCCTCAGCCCTACGGTCCCTCTCTAGTCTCTCTTCATTCCTCCCCCTCCCCTCGCAGCGCCGCGGCGAGGCCACCGGCCGTCGCCTCCCGCAGAATTCCCCGGCTCCCCGATCCGTTCGTCTCCAATCTTTCCACCGAAAGGAAGCGCTACATCCTCTTCGCCCTCTTCCCCGCGGGACTGGTGCGGAGCGGGCATCCGTCCGGGCTTGGGTTGATTTCGTCCTCCGCTGGTAAGGACGCCCAGACTTGCCTTGATAGATGGTTTTAAGGCGATTTCCTTTCAGTTGCATTTTTTCCCGTGCTATAAGCGACGAAATCCGCTCGTTTTTGCTGGGATGGATTATCCTTCGGTTCATCCAGTTTGGTGCTGGGATTGTGAGCTGTGAGGGGGGTGCGCTAGTAGCAGCAGTCTATGTTTAGAAGAATTTCGGATTTTGGAGGATTCAGGTGAACGGGCAGGTGAGCCACCATGGCTAGCTGTGTCCCATGACCTGTAGATGGATTATTTATTGCTGGATGGGAGGTGGGGGATGGAGGTGTAAGGCGATGGAATTTCATGCTTGTTTCATGTGGAAACTAGGGAATGGATACATTTTTTTGCGATGCTGCGGTTGCCTTGATGATAGCGGTGAGAGTTGAGGTTTTGCAAGGGTTTTATTCTAGTGGTACTTCAGCAAACTTGATAGAGACGCGCCAGGCAAGGTTTTGGAAGGGTTTTATGGAGATTGCGCGGCAAAGTCAGATACTGCATCTGGTAGCTACCCCATTTTTGGGAAGCACCTTTCCAAGTGTAATGCCAGTGTTGTCGCCACACTTCGTGGTATTGTTTACTAGGTAGTCAGTAATGTTGATGTACAGTTTTATTATGGCTGTGGTTGTTATGACCCTGTTTTAGGCGGGATGCGAGTAGGTCTTCATGCTCATACTGAGATTTGGTGCCCTGTAATGATTGGGTAATTAATAATGCGCGTTGCTAGCTGTTTCAACTTTCAAGTGTGTTGATTGAACTGCTTTTGTTCATCTCTGGTCCTTTTTTCTGTACAGATTCGAGTGTCACGTGGGATACTATCATATGGCATCTGATATGAGTTCGCTTGATGGCAAAAAGGGTGAGATGCCCTCCCATGGTCTTGAGAACTGTGGAGTTTCTGATCAAGCTTGTCATGGCAAATGCCAAAGCTGCGATGGTGATGGAAAACCATCTCTTGCTGGGGTGAATGTAAATTCCCGTTGCCTGAGAGTCATACTGAAGTGAAGGCTTCAAAGAGAACGGTGGAGCGAGCAGTTTTGATGCTGGTGTTGATATTGCTGACCATGATAGCTGTCTGGATGGCAAAATGGAAGTTGCATGGCTGGCGATGATCTACCTCAAGAGTCTGATATTGAACAAGCTGGGGGCTCCCTGGAGGATCTGTTTTTCTTAAATGAAGAAGAGGAAGAGGACAGTGACTGGGAACCCACTTCTCGTCATGTTATGAACAGGTGGTTTTGCTTGAACTGCACAATGCCAAACATGGATGGGCTTACACATTGCCTGGTAAGACAACCTTTTGGTTTTCAGGCAACCAGTGCGACTCATTAAATGTTACAAATTTTATCTCAACATCCAATAACATTGTTTTAACTTATGTCTTTTTGTGTGCATGTTCTCATATTCTAGAACTGCCGTGAGCTTAAGGAATCTGATGTAGCTGGGTATGATGTTTTCAAAACACAAATTGCACAGACAGCTTTTGTATCTGCTGGCACAGGTGTTGCTTGCACTCATAGCTTTGTTTTACCATTATATTCCATTATCTAGTGTCAGATATCCATTTTTGAATGTTAGTGCTTGTTTCTTAATTTGAATATCAAGACCAATGATAGGTATCTATAGAATTCTTACCAGGAAACCACCTAAAATACGGGGACCATGATAAAGAAAATGGACAGTGACCCACAGTTGTTTGAAGCAAATGCATGCCAGTGCATCAATCTTTCATATACAGACCGGATCTTGTATCGAACTTCTCATCCGCTGACGCCACTTTTGTGCAGAATCGCCACTGGTGTCCACGGCGATTGGCTTCGATGAAAGAATGCTGCTTCACAGTGAGGTAAGTTACGACTTCATTGGAGCTCATAGTTTGGATGTGATCTCCTAAATCAGCAGTGGTAGCACTTTAAATTGCAAGGATGGTCTTTATAAATCTTGAACATCGTGCGCTTTGGTGACCGTTATGTTTGATTGCATGATGAGTCTGATATATGCCCATTCATACTCCAATGAAGAATAAAATAACAAGTGCAGTTTTTGTTAGTTTGTATATTTGAATTAAATGCAAGGCTGTAAATTCTCCTTTGCCCTGGTTCTTGTGGGTTTCATCTCTAGCCTACCCCAACCTTCTTGGGACTATTGTTGTATATTCTCCTTTGTCCTGGTTCTTGTGGGTTTCATCTCTAGCCTACTCTAACCTTCTTGGGACTATTGTTGTCGTTGTATATGCACCCAGTGAAAATGATTTATTCTGTTTTGTTATAGCCTATCCATATCATTTGGCAAAACCAGTTGCGTTTTGTAGGTTGCTTCCTGTAAATGTCTGTATTTTGTTCTAGTTTTCTATGAGCAGTGTATGCAATTATTTCTTAACTGGTGTGTCATATTTTTCTATGCTCTCAGGTAGAAATTAAACCAAACCCGCATCCAGAAAGGCCAGACCGCGTTCGTGCTATTGCTGCTAGTCTTGCTGCTGCAGGTGCATACCATCATATATCTATGTTTGTCTGTTATTCGTCTGAATTTAGAGTTTCATTCATTTAATTATGTGTTAGTTTACTAGAATGTTGTTTTTTCATGAAATTTAGCACAGGAAATCCTGCACAGAAGTTATGACATATTTGATAAATGTAAAACGAAATGATATTTAATTTGGATCCTTGTGATCTGATGATATTATTTTTTTGAGCTTGTCACTGACTGACAGTTGACCTTGTACTCCAAAAATAGATGATACTTAAATTATGTAGGCAGCAACTGCGTTGATTATGGTTCTTTAGCAAATATAGAAAACATGATTTCCTGTCAACAAAGTTTTTTAACGAACATCCGTTCTATTCATGTTAGTCGATACACACTAATTAATATTCCCTACTTCAGGAATCTTTCCCTCAAAATGTGCTTTGGTACCTCCTCGAGAAATCACAAAGGAGGAACTCATGATGGTAAGGAAGAGGTTGCCTGATTGTTATACAGCTGCATTAGGTTTGCTGCCATGTATTCCCAAGCATGGACTCTTTGTTCCATAACCCTCCTGATAATCCAGTACATTTAATTGTTGGCACTTCTAGGTCCATACTCCTGACCACATTGAAAGTGTGGAGCAGACAAAGAACATGCTTTATAGGTACTGTTTGATTAATTTGTACTGGTTTCTCGACCTTTAGTCGGTCACTATCTATTTTGAGCTTAAATGCAAGCTTAGCCAGTTTTTTTATTTTGTGTGCGAACGTTCCTGAAAGAATTTTGATTGCTAAAACACCGCCCTGGGTTGATTTCTTAATTTGCAGTTACTTCACGGCAGACACTTATGCTAATGGGCACTCAGCATGTGCCGCCAAACTTGCAGCAGGACTGTGTGCTGATCTTGCTAGTTTGATTGTATCTGGGCGTGTTCGCAATGGCTTTGCAATGGTACTGACGTACTGTGCTGATATCTTCAGTTTTTCATCTAACTCTCCTTTCTGTAAGGTCCAGTGAGACGCAATCGGGAGTCATGCACTAATACTGATCATGTCTACTTGTTGACAGGTGAGACCTCCTGGGCATCATGCAGGGGTGAAGCATGCAATGGGCTTTTGTCTTCACAACAATGCAGCTGTGGCTGCATTAGCTGCACAAAGAGCTGGTGCCAAGAAAGTCCTCATAGTTGACTGGGTAATGCTAGCTAAAAGCTGCATCTGAGATGTGTCATTACATTTGTGGTCATATACTTATGTGAATAAATAAGATTTATGTTGTCAATAGTGCGAAATATCCTTAAAGATCGTACCAATAGCATTCTCAATTATTGTTGCAGGATGTGCACCATGGAAATGGCACACAAGAGATATTTGAAGGGAACAAATCGGTGAGTTGGCTCCTTTGGTTTTATGTTAGTGGTCTTATTTTTTGCTTTAATATCAGGTTAGTGAAAGTCAAACCAGCATTTTTTGAAATTGCAAATTGTTTTCCTCTTCTGGTTTTATTGTATTTTCCATGATTTTCACTTTTTTTGTTAACCATGTTCTCAAATTCACTGTTGATTAATTATTGCAATTGAATAAATAAATGGCAATGGTGGGTTGAATAGTTTTGCTGCTATCATGAAGAGTTGGAACTTGGAAGTACATATTCCCCTTTCCAAAACCATTTTCTTTTGAATCATGATGATGGACTTTTACGAGACATGAAGATATATAGTTCTAGCTATTTTCTATTAGTATCATCTTTGCTTTATCGTAATTGTTATCTAATCTATAACCTTAGTCACGTCTTATTATGCTCTTTTCTTGGTCACACCTTAGAGTCGTTTGTCGTATCTAGAATTATAGAGTGGTTTTGTTCAGTTACAGATTACTATCAGAACCCCATGCACTGTCTTTTTGTCTAACACTCTATATACTTTATTTTCTTGAGCTCGCTGGCTGTTCCAATTTTCAGTTCATGGAAAGTTTTTCAACTTCTGTTCCAATTTTTCAGGTCTTGTACATATCATTACATCGCCATGAGGATGGAATGTTCTACCCTGGTACAGGAGCAGCACATGAGGTGGCTATCGCTGACATATTTAGTGTGTTATATTATTTCATCTAGCTGTATGGTCAAGTCATGACCTGATTGCTAAATAATTGCAAAGAACAATATGAATGAAAATCAAAGTAAATTGATGGAAACCTCTGTTTTTACTTATCAGCATTGTTTTGATATGTTTTGAGTTAACGAATTGAATAAGCTGCCACATTTGGTTTTTTTGCAAGTCTGATTCCCTGATCTGTATAAGTTTTACAGCTTTGTACAACAGGGCACTAGGATCAGACTCCGAATACAGCACATTAGGCTTCAAAATTGGTAGAGCTGAGTAGATGATTAAGTTGCGTAGGTTGTAGTGAGGAGGATGGGGCTTGAAACCCCAACGATGTCCAGTTGTCATGTTTTACAAGTATTACCTGGCTGTCATGGAAATCAGTAGTGAGCTAGGCGAGAGCAAGATGGGCAAGAGATTTCTTTGTTTCTTGCTTAACCTAAAAGACGTGGTACTTATAGGCGGCATTGAAACAAACAAATCGGCTAACCACTGTTAACATACACAATTTGATGCTTAACAAACCAATTAACTAGAAACAAATCTTATCGAAGCCTGGCAACCAAAGTTCGTGCTTATCCTGCCATGTTAGCCCGTAGTGCAGCGCCTCTTTTACATCTTGCTGGTCATAACAAAAAATATCCAGTGACAGATATATAATATGCCTAGTAAATTCTTTTCTGCTACTGTAACTATAATGCATTCAAATGGACCAGCCACACCTGGCTAACAAAATTTGGGATGTTATTGGTATCACTTTTACAGTTGCATGCGCCTTTCATCAATGTTTGGTCCAAGATGTGGAAACTTTTTATCCAAAATATTTTTTTTTCTTGAAATTTCTTGCATGGATATTGCACCAGGTGGGAACTCTGGCTGGTCGAGGTTTCTCAGTTAATATACCCTGGAGCCGTGGTGGTGTTGGAGACAATGACTACATCTTTGCTTTTCAGCACGTGGTGCTTCCAATAGGTAATGACATAGGGATGTTTGATATTCTCCAAAGTTGCTATTGACAATAGTTTCTTAGCCTAGCTTCATTTACATGCGGCGGGGAGAAGTCAAATGAAGCCCACGCTACCTCTTTCTTTTTTTTTTTTTGGGGGGGGGGGGGGGGGGTTGTTATTCTTATCTGATGTGCTTTATCTTCTAGAGATCTGATATTTTAGATCCTTATTAGTAAGACACAGAGCTAATGACCTAACATATTTGACACATTGAAATGGTGACTTTCTTTATATAATGGCCATGCCTTCATGGCCACCCTTTTCACCATATTTTCCTACTGCTTTCCTAATGACTTTCTTTATGTGTGCAGCTGCAGAATTTGCCCCAGACATCACTATTATATCTGCTGGATTTGATGCAGCTAGAGGTGACCCTCTGGGTTGTTGTGATGTAAGATTTCTCCTATTTTTTTATCCTGAATTGTGCCCTTGACGTTGACTTTCTCCTCTTGGAAGTTAGGCCGACCTTGACTTTCAAAATTGTTTGGAAAATAACAAAACTGAACGTACTCAGCTTCCTCACATGTAGAAGCTAGATTTGTAACTGGAGCCATTCTGTTTGTACTTCTTGTGGGCTGCTTTGAAGTGTCAGATTTTGTTTAGAGTTCAACCTCTGAAAGCGTCAGATTGTCATTATTTTCGCTTTGTACCACTCATACTTCTTTAGAGATGATCTAGAATTCATTTTGTGTCAGTTTGGATGCAAGATGCATCACTGCTCAGTTCCGTTTGATATTATACATGCCTGCTTTCTAGTTGGTTCATGTAAATTTTCTGGTACTTCTTTTTTAGTATTTGTGTTTGTATTGACTAGTCTGGTATTTAGTTACATGCCAAAGCATCATATCATTCCATGGTTATTTTGGTATAATTTTTCTTCCACAATTTCAGGTCACTCCTGCTGGATACTCAATGATGACATCTATGTTGACTGGTTGCTCAGAGGGAAAATTGCTGGTTATACTTGAGGGAGGGTAGGTACCCAGTTCTTTCGTTATGAGTTGAAATAAAACTTTAAACTGTAACCTATAAAACCTTTAAAGTTGGAAGTAAGACGTTATGTTGTACTACTAGTACTATGTGATCTGGGACAGCAAATATCAAATAAAAAGGTTCTAGGTATTGATTGTTAATGCTGCCCAACTTCAATGGGTAACTGCGATACCAAGGCCACACTTTCACCAAAAAATCCAAAACAAATGATTGCCTGGATGCAGCTGTACCATGCGTAGCATCCTGTTGTAATTTGTATGAAACAATTTAAATGATACCCTTTTTATTAAAAAGGTATTACTCTAAAAAGTGATTCAGTGGTAGGTGTATTTATTGAGGAAGTGCCCCAATAATACTCACTAATCATTTTCGCGGGTTTCATGTCTGCAGATACAATCTTCGGTCGATATCCTCATCAGCTACTGAAGTTGTTAAGGTTTGTATTCTTTTTAATAACATAGTCTAGTATGAGATATATAAATATATCACAATTAGTTCAAGTATGTTTACTTAGCTGCTTCAGTATCACTTAGGCACCCTTTCAATTAGTTACTTAATTGTCATAAAGGCAAAAGTGATTATATTTGCCTATGAACATCAAAATTTGAGGGACACAATATAAGAAATTTATTTTGTCGTTTGCTTTTAATGTAGGTATGACATTAATGTTAAGATGGAAATTGGGTGTGCAGTTATTTGGCCATAGGCATGCTCACCAATTACATCATGGATTGTGACTGCAGATAAGTAACATTTTTTTTACTGTCGTCCATTATAGTTTTGCTTTCATGACCCATGCAGGTCCTACTTGGGGATGGTGCAAATTTTGATACGGGTGCAACTGCACCATCAAAGGATGGTTTGAAGACTGTTTTACAAGTCCTGGAGATTCAGCAGCAATTTTGGCCAGTTTTATCTCCAGCCTATGCATCACTGCTGGCACAACAGGGGTCGGTTTTTCCCAGATATAGTGAGTAACAAAAATGCACAGCTAACATTGCTAATAATTGAATTTACATATGCACCATGAAACCTCCCATGTATAAAAGTCATCTAGTCGATCCTAGTCTCCATGAGACAGATCAGGCGACTAATCGTGATTAATCGAAATTAGTCAGCCTGGTCGTAATAATATACCCTGGTCGCCATGGAACCGATCAGGACGACTAGTCAGACGACTTGAAAGCATGGGAGGTTTCATGCAGTTTATGTAAATTCAAACCTCTTCTAGACCAACTTGGCCAGTTACCTCTGTCACTGATACTTTTATTTTACGCAAACTGTCACTGATACTTAGATCTGTGTTGCTGCTTTCTATCTCGACACTGTATAATTATGATCTGAATTCCTTGTAAAAACAAAGAGATGATTGCATGAGTTCCCCTACTTTGTACCTCAATTATGAATTTACCCTATTGTTTCAACTTTGTGCCATTGCCCCTGTTTTGACCAAGTCGTTGCACCATTGCCCCTACTTTGATGGCAAAACCGTAATTTCTGTTATCAAAGTAGGGGTAACAATGCAATAACTTTGATGAAAACAAGGGCAGTGGTGCAAAGTTGGAAAAATGAGGTTAAATTTATAGTTAACACTCAAAAAGGGGTAACCATGCAATTGCCCCCCAAAAAAGAAGTGATGACGTGAACGGGTGATATGATTTGGGAGGAGTCCAAGAGAGGTTTGTGTATGCACGAGATTGCAAAACAAAACATGCAAACTTCTGTTTTATGAGCTGAACACAGGGGCATCAAGCAAGGCTGAGAAACAATTTTGCACTGAATTGATCTTTTTTAATTTGATCCTGAATATTGATTTTTGACCTATATAAAAGAATGCTGGGTCTTGATCTGACTCACCTCTTGGTTATAGTTCGTTTCTGGGTTATTCATGGAAGTTATAAACTGCCGTCTATATCTTGTATGCATGATAAGCAAAGATTCTGATAGAATTCCTTGTTCCTTTGTGGTATGTACAGCTAACAAAGGAAATGAGCTGAAGAAAAGGAAGCATTTAGGAGCACCGGGGCCCTTCTGGTGGAAGTTGGGAAGGAAAAGGCTTCTGTACGAAGCACTATTTGAGGGCCGCCGTCTGAGGAAGATCAAGGCGACAGGAAAAGGAAAAGCTGATACATCAGAACAGTAGATGTGTGTTGATGCCGAAGCCTGACCGTTGATCTTCTAGACATGAACAGCGTAGTGGCCTAGTGGGCTGACTTGGGTTCCTAAAGCAGATTAATTTGCATTACTTATAGCCAAATTTTGACTAGTTAACTGAATGGTAGTTGATCGCCTTAGGTTAAGTTTGACAGCAAACCCGTTTGGTTGATGCTTGAGTGTGCTAGCAAGCCCCGTTTGTCCGAGACGAATGGTGTATCAACCGATGCGTCATGTTTTCCTTTTTTGATGGCTCATAGCATCCTAGATTTTAGCTTCCAGAGCTTTAGCAGCATAGTCTGATTTGAGTTTTCATTTCGGTCTGAGTTATCGGAACGACATGATGTATCATGTATGTAGCCAGTCGTTTATGGACAAGAATGAAGAGGAATGACATCTCATACTTTTAGCTCCTGCAATTTCGCATGGTTTTTGCTGCTTTTCTCATGTATGTATCATGTATGTATCATGTATCATGTATGTGGCCAACAAGGTCTGATGAGCATTTGTTATTCTACAGTCTCACTATCTTTGACATATATTCAATGACTTGGGAATTCCATGCACTAAAAATGAAACGTTTTAATGGAAATGGATTCTCCGGATGCTGCATTTAAAGTAACCTCTCACTCCGAATCCTAGCTCTGAAAACCGAGTATGCAGGAGCTACCGTCCTTCACTGCAAGCTGACGGGCTCCTGCCTTTTTTATCTTAGCGTATTCATTCAGTTACTCAAAAGAGTATGGAGGTGACATGAAGTTGGTGCCTGAGTAGATGAGAGCATAGGCATATCTGATTTGACCATTAAATCCCATTATCTTTCTTTGCAGCTACATTTTGCGCATGTGGCGCTTAAGGGAAAAAAATTATATTCCTCGGCAAATTTAAATATGCAAAGTCATGAATGGTTACCGAATTAGTCCGCGTCTGGACACTAAGAAATACCTTGATGAGTCGAAATCCGAATCTCCTCTATGGTTAAACTTTAGGTGCATAATACAACTGTTTACCGCTGGCATGGTATTCTCTTTCAATCTCAGTATATACACCGGTCCTCCCACGCGTAATGTAAGTAGTATTATTGTTCCTAGAATCTTCGATCATGATATTTTCTTTTCCCTGAAAAAGTATAGACACAAACGTTTACATGTACAAACACTTGTTCACATGAATATGATCAAAATATTTATCAAATAAATTTCTAGTGATGTATTCAACACCAAATAAAATGCTGATTAACAACATATCCATAATCCATGTTCAAAACGTCCTAAACTATCCCTCGCAAGAAAAAAAGTCCTAAAGTATTTTAGAGTTTAGATGCCATAAGTCTAGATTAAGAGTGTGTTTGAAACCTCTAAAGAAAATACTCCCTCCATCTTTTTTTTTAGTCGTTCGAAACTTCGAACAACATTTGGTAGGTCAATTTTAGCTTGCACTTGATGTCTGAATCGTCAACATTTTTAAGACACAGGTAGTAATTAGCTAGCTACTCCCTCCGTCCCAGAAAAATGGCATCCTGGTTTTGTCCTAAGTCAAACAATCTTAACTTTGACCAAATTTGTAGGGAATAGTATCAATAATTGCGACACCAAATAGGAATAATATGAAAATATGTTCCAAGATGAATCCAACTATACCAATTTTAAATTATAAATATTAGTATTTTTTCATCAAAGTTTAGTCAAACTTCAAATAATTTGACTTAGGACAAAACCAGGATGCCATTTTTTGTGGGACGGAGGGAGTAACTATTAGCTGACATTTAGCCACCTACTAGCCAGTATTAATTGCGCTGAGAAAGTTAATGAGATAATTGTTACTTAGCTGGTGTATTGCAAACCTTATAGTGCTAATTTAATAACTAACAATTATATTTAGATGTTTCAAACAGGGCTGAAAAAACATCTCGAAAAAGTTTGAGCTGAACCCAACACGAAACGCATTCTCAGGCGAATAGCAAACCCTCTCGCTCCTCCACCCACAGCACCAACACCCTCTTCGCCTCTTCGTTCTCGGGGTTTAACGCTTTAACCCCTACCCCTAATCCGCGATCAACCAGCCAACTCCTCGCCGCCGATTCCACTCCCCGCAGGGCTCGCCGGGGCCGCCGCTTGCGAGACGGGTAGGTTGGGGGTGCCGCGGCGGGCCGCGATGCCGACGGACGCGCCGACGCCCAAGGCGGTGCTCCACCAGCGGTTCGGCCCCAAGCCGCGGTACACTGTGGAAGAGGTGCGGGAGGTCGTGGACGGCGGCGCCGGCGGGTGCCCCGGACTCGCGCCGCAGACCCGGAGCGTCTACCGCTGCACGCTCGACCTCCCGGGCCTGTCCGTGGTCACCCCCGGCACTTTCATCCGGAAGAAGGACGCCGAGCAGGCCGCCGCGCAGATCGCGCTCGATAAGGTGAGGCCCCATTGCGGCGATGTTCTGGTGATATGCGGTGTTGGTTGCCGCTGAACGTTTTGGTTGTCAGGGAGTGGTAGGGGCTCTCAAGTTACTGCTACAACCGCAGGATTTAGGTGGTACGAATGTTTGGAACTGAATTGGAGCGTTTCTACTAAATTGAATAGTTGCGCTGTGATATGGCGTGACATTTTTGTGTTGTTCTCGGAAGTAAGAATAATTGGTGATTGGGAATTGAAATTCTGATTCTGTGGCTTCTGAGCAGTCTGTCCTTGATTGCAAACTCATTTGTTTTACTCTTCTGTCTCCTTTTTACCCACACTGCCCTTCGATTTCTGTTCTGATAGACCAAAGTGTGTACATGTGAGGTATAGTGAAGGGAGTCTGCATCATTTCCTAGTCCATAAAGCTAGCTATTTGGTATGTGTACACATTCGCATACTGTGGGCCTGTGGTGATTAGTGTTTGTTTTCTTTCCATTGCAGCTTGGTATTCAACCCACGGCAAATAGTCCCAGTACACCAGAAGAAGCTTGGGATGAATTGATTGCTCGCATATCCGGTTTATTTGCCGATGATGTGAGTAATTTTGTCTCCCCCCCCCCCCCCCCCCCCCCCCCCCCTCGATTTTTTTTGTATATTCCTGATATTGTGTCTGTCATAGTTTGTTGGTAAAGTTAAATGCACTGTTGGTCTTCTGCCATTTAACTGCAGTAGAGTTCTCGCTGGATTGCTAGGTTTTCTCTGTTGTTGCAGAGCATGATAGTAACCATCGTGAACATTTCTTCATGTTTTATGAATAATAAGGAACTTATATTACTGTAACTGACCACTCATGGTAAGAGAAAAAGTCAGTTGAACATGCATTTCAACATTTTTCATGTTAATTTGGCAGTTGTTATCTTTGTACTATTTTTACATAATCGATAAGGCACTTGGGATACAATTTGCAGAGCCTAAATCATTCTGCCTGCCAATTGAAGCATGCTATTGCTCATTCCTTTTGTCTTCATTGTACTCTTGTAAAAAATATAACTATAACATGGCTGTACTTCTACACTTGTTTCAGAAGTTCTTGTCGTCTTCTCATCCTCTTATTGGCCACTTGAGTGTGATGTTCAGAAGAACTGGGGACCGCATTGGGAGGATACCTATGTCGGCTATTGCTGCATGCGATGCAAAGGTCAACACATTGTGTAAAACTATTGACCCTAAGGCTGATTCTGATCCCCTCCTGGTTTTGTCATTAATCTACAATGCCGCGAAGCTATCTCCTGGTGTCTCAGTTAGTGACAGCAACTTCTGGATTCAGAGTCAAAAGCCCTACTCTTCAGATGCTGTTGACTCTGCACTTGAGCGTTGGTCCGGTATGCCAGGCCCCATCGAAGTAGAAGCAATTCTTGTTCCTCAAGTGTTGGAGGATGAACCGAAGACAATAAGAATTAATTTAGAGCATAACGAACATTACATGGGTTATATTGCATCGAATCTCTCAGCGAGTGACTCCTCCCATGTTCTTGTCTCTAGGTAGGTGAAACAAAACTGATGAGTAAATTTTCCAGATTCTGTGCTTTCTTATTTTTGCGCTGTGCATGACAATATCTTGTCTTACTGCAGAACAATTGGGAAAGCATCGTCCGAGATAAGGTTATATTTTGCAGCTCCAAATATACAATTTGTTTCTGATTTTTCAAAGAATGCGCTTGCTTGTCATGGAGATGGTGAAATTAGCTGCAGAGTGAATAAGCGAGCCTCCTACATTTCTGGTCAAAAAATTTATGGAGATGCTATTTTGGCAAATATTGGATACACAAGGAGAGATTCAGAAATTCACACTGAAGATGTCAATCTAAGTACATATTTCAGGTACTCTCTTGATGAACATTTCACTTGAATGATGGTTATTATAAATAATTGGTACACATTTCAGTTTTTCTTTTTCATGGTAATAATATTTATCTCGTTATAGATATTATGTAGGCATCAAACTATCTCATTGCTTCCTAGTTCTAGTTATTTTTAGCGACACACTGATGTGGTTTTGGTATTTCAGGATCCTTCTGGGCAAGTTACCTGATGGAAATTATAAGATCTCTAGGAATTCGATACTTGCAGCGGAGCTTCCGTCTGTATACTCTCGTTCTAGTTGGAAAGGACTCTTGCCACGAGATCTCCTCTGTTCGTTCTGTCGGCTTCATAGGCTATCGGAGCCTCATTTCGCTATAAGTAAAGGGAGCGATTCATCTGTTGTGTTACGGTCAACTGCAAGCTCTGAAGATAGGGTAGTGCCAACAGATAACCGTACAATCGACAAGGAAAACCCTGATGTGTTCAAGTGTGATGTGAAAATATGTTCAAGGAAGCAGGAAACTTTACTAGAGTATTCAGCAGCCAACACTTGGAGCAAGGAATCTGATGCCATTCAAAACTCTGCATTGAAGGTCTTGATCTGGTTCAACAACTATTTCAAGGAATTAAATACTAAGACAGACAAATTATCTCTTTCTGAGTGCACTGGTGACTTCAAGCTAAATCCAAATACCTTTTTGGAAGAATTTGCTATGTTTTTATCTGTTTATGCTAGGACTGGAGGCAATGATTCAAGGACATACAGTGCAGTTTCTATGGCAAAGCAGCAGCTTGAAAAGAGTGCAACTTTAACTCGCATTGAGGGTCCAGAATCTGGAATTTTCCCATCCCATGGATCATTGACTTGTATAAGTTATACCGCCACTCTCGTCGCGAAGGATGCAGCAAAGACATATATGTTGGAAACAAACAATGAGTTTGAGTTTGAGATTGGAGCAGGCGCTGTTAATAACCTGCTTGAATCATGTGTAACTCAACTATCTGTCAATCAAACTGCATGTTTTCTTGCTGAACTGCCTCCTATGGATTTGATTTTGGCTGCGGCAAGTGAATCCTCACATGAACTTTCCAGGATATCTAGAGGTGAGATGCTCATGTCAACATCTCAGTTCAATAATTTACCTTTTGTAACCATTTTGAACTGGGGCTGCAGCATCATGTACATTTAAACATCCCCTGCAGAGAGCTGCTTTCTGGAGTTCTCTGTAAAGGTTTTGCAGGTAACTGAGCCATTAGAAGATAGAATGGAGAAAGCCTTGTTCAGTCCTCCATTATCCAAACAAAGAGTTGAATTTGCTGTCCAGCACATCAATGAACTGCATGCTACAACACTTGTAATTCTCCCCTCATTCTCTAATTTCTTATTTATGATTTTTATCATGCTTCATTGTCAGAGGTACATTTTCAGGTTGATTTTGGCTGCGGGTCTGGTAGTCTTCTCGATTCATTGCTAGAACATCCAACAACACTTGAAAAAATTGTAGGTGTTGATATTTCTCGAAAAGGCCTCACACGAGCAGCAAAGGTACGGAGATGCCCTAGACTTGGTAGCTCTCATATTCAGTTCATCCTTTGAACCATTTTGTTTCCTTTTCGATGCATTCATATTTGATTTGTTTCACCTCTCCCGGAATTGCAGTGCCTTCATCAGAAACTGAGCAAGAAATCATTGGTGCAAACAAGTGTTCCATCAGCTGTGCTCTATGATGGATCTATAACAGAATTTGATTCTCGTTTATATGGGGTTGATATTGGCACTTGTCTTGAGGTAGCTGATGTTTTCTCTTGGACTCTTCTGCGGTCTTCTTTATTGCTTTTACTACATAAACTATTAGTTCCAGATGTAGTAGCACTTTGCAATGAATTGATGAGATCTTCTTTATTGCTTTAACTACAAAAACTTTTACTTCCAGACGTAGCACTTTGCAATTTATTGATGAGATCAGGATCACACCCATGTGAGGTGTTTGTCCTCTAGGACACATCTGTGTCAACTAGAGTTAACCTAGATAAGAATGGCTAAACATAATCGTGGGTGCTTGGTGCTTCTATACTTGAAGCTGTAAAATGCTAATGTTATTACTTTTCAAGTGCATTTGTGAACATTTTATTTAATTGACATATTACATGCAGGTAATCGAGCACATGGAGGAGGACCAAGCAAGTTTATGTGGCAATGCCATCTTGAGTTCATTCTGCCCGAAGGTGTTCATTGTCTCCACACCCAACTATGAATACAACCCTATCCTTCAGAGATCAGCCATGCCCAACAAGGAAGATGAACCAGAAGAAAACACCGGTCCCTGCAAGTTCAGGAATCATGATCACAAGTTTGAGTGGACAAGGGCACAATTCCAGTCCTGGGCTACTGACCTCGCCGTGAAGCATAACTACAGCGTGGAGTTCAATGGCGTGGGCGGCTCAGGCGAGGAACCAGGCTATGCTTCCCAGATTGCTGTTTTCAGAAAGTTGACATGGGATCGAGAGGCAGTTTTTCTGAACAAAGATCAAGACCAACCTTACGAGGTTCTCTGGGAATGGCCTAATACATCAGCAGTGCAAGATTGAGTATTGTAGAAATGCACAAGAACTCTTCCTCGTCGTGCCTATTTGTAACTGAGGCGTGAAGAGAGCTGACACTAACCTGTGCGCTAGGAATTAGGATGCACTTGAATGTTCCTGGTGGATTGATGAAACATGAACAGGGTGTAGGACTATTCATTAATCGAATACTGTTCCTTTAATTAGTTCCTGTAAACTGTAAATCAGAGAACAGGTCAGGCAGCCAGGATGCCCAGGCCTGGAGCAAACAGTTTGGTTTGTGCCTGGCCGGCGCGCGCCTGCGCCAGGCATCGATCGCAGCCCCATGCGTGGCGCGACGCCTGCGCCAGGCACTTTTCTCTTGGCTCGATCCAACCTAACCCTGATCAGTGTTTGGTCGTGCTCTGTTAAGGAAAGGATGCTTTGCGAAATATCATTACAATTACGTTTCTAAATTTCCATCCATTTCATTCTGCTCTTGCCCACGTTTTTCTGCTGCTTCAAACCCCGTTTCTTGCCATCAGTACTACAACACGAATCTACGGGAATGTCGAGCGCTCGTGAGTCGTGACCATGTATCAAAGGTCACTGCAGAGAGGTAGAAGCTTGTTTTATACTCCCATACATTCTACTTGCTGTATACACGTGCTTCTACTCGCTGAGCACACCTAAACAGCGGATACACCTTCAGCTTAAACAGTTTCCATTGTGAAAGCTCAATCTTGATCTAAAGCCGTTGCTCGTGATCGACGCACTAATGCATGTACACAACTATCCACTTGCTCATGCAAAAGTTATGTCTGAGCTAGTAATGTTATGACTGAGCATATGATTACACAATAAGGAGACAGCAATACACGGTCAGCATCCAACATTGAAAACACGAAGTTTAGTACTCAGAAATTAAAGGAAAAGGACTAGACAAAATTACTTGGGGCTAATTGGATCGACGCCATTACAATTTTCCCGTTTCTGATGCCAATTAGCCCAAATCACTATGCAGGGTGATTCGCCTGAGCCCGACTGTATATAGTTATATACAGAAGATCAACAAGGTAGTTCACAGACCAATACTATCTAGTGCTTGTTACGGTATGAACGATTGCAAACTCATCGCTGAGAAATGGTAATTTCCACCTCGTCATACTGTTGGTGAAATAGTCATATATCAAACACAATCTACAGCCTGTTCGGCTGGGCTGGGAGCGGCTGGGCTGGTTCCCAGCCCACTCACGAGTTACTGTAGCGGCTGGGAACCAGCCAGCCAGCCGTGAGTGCCGTGAGTGGGCTGGAAACCAGCCCAGCCAGCCGAACACTCCACTAGATGCCTGCCGGGTACAATATTGCAAAAGATAGAACAATGAGAAATAACCAATTAATGAACATGAAAAATTATTGGCTCAGTTTCTGTCAAGACAAATCATGTCAAATTAAGTGCCTAAACAGTGCAATAATCTACGGCGACGTGCTAACATTTGGATCGCTGTTAGACCGTTACCCATCGCATAAGCCTGCATTGGAAAACAAAAGGTGAATACATATCTTTGGAAAGTCTGAACTTACAAAAATAAGAAATAGTAAAAAAAAAAGTAAGTTATGTACCAAGATCAGGAGAAAGTATCTTGAACCATCGCAATAATCTTGAGTACAATGCTTCTACCGTCAATCATCGGTGCTGTTCACACGGAGGTTGATGACAGAGAGGCACCATTAACAGGTAGTGCCATGAGGTACAACGCATAAATGAAAGAGCAAGAAACACATGTAAATAAGCCGTTCCACATAGCGGCTAAAGTTCTTCACGGCATTAGATGTCCCAAACACCACCGAAAAGCGTGGTGCTGTTAAGTACCCATAAAATAGCAAATCCACCAGTGACAAGATCAAGGTCCTCTAGAGGGAACATAGCCCGAATCTGGATGAGAAGCATCAATCCACTGACCAAGAGAAGCATTGAGACAATTGGTCCCCTGTTCCAGTTATTATCATTCTGCAAGAATTTAGACAGCTTCTTTGTAAATATTCGAGCTCCCAGGTATGCAAGGATGTACATATCTTATAGTACCAACACTAAATTATCTTATAAAGTACCATATATCTACAATGTCTTCAACTTCAAGCGAGTTAAAAAAAATGTTTCCGTTCACAAACTAAATTACCTTACTGTACTAGCTAGCCTTAAAGCAAGTTCTGCAACACGTAATACTTCAACTTGGCAGCCAATTCTATTCGCCTGGGTAGTTTATAAGCACCGCCATCTCCAATTCTATTCGCCTGGGTAGTTTATAAGCACCGCCATCTTTACAGCCAATTCTAAACGACATTAGCGCAATTGTCAGAACGGTGCTCTAGTTTTTCAGTACTCCTAGTTGCATTCCTGTCTCGGTCCAATTATCCCAGCCTCATTTGCTCACCCCACATGATAATCTCATTCGTGACAGCCATTCATAACATGAACTTCAATTTCTTTAACTTCTCCATTCTACTCATTAACATCTCATTTGTCTCAATACATAGTGGGATGTAATGCAATGATAAGACTGCTTGTGATAACTTACACGCTGCTTTGTTCACACAATATCTCACTCACTCATACTACTTTCGGACTCGACTACTTGTCGCTAGGACAAGTAATCCAGTTCAAAATTAGACTAATTGTGCAAGTAATCCAGTCCAGACAGTTCGGAGGAGTACAATTTATGCAATAGCGATATGTAAAATATTGTTGCTGTAAATTTAGGTAGGAGACGAGGATTCTCCTTACCTTTCTCTTGCGCTCTGCCTCCTGCGCTCGAATCCTTAGAGCTTCCTCCCTGGCCTGCACGCGGAGTTGCAAGCTCTCTGTGTTATCAAGTCTTTCCGAGAGCTGCCTCCAGTCAGTTCGGGCATCCTCTTCGGACTTGATCGCATCCTCTCGGGACTTGTCCGTACGCTCCCGCATCCTCTGCAACATTCTATTAAATCCACTCACGTATTCATCCCTTTTACGAGCATGGTCCTCCCAGGTGTCGAGGTTTTCCTCCCACCGCTGCTCGATCTCCCTTTCCTCGCGCAGCAGCGCCTCCTCCCTTATCTGCAGACCGCTCTCCCTCTCGATCAGCACCGCCTCCCTTGTTCGCAGGTTGTTCTCCCTCTCTTGCAGACCCAGCCCCGCCCCTGCGCGGCGGCAACCGCCGTTCATGTTCTCGGCGCCGACGACGTTGCGCGCTTCCGCTTGGTTGTCCGCGCCGCCACCGAAGTCTTTCGTCATCCCTGGCGAGGCGAGATAGAGGCCTTGAGAGGAGAGGGAGGCGTGTGTATGGTGGTGGATTCCGCGCTGGGGGTGAGGATTTTGGAGTCGGGGGCGGCTAGGGGACGCGAACTCGGTCGAGGCACGGAGGCGAGACGAGGGGAGATGCTGCGGCGCAGGGAATTCGGCCGTCCGCCGCTCTCGCCTCCTCTGATCGATGCCGCTAGCCGGGCGACGAGCCGACGAAAGGGTTCAGGGTTCTAGAAGGTTCCAAAATTGCTTGGAGAATGGAGAGCCCGGACGGGAATGCGTCCTGTCCTGATGCTTCAAGGCCCATGGGCCACCGCTCTGTTGCCCAGTAGGATTTTTTATTTTGTTTTTAAGTTGGGCTTGTCTGTTCAGATATGTAATTTTGTGTTCAATAATTTTGTATTTGTTCAAAGTTAAATTTTAAATTTTGACTGATAATATATGTCTAAATAAATAATTAAAAAATAAATTATTATGTATTTTGATAAATAGTTTCATAATAAATATATTATTATGATTTTATATCTTAATATTTAATATTAATAATATGTTTCACTATTAACAGTCAAAGATCTTGCTTACAATTCCGGATGGAGTGGGCACGTCGTTATGTGACAATAGGTAAAATCTGCTCCAATTATCAATTTATCATGTATATTCAATGTTCTTGTCACCCCTTGCCCTTTGTCAAGCTGCTGTGACTTGATGGTTCTCGCGACATGAATGAATAGTAAGGCCGTCTTCTAGTTTAGAGTGTTCCTTTTTAAACTTCTATGTCTATGTCTTTTTAATAATTGAGTCGTTTTATATGAAGTTCTCGAACAATTCTTATGGCGTTTATGTTTAAAAGGAGGCATAAAGATGTGTTCTTTAGATACACATTCTTATGTTTTAAGAATTTGTATGGAGCTAGGCAACTCTTTATGATGTATATGAAAATTATTTTATGAAAAGAAAGATGAAAGACGTGTAATTCTATGTGCAATATATGATGTATAGGGCATCCATACATTCTCCAATGCACACTCTGACTATTAATCTGTTTACGCCGACAAAAATTACTTCACACAACTTTATAAAACAGGAGTAAAAATATACGAAATGGAAAGATTTTAAACAATGGATCTATCTGCATAAATTTATGATATGGACAAGCACAGTTCCATGATGAATATTTGGAATCAAGAGGGACTAATTCACATATGTTTTTTTTTGACATGACTAATTCACATATGTTTAACTCACTTATCTATATCTAAACTAATAAGGCACGAGTTGTGCGACCAAGGACCCCTCACCAAAATATTTAGGTACCCTCCTCTATACCCACTCTTAATCTAATCGGGCCCACAATCTCCTAGGCGTTTAGATCGTTGATCTCATCGGGCCTAGTGGAGCGTGATGCGTGATGTGTGATGCGTGACGCCCTCTACACTGTGATTGTTTACGATGGGAGGTTTCACCTGTAATTTCCCATACCCGCCCACCCCGACCCACCAGCGAATTTTTCGAGCTTGTTTTGGTAGTGCGAACAGACTTTCCAATTTTCCGAGCTTGTGTTTTAGTAATGTGATTAGACTTTCCAATTTTTTCACCTGCAATTTCCCTCTCGTGCTGTCCAATTCTAAACACAATAGCGCACCTCCTGGACGAATAGACTTTCCAATGAGACTTTTACCTGTATGCTATTAAAAAAGATGGTCGTGACCTACATGCTATTGAAAAGTTCGTTAGCACCTGTATGCCATCGGCCTAAACTTTGGTTGTCCCACAAGCCATTCCGTTCACAAACCGGTAATTTTCCACCGTTAAGGCGCACTGACAGGTGGGACCGGCATAAGAAAAGTCCATTTTACCCCTGTGCATTCATGCTCTATTTTGCAGGGACGTTCTGTGCATGCATGGAACACTACCACAAATTTGACATCTAAAAAAAATAATCAATAGATATTTTTCAACATGTTCACGGAGACCACAAATTCATCATCTAAAAAAAATCAATACAGGTATAACGGAGACCAGATTTCATCTCACAAAAAATTAACCAACACCATTTATATACAGACTCCCGAGACCACAATTTTCATCTAAAAAAAATAATCAACATTGGTAATATGATTTGTAACCACAATTAAAATAGCAGATCAACACTAGGAATATGAGCTGACAACCACAAATTCATCTCACAAAAAGTTAACCAACAGACAACACAATAGAGACAACACAACAGGTAGTTTCCAAATTTTGTTCACATAAACAGATACCTCACTTGTTTGCCAATTCATCACATAATAGCTTAGCTGCTAGTTTTCATTACATCACATAGCAAAAGATTTAGTTTCTAAGGTACTGGTCATGCCAAAAGACATTAAAACAACAAAAGAACATGGATGCAAGCACATCTCACTGCATATTCAGTTTCTTCTTGCTTCTTGTATTGGAAGCCGGGCTGGTTGGACTAGCAGCTTGAATAAGCTTTTGTGGTGTAAGTTTCTTCTTCATCCCTATCTTAAACCTTGGTGAAGCCCGGGGCTGTACCATCTCCATTGGCCCTGTATGAACTGGTCCAGTGGCTGTAGTAGCTGCCTCTTCATGAATAGGTGCCGGTTGCAAAACTTGGAGTGGAACAGGGTCATTAGAACCAGTTCCAGATCTGTACATTAATGTTATTAGTCATGACATACATGTATGTATGTAAACAAATGGACAATTGGTTACCTGTTAGATGTACTAACAGGAGTACAACTTGATGTAGTGGTAGAAGATGATTTCCTTGCTGACCCCTTGCTGTTCTTGGCACTTGAACTAGAAGATGATTTCCTTTTCCTTTTCTTGTGTGTAGCATGGAGCACTGCCTCATTGTGTGGGAATACCATCTGGGATGGAGTAGGATTCACCAGTGGCACAATGCTAGTACAGCTTGCTGCTTTTTTCTGCCTTTTCTTTGGAGGACCCCTGCATGTAAATTAAAGTAGGTTAGTTAGATAAGTTGCCTCTGGTTTGGCTTCAGCCATTGCTTGATAATGCTTCTCAAACATATATGGGCTCCATGAATATGCAGAAGCCCACAAGTGATCTTCAAAAACCTTCCCATTGTACCTCTTTTTGAAATTCTGTACTAGATGTACACTCTCTATGGAAAAACTGTACTAACCCCATGCATCACTGTCTGGCCACAATCTGTGCAGATTGTCAACCCCTCTGGGGTGCCTATTGCTTCCTTCAATCTCACCATGAACCACACCTAATTCTCATTGGTTTCTGAGTCAATTACACCTACAGCTACTGGATACATCCAGTTGTGCCCATCTACAGCACAAGCAATGCACAACTGTCCCCTGAACCTTCCAGTTAAAAATGTACTATCCACTGCAAGATATGGTCTGCAACCTGTGAGGAAACCATCAACACATGGTTTCAATGCAAAGAATAACCTATTAAACCTTATCTTATTGTTGATGGTATGGTGATCAAGAACAAGAAATGATCCTGGACTAGTCTCCTCTAACTGGGACTTCAACCTATACAAGTTATGAAAACTTTCGTTCCAGGGCCCATAAAGCTGATCCATGGTAAGATTTTTACCTTTGTACATTCATCTAGAGCTTGTCCTTCAACCTCCTTTGCAATTCTGTGGCTCGCAGAGTACCATCTTAAGCCAATCAATCGTCGCGAAGATCCCTCCTACGTGGCAGCACCGGCCTCTCCATAGTTTTCAAATCCGCCGCGGACAAGGGCCAGGTCGCCGTCGTCGCCGCAGCTTTGTATCCCTCCAAATCCACCGCGACCGCAGACGCCGAGGAGGAGGATGACCAGGGAGGAGCTGTTGTTCCATCTCTCCGTGTCAATGAGCCAGGCCGCGTCCCCCCTCGCCGACGACTACCCCTCCGACGACCCTGCATCGCGGCGCCCCAGCACGTACTCTCTTCAAAGCCGTCACCCTCGGCAACGTCGTAAGTACTTATCCATTGCTGCCCTCGCCCCTTCGCGATCTTCTGCCACTCCATCCCTCATGTACTCCGATCTGATCCGTTCCAATCCCTTTTTTTTTTTCGTGTAGGGGGCTGCCAAGTGGAAATCTTGCATCGCGGTTATTGTCTGGTGGTGGCAATCGCGGATTCTTGCAGGGATTCCCCCTGCATACGCCTCCAAGGGGTTAATTCCTGTTCAGGTCACCGTGTTCCAGATAGTGTATCTAGGAGGCCGCCATCAGCTTCCAAGTATCGAGGTACAAAAATCGTTCCCTTGCTACTTTCTTAGCTTTGCGTGCTAATTTCCTTCCTATTTCATCATGTTCGTGCAGTTCTGGGATCCTATTTTCTAAACAGAGGGAAGCACCAGGGAAGAGTTCGCAATCGCGCAGGTATGAATTCACAATCTCGGCATGTAAGTGATGCTTTAATTTTCTTAGATAGATTGCTTCGTGTCAGTGGTATAAAATCCACCCTATCCCACCCTTCAATTTTTATCTATGCTACCCATGTAGTTCTTAGGCTGAATCCATTTAAAATTCATATCATTTTGCTCTGATATAGTGGTGGCTTAATTATGCTCTGTTAATTTCGTTTTGATGAAAAGCTTTCACAAAGCCATTTTGATTTTCATATAATTTGCATAAATTCATATCATATTCCATATTTATGATAGGAGCTGATATAGAAACTTCAGATTTAACTCGATGGATTAGTAGAAAGCTGCTGCATGATCACACCACGAAAAGAGGGCGCGGCACTGCAGCAGGTAGCCAAAATTTGGAGTTTTAGATTGGGATTTAGCATGAACCAGGATTGTGTGTCCTGTGATTAAATAATTCAACAATTATACTATGTTTCAAAATATATTTTATAAGTTATTGGATATATATGTGTTATGTGTCTACTTCCATAGATATTTTCTCTACTGGGATTGGATCTCAACACCTTTTGTGCTTCCGTATTTTTTCGAAGTGTGTCTACTTGATATGGATTAATTAATTTTTGCATTGATTATAGTTTTCTCCCTTATTGTTGTGCTGCCAGTGTTATTAGTTCTACTAAGTGATTGTTTTTCAGGAATTATTTCTCCTACGAGGTACATGCTGGGGCCGAACACAAGATTTGTGCCCACGACCCACCCAGACATTCTATGATGCTTAGGTATCATCTATTTCTCCTCATGTTTATGATGCTTTATGACTAATCGCAGATGTTAAGCTTTTGGAGTGCGGTGAGACGGGCCAATGTAATGGCATCCTGTTGCGTTACGATCTAAATCTAACTTCCCTCTTTAAATCATATATAGCATCATGGATTGATTTCGAATACTAATGCATAGGTATTATGCACATGCTGCTAAAATAGTCCATTTTTGGTGGATAAAATTAATTTTTTTCTTACAACACTTACAAGGCATTTGACTGTCAGTACCTTCATTCCTAATATTTTTCTATGTTCATCGTATTGTATTTGACAATAATCTGATTGGTGGCAATTTTTATATGAAGTATAGCATGGCATGCTTGGTGATTGATGCTGGAATGCATGTCGGAGTAGTATAAAATTGCATGGTATGGCATTTTGTATTGCTACAATGAACCAGCCTCTAGAAATTTCTATTTTTTACCTCCTTCCATTTTTTGTGCTTGAAACCGTTGCAGAAATCATATCTTAAATATATGGTGCTTTTGGAGGCTTTTTATTTGTGAAATGAACAACCAAAAATTAAATGGTTTCACCACTGTCTACTTGATCAAAGTTTGTTGGACCTTTTTGTTAGATACTATATATGGGTTGAACATCCTAATGACCGTCAATCCTTTCATTTTCTCCATAAGTGAAATGACGGATCCATGACTTAATTTATTCTATCATATATATGAGCACCACTTGCCCTTGTTTTCGCAATAATAAAAATAAGATTTCTCCTACTTGTGTCAGAAGGAAATAAAAATGGATTTCACAAACAGTGTCTGAATGATTAATTTTCATAATGCAACAGAAACTGTGTATCTTCAGAAGTCCATATCCTGTATCAGCTAATATTTTAAAATTCATAAAATTTGCTTAATCTGTTTGGAAGGGAGGGGGTTGGTGCTGGAATGCTGATAGGTGTTCAATCCAGAAGGGCAACTTCAGGGGCTCCTCAAATTTTATGAACTCTCATTTTCAGGACTTTTAGTTGGCAGACAAAAATACCAATCCTGGCATGCAATTTGCTCATCTGCTGCATGTAACAGTTTGCCATTTATATCAAGAACAGAAATGCAGTGACATTCGTTTAATAATGGTATTTAATTTTACATATCTCTACTGTCATGTGTGCTATTAGCATAGCAGTGATGGCCCTTAATAGTTAAAACTGATGACATGAGAATCAATTTAGAGCGCATTTCCTTACATGTGCAGAGCGAACTAGAAGTTAATTTTGTAGTACTGCCACTAGCATCAGATTTGTAGCATTAACATCATATTTCGTTACATGTGCAGAGCGCTGTAGAAGTTAATTTAGAGGGCATTTCCTTGCATGGTCAAAATGTTGTTGAACACCTAACTGGTACTAGCCTGGAACCTGTCTCACTTTAAGAGAAAGCAAAAACATTGCTTGGCAACAAGTGGGTCATATTATGAATATATAGCTTGGAACAACAGTTATGCATGGGTCCATGTTCGGATTTTGGAGGAGAATTTTCATATTTGTCTGTTGAAAAGTTGTGGGTTCGTGTGCTACGGAAAATTTTGCAAAGATTATTGTGTGATTTTTTTCTATCTGACAGGGAAAGAATTTTCTATTATTCTGTTGTTGCCATGATATTTGCTCCACCTATATTAATTGAAATTACACACTCTCTGACTGTATTTCCCTTTAAGGCTTATGTTATTAAGGCTGATGAATGCCCAAATTATTTTTCTCAAGTATTCCTTATTTTTTTCCGTTGGACAGTTCAGGAGTGGTAAGAATAGCATTGTAATAACCTCTTCAGTCTACTTTTTTTTAGCATTGCTAGATATTACTATACTACTATTATGGGAACCCATAGCCAGAAGAGACATGTTTTAAATTTTGTTAGCTGCTAGGGGCGTTACATTCTGAACTTTATTTTACTCAAGGATTCCTTAGTTCCTTGTGTTCCATGTAAAACTAGGTTGTTATTTTAATATTTTAGGGGAATATAATATGCTCGAAAACATATTTTATGAGATTGTGCTTCATTTTTCATCTAGGATGGCTGATTAGACATTTCGATTTTAGTTGATTCTTATTTGAATCAAGATGATCTCTATAACTCAAAAGAAGATGATTTCTATTTAAAGATTCAGACTGCAAACCCCTCACCCTTATGCTTGCTGCTGTGAACCATCGTTGGGAGGTCCTGATTTTCCCAGCAGGACACGTGGTGTGGAGGTGAGGAAGTATAGCAGCAAGTTGATGCATCCATGTTGTTTTTTTGGGGGTTAGAAAAAAGAGATTTGTCTACTTTTTCTTTTTTGTGTATAGCATACCTCATAGCATATATGTCTTTATCGGATTTTGATGCCTTTGTTAAGATTGAAACATTAACTCTAACCAGTAAGTTTTGCTTTCAGCAACGCTTTGAGTTTGTGACAGTGTTACTCAAGGTATTCCTGGTCAATTGGCCATCCCTACAGGTTTCAAAGGATGTCAGGTTTGAGTTACCACCACCAGAGTGTATGTTTTTCATTGACCTAATATACATCCGCAAGGGAATTGTTGACACAGAATGTGGGCTTGCACACCATTGAAGCTACATGTGTGTGCTTTTCTTGCATAAAGAAAAAATCGATGCTAAAATTAACCTACTTTAGTCTGGAAATTGTTATTCAATATCTTCCAAGAATCAGTATGCATGAAGACATGGCGAACTAAATCAAGATAGACCTATGCAACACCTTAAGATAGACCTATGCATCTGGAATAATGCATGTTTTTTTTTTACTTTCAGAAGTTGAAATATTTGGAATTTTGATATCCGTAGAATGTTAGCAGTTGGGTTGTTCCCAGATAGTTGTAGTTCCAGAGTAGGTTCTTCATGAAGCTTCCATGTAATTAGCATCTGACTTTTTCTGTTAATGATCCTTTTTGTTTTCTTCTATTCAACTCAATAAAATTATAAGTTTTTGTTTAAATAGTTTTTCACTTAACTAGAAATATACAGATGCTGTGTATTAGTGCTGGTAGTTTGAAAATAATCTGATATAAAGAAATGGACCTCCTAATTTACAGGTGCCTGAAAACGTAGATGATTTCAGTCGACGAACTTGAGCTAGGGAAGGCAGGTGGGAGGTACGGGAACACGCCGGCGAGTAGTGCTGACATTTTTGAGATTCAAGATAATGATTACTTTTGGCCAATTTTGATCTCACAAGACAAGACGGCACAAATATTATAACTACCCATTGGGTCTTCTTTGTTCGTCTTTGTACCTTTTCAAAAGAAAAAAAAAAGAATATTACATATCTCACAGCACTTCCCGTATAAACTTGCCACAATTTCAAGTTTTATTCCATTTGTTTACTATTCAGAAATGTTGGCATTGATTGCAAGAAAATTTTGAGCAAACATCACTGATCTTTCAATCTGTGATGCAACTATTCAAGATTAGTTTATGCTCCAGTCAAAAAAAAAGATTAGTTTATGCTAATCTCTCCTTTTCTTTTTATGAGGAAAAGTTCACCATAACAAAATGTGTACTATAACAGCGGGCAAAAAAAATAATATAGCGGTGGGTATTGACTTCAAGCTACAAATGGATATTTTCTTGGAGGGAGGCAGCCATGTCCGGCGGGAGCGGATACGACCTCAGAGCTTTCCCATCTTACGCGACAGAGGATGGCTGGACGGGAGCGCATTAACTGCCGCCATTTGAACAATACATGTGGAACATGGGATAAGCATAATTGAATATGATTATTTGAACAATATAATTATACATTTTATTTATCATCGTTTTTTCTTTAAACTATAATGTTTTTTTGTCAGTGTTACATAACCACTTAAAATTATGTGGCATTGAAAAATATTCCTGTGTGCGTGTGCACAACAAGAGCATCACATGAATTTAGCTTTAGTGTCCATAAAGGTTTTTAAAACTTATTAGGTGAATAATTTTGTTTGCTTGTAGACATCGTTATCCAAGTTTCTATCTTAATTTTAATATATTATAACAAAAAATGATGCCATGAGTCTTAAAAAGTGGTTTGTTTAAGGTGAACTTTTCAGCAAAACAGAGGAAGCATAGGATACAAAATTCATCTCATCAAGACAAGGATCAACAAAAAAAAAAATGCAAACTCATGAGACCGGGTTCAGCTGAACGGAGTTGTTTCAAACTGTAATATTGTTCACGTGGTCCACAACAAACAACAAAGCTTTGTTTTGGTTATATTATACAAATTTATTGGTATAAAATTACACTTACCAAATGTCAGAAAAATAAGGATAATATGATTATTTCAATAATTTAATTATACATTTTTAATAATATAATTATATATTTTTATTGTTTGTTTTTTACCGGGATGTAACAACCATCTTAAACTACTATGTTGTGTTAATAAATATTCACGTGTACGGACAGCACGGTAACTATAGAAAAAAAATGACGAGTAGTAGTAGGGAATGATTTAGTGTTAAAATTCATTTATTGTACTTTAATCATTGGTATACATTATGAATGGTGTTTGTATACATCTTTGTTAAATTACACGTGCTCATATTTTTGTCATTTTAAAATAAAGAGGGGCCAACATCCAACCATCCATTTTGTTGATTTTTTCTATTTGAAATATATATTTAATCATGTGTTAATTTTTCTTTATCATGATATCATAAAACCATTTTAAAATATATTTTTGTTATTCGTGATATCATAAGAACATGTCAGATATATGCCGCATAGAATATTATGTGAATGTTTTGGTTTTCTACAATATATTAAACGATCTTTGGCTATGTTTGCTTCAAGAATATATTATACCATTTTATAATTGTCTGAGTAGAAATAATAAATAACATCATATTATTAATGTTCTTGTACAATGCCATGATGTTTTGGGCTGAACAGTATATTAAAGTTGTGTTTCATATCCGTGATGTCGCGTGGAACAATATTGTGCGTGTCGATCGGGGTTAGTAGCTAGTGATTTATGAATCGTGCCAATTGAGAAGTTCGTGCGCCCGGTAGTTCGGTGGCCGGCGCCGTCCCCTCGCCACCGGCCCACCACCATGCAGTTCCGAACGCCGGCGCCGCCTCGGGCCTCCCGGCGCGCCCCTACCTTTGAGGCCAACCCTGCCGCTGACGCGAGGCAGCTCCTTGCCACGCTCCTGCCGCCGCGCCCCGCGCTCCGACACGTCCAGCAGGCGCACGCCCGCCTTGCCGTCCTCGCCCTCGCCACCGCGCGCGCTCTCCCGCACCTCCTCGCCGCCCTCCCGCGCCTCTCGCCCGGCGCCGACGCCGAAGCCTCCTACTCCTACCCGCTCGCCCTGTTCCACCACTCCCACTCCGCCTCCGCATACGCGTCCAACCACCTCCTCCGCGTGCTCCCGCACCCGCTCCCGCTCAGCATCTTCCCGCGCCTCCCGCACCGCAACCCGCATTCCTTCACCTTCCTGCTCGCCTCGCTGTCCAACCACCTCGACGCCGACCCCGCCGACGGCGGCTCCCCCGCCTCCCGCTTCCTGGGCTCCCACGTGCACGCGCTGGCCGTGAAGGCGGGCGCCGCGAACGACCTTTACGTGCGGAACGCGCTGGTCCACTTCTACGGCGTCTGCGGCGACGCGGGGGCGATGCGGAGGGTGTTCGACGAGCTGCCGCGCGTGCGTGACGTGGTGACGTGGAATGCGGTCCTAGCCGGGTACGTGCGATCAGGCATGGTGGCCGACGCGCGACAGGTGTTCGACGAAATGCCGGTAAGGGATCAGGTCTCGTGGAGCACATTAGTGGGCGGTTATGTTAAGGAAGGGGAGCTGGAGGTGGCGCTTGGAGTGTTTAGGAACATGGTGGTGCGGGGCGGGAAGGCAAATGAAGCGGCGGTTGTGACAGCCTTGTCAGCAGCTGCACAAGTTGGGCTGCTTGAGCAGGGGAGGTTTGTCCATGAGGTGGTCCAGAAGGCAGGGTTGCCGGTCAGTGTGAATGTAGGTGCCGCCCTGGTGGATATGTACTCCAAGTGTGGAAACGTGGCGTCCGCAAGGGATGTTTTCGATGCCATGCCAAGGAGGGACGTGTTTGCATGGAACTCCATGATCTGTGGGCTTGCTGTCCATGGGTTGGGTAAGGATGCGGTGGATCTCTTTGAGCGGTTTGTCAATGAGGGGTTTTGCCCGACTAATGTGACATTTGTCGGGGTGTTAAATGCCTGCAGCCGTTCGGGCTTTGTTGATGAAGGGCGGCGGTATTTCAGGCTGATGGCAGAGAAATATGGCCTCGAGCCAGAGATGGAGCATTACGGATGCATGGTTGATCTACTGGGTCGCGCCGGTCTTGTTCAAGATGCCATTGAATTGATTGAAGGGATGCGCATCAAACCTGACCCAGTGCTCTGGGGCACAATACTGTCAGCCTGCAAGAGACATGGCCTTGTGGACTTGGGCGTAACTGTTGGTAATAAGCTGATTGAATTGGAGCCTGCTCATGATGGTCACTATGTCCTGCTTGCAAGTATATATGCGACAGCAAAGAAATGGGATGAAGTCAGGAAAGTTAGGAAACTAATGTCTAGTCGTGGCACCAGCAAGTCAGCTGGCTGGAGCCTGATGGAGGCACATGGAATCGTGCACAAGTTTCTAGTAGGGGATATGGATCATAAGGATTCTGTACAGATATATAACATGCTTGGCAGAATTGACAGACGATTGGCTGAGGCGGGGTATGTACCAGATGTGTCATCTGTGTTGCATGATATTGGGGATGAAGAGAAGGTGCATGCCGTCAAGGTGCATAGCGAGCGTCTCGCAATTGCTTATGGATTCATTGTTGTTGAAGCTGGCAGTCCAATCCGTATTGTCAAGAATCTAAGTGTATGTGGTGACTGTCATGAGTTCAGTAAGATGGTAACAAAGGTTTTTGACAGGGAAATCATTGTGAGGGACGGTAGCAGGTTTCATCATATGAAACAAGGGAAGTGTTCTTGCCTTGACTATTGGTAATTAATCATTCAATGCGTTCTTCTCAACTGGACATGTGGTCTTCATCTCATATTTTTATGGACTCGAGCGGCTGGTGGCTGATAGAGACCCTGTTCCCATTGGATTGCATTTGAGATACCACATAAAGCATCTGCTCATGAGCCGTGGCTTCAGACTATAGGAGGTATGTTAATCTTTCCCATGTAAAGTTTATTGTCAGTTCATCATGATGATAAAAATATATTTTTGGAATAGTTTCAGTTTCTGTTGGTTTCTCAGACAAATCATGAATTCATGATGTCATTTAAGAAATTTCTGGGGTTTTCTCATGAGGCAGAAGTTATTGTCAGCGTTGAGACATAAAAAACACAGCATTAGTAGATGGATAAGAATATCTCCTGTGAATAACAGGCCAACCGTAAAGCAAAAGCAGACAATGTAGAAAATAGATTGAACTGTGGGTTTAACTAAAGGCAATGTTAAACAATCACTTGTATAGATTTAGACTATCAATCTTCATACACTAATTCTTTAACAAAATACCAATGAATTCCCTCCTAGCCAAAATGTAGACAAAGTTTGTGGCATCAAAAGTTGAACAGTACAAGTTGGTCAAATGGCTGTCTGATGGTTCAGTCCTTGATTATTGTCATATGGCCTGTCTCTCTCAACAAGGTCCTTGTTCTGTGTCGTTCTAATGTTATCAGAACACCATTTTGATAAGACCAGCTGCGAGCTCTGAAGCAATAGAGAAATTAGGACATGATATGCTCAAATGCATGGTAAAAATATATTCAACGAAGCTGGGAGTGGGAGCTTTACTACAATAGTATCCTGACAACTTGAGGAAGTGATCTTTGCTCTTCAGAATTCTGCTCTTCAATTGTTATTTCAATCAGCTGAACAAAACAACGAAGAAGGTAAGATACATCCAAATAATTTCCCTTTTTTTGTGAAAGTTAACATGCGCTTATCTAAAATGGTATATAACTGTAGGAAAAAGTTCAAGAGCGTACAACACAGTTGGACCAAGGAGACTAGCTTTTCTTGCCACCACATGGACCATGACTTGCATGAATTTACTCTCTACTGATGAAGGATGGAGCAGGGAATATTTGTTGGGAAACAAATATGATTTTGAGATAGGGACTGCTGATGTTGGGAATCAGTTTTGAGTTGCGTAAATCAGCTCTAAGACAATCTTCTGATCGCTGTAAACAACTGTTTAAATTGGGAGAGCAGAAGTGGAATGACTTTGAGGTATGTGAGGTTTCATAATGGGCGAGATGTTTTTTCCCCCTTGGTGAAAGTCAAGAATATTTCTCTTCTTCTCTAGCAGTTCTCGTGTGGTTCTGACTTGAGGAAATATGAAACAAAATTCCAATCATATTATATGTAACCACAATGAGGGACTTCCACCGTACAATGAATACAACCTCGCGTTTTACCCATTCACTCAGAATAATAGTCATTGGCACATGAAAAACTCAAATTGTTCCTTTTGACCATTTGCATGCTTCTGGTATCATCCGAATAAGACTTTAGCTAATAAAATGATCTCGTATGAACAATAACTCGAGGTTTGATGCAAGAGTGAACCAATGTGAAATGTAAATTCTACACGTCCAAAACGGCAGAGGAGCCACCAAACACCCAAATCAGTTCGTGTCTTGGCTCTATTTCTGGCGAGCAAACAGAAGTAGGCAAATCCGTGTAGTCTTGATTTGGAAATTCAACTTTCCTTTCCAGTATCCTTCGTTTTCTCTTCTTCAGATGTCTTACGTTTGTTCTTTCGTCCATGCAGCATGAAGCAAATGGAAAAAGTGGTGTTCTTTCTTATAAGAGAGAATTCACTTTTTTTTTCCAGCATTCTTCTATTTTTTGTCTTCCAATGACATCTTAATTTTCTTCCACTATGGCAAAACCGGATAACCAACATAATACACAATCTTTGGAAATATATATACTAAGAAGCCGTTTGGTTGATGCAAGCACTGTCGTCTAGGCATGAATCTCCGCCTCATGCGCCCGATTTTGGATGCCTAACTCACGCATATCTGCTGCCAAACATGCCCTAAGTTCATATGAATCCGTGTTTATGACACCTCCAGTTTATGGTCGGACTCGGTTTGCACTAGCTAAGCATTAATGCATGATCGATTGGACGTGACTTCGGCCCTGTTTGCATTGTTTCTCACTTCGAATTAGATTATGCTAAACTGGTCTGTAAATTGTTATAATTCGGTTATAACACTTATTTGTTTAGCTTATAGATTATATAAGCTGGATTTATAATTTGGGTGGGAAACAAATATAACCTTCATCAAACTCTACTATCACCAATAAATAAAGTCGGTGGAAAGCTGCCAGGGTGGAAAGCTAAACAAGTGAACAAGGCACAACTAATAGGGACGCACACAACCATTTCAATATAAGTACATGCAGAACTAAAAGTAACCCTCTTCGCATCGGTACCTACGCAATACACAACAAGAGAACACAGAACACCTCCTGTTCGCTGCTCTTTGACTAAGCATGGTTTCATTTTGGAGGTCCTCAAGTCCGGAATGATAGAGGCACATCAGTAAGAACGTTATTCATGTCCAAAGCAAGAAGAAGGGTACTTACTGGCATTGTTCTACACACCTGGTGGACGTGTGGAAAGAATAGGAACTTGCACATTTTTATGGCAAAGTGCAGACCAAAAATAGAGGTAGCGATGCTTGCTAAAAAGGATTGCAGCGGCTTAACCGTGGTTCCTATGGTACTACTCTCTCTGTTTTTAAATTGATGTCGCCGTTGACTTTTTGAGTTACGTCTGACATCTTATTCAAATTATTAGCTTAAATATGCAAAATTATAAGTTGTGTTTCAAATTTCTCTAGTGATAAAACAAATCATAACAAAATATTTGGTTATTTTAAAACTTTTTTGAACAAGACGAGCGGTCAAATGTAACTCAAAAGTCAACGGCGACATCATTTTAAGAACGGAGGTAAGCACCTGCTATTTTTCGTCAAAAACCTTTTGTAAGAAAACTTTTGTAAGAAAAGTCCAAAACATTTTTTTTTTGAAACTCAGATTTGTTCAGCCAACACACGTAACTACCTGCCTCCCCCAGTCACGTCACCTTGTAATGAAACAATCGTGTCGCCTCCGGGCCGAAGTGAAATTACCCAACGACCTATGTGAAGCGAAGCGACGACCGCCGCGTCGAGCCCATAATATCCTGGCCGTTCCTCTCGCCCCAGTCCCCCGATCGAAGCCGTCCGTCCACGCACCGTCCTTTCCCCGCAAGCTTCCACGAGTCCAAAACCTCTCTCTCTCCTCTCCCTTTCTCTCTCCTCCACCTCCCCAGACCCCCTCTCGCGATCTCCACCTCCCCACCACCCCGTAACCCACTTCGGGTGGGTCCCCACATCGTCGCCGGCGACCGCGCCTCCCGCCGTCTCCCCCACACCGCCCCGCCGCTCGCGTTCACTCCCTCCATGACGAACTCGCCGCCGCCCCCGGCTCCCGCCGAGGTAAGCGTGCGTTGGGGGACATTTACGCCCCCCTCGCCTCCGTTCCCGCCGCCGCCTCGCGCGGCCCCTGGTCGACGCATCGGGATGAAACGCCGCGGCTTCGTTGCCGTCGGGCGGGGCGGGGCCCGTCGCCCTAGGTTTCTGGGTTGGTTTAGGGGTCGGGGTTCTGGCGTGGCATGTGGGGATGGGCTTCCCCGCCCCGCGTACGGAATTCTAGGGTTTGGGGTTTTGGTTGCTCTTCTAATGTTTGGGGTGATGGATCTGAGATATGCCTCTTGTGATTTTTTTGCACAGCAGGAGCAGCAGCAGCAGCCGCAGGAGGCGGAAGATGAGGTGCTCGTGCCGCACCAGGAGCTGCCTAACGGAGCACAGCCAATGGAAGGTTCGATTCGCCCGTGTCATCTCACGATTAGTTAATGTGATGATTACGTGTAGTAGCTTATCAGATACTACCCCGCTTCTTAATTGATAATGCTAGGATAACCGTTTTAGCTCAAACGAACTAAAAGAGCTGTCGTAACGCCAACAATTAGAACACATGAGGGAGTAGTGAGTTAATGCTCTATGATCTGTGGTGGCCAGCTTTGTAGATAAGCTGCATTTTATCTGGGACTTGTTAGTTATCATTTAACTTGCTCGTTCGTGTTATACGTTACTGCTGCCCTGTACTATGACTTGTTTAATTTCTGTGCCTTCTGCATTTTGTATGTGGCTTGTTAGTTATCATTTAACTTGCTCATTCATGTGATACGTTACTGCTTCGCATGGCTTGTTTTTAATTTTGTGCCTTTAACCTTTTGCCTTTTTGCGCAGAAGTGTGATTTTTCATTGCTCGCCCTTGTTATTGCTGACATTGCCAGAGATGCTGTTGTGTATCGTATTTATTGTGCGGATCATTCATTTACTTGTGTTGCGATTTGAATTTATTATGGTCTTCTGTAGTCTTTTTTAATTTATATGTTCATGATAGTTTGTTATCGTGGTCTTAATATGGGATATTCATGTTATCTCTCGGTTTTCATGTCAGTCGTGCCTGCTGAGCCAGCAGCTACTGTGGAGAACCAACCAGTAGAGGATCCACCGATCTCAAGATTTACTTGGACCATTGAGAATCTGTCAAGAGTGAACTCGAAGAAGCTCTACTCCGAAGTTTTTGTTGTCGGGGGTTATAAGTGGTAAGTGACTACTGCTTGCATGCCCCCCCCACCCACGCCCCTTCTCCTGAATTAGCACATTTTTTCATCTTTTGCTGCAACTTTATTGGATAACTATTTTTTTGGGTAATTGATGCCAACCTATTTATATTGCAGGCGAATTTTGATTTTCCCGAGGGGAAATAATGTTGAGTTCTTATCAATGTATTTGGATGTGGCGGATTCAGCAGTCTTACCATATGGGTGGACTCGATATGCACAGTTTAGCCTCTCGGTGGTTAATCAGATTCACAACAAGTTTACAACAAGAAAAGGTAATTTTCATGGCCTTATTGGTTTAATGTTGTAACTGACAAGATATTATCTGATCTTTACTTATACAACCCTGGTAACAAATTCAAGTGATTGGCATTAATTCTTGCAGAAACACAACATCAGTTCTCTGCTCGAGAAAGTGATTGGGGTTTCACTTCGTTTATGCCATTGAGTGAACTCTACAACCCCAGTAGAGGTTATCTTGTAAATGATACATGTATAGTGGAAGCTGAAGTTGCTGTGTGTAAAGTTGTTGATTACTGGAGTTATGATTCAAAAAAGGAAACTGGTTTTGTTGGTCTTAAAAATCAAGGCGCTACTTGCTATATGAATTCTCTTCTTCAGACACTGTACCACATTCCATATTTCAGAAAGGTACAAACTACGATGTTGCGTATAAATTTGCTCTTTTTTGACCTAATTTATAGAGCTAATAACAATATCACTTGCCAGGCTGTTTATCATATGCCTACTACAGAGAATGATATGCCCTCAGGAAGCATCCCATTAGCTCTACAGTCTCTCTTCTATAAGTTGCAGTATAATGACAGCAGTGTCTCCACCAAGGAGCTCACAAAGTCGTTCGGGTGGGACATGCACGAATCGTTTATGCAACATGATGTTCAAGAATTAAATAGAGTTCTTTGTGAGAAGTTGGAAGATAAGATGAAGGTTTGACGTCTGTAAGGTCTTTCCTTTTGTATCATCTGGTGTTGTTTAATGAACCGTTGTAGCTCTGACTGAACTATGCTTGTAAATGTTGATTCCAGGGAACTGTTGTGGAGGGCACAATACAACAACTGTTTGAAGGGCATCACATGAACTATATTGAGTGTATCAATGTGGATTTTAAATCAACAAGAAAGGAATCCTTTTATGGTAAGTTGTTATTGACACTCGAATGGTGCAGAACAGTTGCATGCTATGTTTTTTTTTCTCGAACACGCAAGAGAGCTGCGTATCATTGCATTAATAGAAGGAGGTTGCATGTCATGTTGCTAACATAGTATGAACATTGTTCGAACAAAGTACAAAACAGACAACGTTGTATTCACGCTTCGGCAACAAAGTGTAAACATGCCTGTTTTTTCACTTAGTTGTGTATTCAAATGCAGATCTGCAGCTTGATGTTAAAGGTTGTCAGGATGTTTATGCTTCATTCGACAAGTATGTCGAGGTTGAGCGTCTAGAAGGTGACAACAAGTATCATGCAGAACAACATGGCTTGCAGGTTAGTTTTGCTGAGTTTGTTGTTTTGTTCAGTTATTATTTCCCGCATCAAAATACAATGTGAGCAAGGAAATGGCATTTTATTCTCGATTACATGCCAGGACATTTTCGTTTTGAACATATATCGTGGTGCTCATGTTGATCTAATACTATGTTCTATCATCTACATTTGTTTATTTAACTCATGCCCCTAAGTTATGTTCATGACTACCGCTGAAACCTCATCATATTTCCAATAAAATTGAGTGAAGTGTAAAATCCACTCCCTTGTGGATTCATAAAAAAGGAACTCCCGCTAAAAATACACCTGAGGGTGCAGTTTCTTGTTAGTATATTCATGCTTTCAGGAGTATGCCACATCCTCGTACGTGGTGTTAGGTCTTGTTCGGTTGAGGTGGCTTACGATGTTATATACTATCGAGGCCCTCTAAGAACTCTGGGTCAGTTTGCATATGAAGCGCATGCATGAGGAGTACTTGAACTCAAAAGAACGCCTAAGTAATCCCCTCCATCCAAACAGACCCTTATTTGATTCTTTAATCAGCATAATCCAGTTTGGGAAGCCATAATAAGTTGAGATAACCATTTCTCATTACATGTTGCAAGTAGTTTTCAGGTGACAGCCAAAAAACCTGATTTACCATGTGGTTTTATAAGTTATTTTTGTTGTTTCAGGATGCAAAGAAAGGAGTTCTTTTCATTGACTTCCCACCTGTTCTACAACTTCAGCTAAAACGTTTTGAGTACGATTTCATGCGTGACACAATGGTGAAGGTTTGTATCAGTACCATGCATTAATTGTTCTTCTTTCGCCGAGTATCTCACTTGTAACTAGAAACCTCTCAGCATACAGACATGACTGTATCTGTAGTCTTAGCTATTCTTTTGCAGCAGTAAAAATGTGCATTTCACATTTTGAAAGGCTCCTAAAAGATCCACAGACATAGAATCCGTATTTTTTTTTGAGGCGAAAGAATCCGTAATATCATGTAGGATTGCAGAAATATGCGCTAGATGATCATATTCATATGTGTTCAAGTGAAGTTCATGTGCACATATTGTAACTCAACCAATAAACGTTTTTTTATTCACTGTTGCACATAACGCCTAAGTTCATAAAATTTTGCACTTTACTTTATCAGATGTTTATCTTTTTCTCTTCTAGGTTACAGTCTGCTAAGAACACTAATTCTTTCTGAATATGACAGATAAATGATCGTTACGAATTCCCACTTCAGTTGGATCTTGATAAAGATGATGGAAAGTATCTATCTCCTGACGCAGATAGGAATGTGCGTAATCTTTACACCCTTCACAGGTCAGTCAGATATTTTTGTAACAATTTTTTTATTTACTTCCATTTATTTCAAATCTCCGTAGTTAAAAATCGTAAGTATATGGCTATGAGTTGCCAAAATCCAAAAGTGATTCTTATGAATATCTGGTCTTTCGATTTGACCTGTCCTGGGTTTAGCCATCACATAGATGTTCTACCTGTCCCATGTGCTGCGTAGTTCTTGAGCTAAACCCAAGCAACTAATTGTATAATTGTTGATAAGACAAGCATTCCTCAGATCACATGACACCAACTAAATATGAATACAGATGTCAGATGGACTAGTTAAAAGGTGCACAGTTAGTGCAATTTTTAGTTATGTGCTCTGTTATGATTTTTATGTCAGTACATTCTTTTTGATGTGATATGTCAGTGCATCTTATAAAAGGAATTCTCTTGCAGTGTTCTTGTCCATAGTGGTGGTGTTCATGGTGGGCATTACTATGCTTTCATACGTCCTACCCTTTCTGATCAATGGTAAGCCACTTTAATTGTCTGGCTCTGTTTTTGTGGAAATTAACCTACTTGGGAATATCTAGTAAACTGCGCTGATTAAATTTAAATAATTTTGATTATTCCTTGGCTCCTCGCTCTCATAGGTGCAAGATGGTTGACCGTCCACCCTCTATTTTTAGTCTATTTTATTTTATAGATTTCGTATACAAACAAATGAACAAAAATGGGTCAAACAGTAGCCTAAGGTATGAGAAAAAAATGGTTGAACCTAAGCAAACCTGCATAATTTGGAATTAACCTCTGATAAAATATTATTTTGGTTATTGTTTGAGAAAAAAATATTTTAGTTACTCTAATAAGGCATGCCAGTCAACGACACTCATTCCATTAACTATTCTCTGTGTATTGTTTAATTTAATATGATTTTAAACAGACTTTTATCAATATTGAAAACTACTCGCTCTTAGCATTTAGGACAGCCACTTTTGCTCTCTATAACCATTGTGCTCTTTATTGGTCATGTTTAATTATATTCATTGGCTCTTAAATTTCTAGGTTCAAGTTTGATGATGAGCGTGTAACAAAAGAAGATGCAAAGAGGGCATTGGAAGAGCAATATGGTGGCGAGGAGGAGGTTTATTAAAGCTACAACATTTATTTAAAGTGATAAATGCTCCTTGTAATAACTATTAAGTTCACTAATATCAATTTTGTTTTGCAGCTGCCTCAGACTAATCCTGGCTTAAACAACACTCCTTTTAAGTTCACTAAATATTCAAATGCATACATGCTTGTATACATTCGTGAAAGCGACAAGGACAAAATCATTTGCAATGTGGATGAGAAAGACATAGCAGAGCATCTTCGAGTAAGCTGTCTCCTAAGATTCTGATTCAGTTTTTACTAATTTGATAATAATGGGCTCTAATACTTTCGACTACTTTCAGATTAGATTGGAAAAGGATCGTGAAGAAAAGGAGCGCCGGAAAAAGGAGAAAGCCGAGGCACACTTGTATACAATTATTAAGGTGTTTCAGTCAACCTTTTGGCAGAGAACATTATTGTTATATGCCTGCTAGCTTTCTTTTATTTCTTTTAGTTATCTTACACGTTTTCCTATTGCATAGGTTGCAAGGGATGATGATTTGACTGCTCAGATAGGGAAAGACATATATTTTGATCTTATTGATCATGATAAAGTACCAAGTTTCCGTATCCAAAAGCAGATGCCTTTTACTCAGTTCAAGGTAATTACGTGGACCTAAATTATGCTTTCTTCGGCGTGTGTTTACATAAATTAGGTTATTGGCTGTTAAAGGCTTTTCCAGGAATAATGAAGATGGTAACTCAAAGAGTCAAATATGATAATCAGAGTCGCTTGTTAATGTTGGATGAAAGCGCTCTTTGGTTTTGTCTTGCAGTTTGCTTGGACTAGTTGTTTGTGGTTCACAGATTTAACCAGGGCAAATAAGTTTAAAATGTGCTTTCTTCCTTAATGCGTAACATTCATTACTTGTAGGAAGGCATTCACAGTTGCTTTACTGATTACTCATCTTTGAACTTCTTTACAGGAGGAGGTAGCAAAAGAGTTTGGCATCCCTACGAACTGTCAACGGTTCTGGCTGTGGGCCAAGCGGCAAAACCATACCTTCCGACCCAATAGACCGTTGACTCCTCAAGAAGAAGCACACACTGTAAGAATACCTCATTGAACATTGAATTCGATAAAAAAATCCCAGGCATATTTATCCGACTTGAGTTCTATTCTAGTTTTGCATGTTGAGCGTTATTGTGGCATCTCATAACTCACAAGGATAACATTTTCACAGGTTGGGCAGTTAAAGGAACTTGTGAATAAAGCTCCAAACGCTGAACTAAAGTTGTTCTTGGAAGTTGAACTTGGACCGGTAATAGTTTGATTCATTTTTTTTGGTCCTGTATTCACCTTTTACAATTTTTTTTAACTATAATCCTGTCTGTATACTTGAATTGGTGATGTAGGATCTTAAACCTCTTCCTCTTCCGGACAAGACCAGAGAAGATATATTGCTTTTCTTCAAACTTTATGACCCTGAAAAGGAAGAACTGCGGTAATTTTCATACTTGGCAACTCATCAAGTTTCTTTATACAATCTCTGCTTAGGCCCTGTTTGGATGCAAAGTACTTTTAGAGTTTTGACACAATACTACAGTTTTAGAAAATACCATAGTTTTGGTGGAGTAAAAGGAGTTTGGATGCAACCAACTCCATAGTTTTGTAAACCAAAGTATTCCTAAAACTGCAGTTTTGTTGGAGTTTTAGAAACTTCACCCAACACCTCTTTTTAAAAAACTGAGCAAGCACACGCGCTGCTCCCTCCTGTTTGTGTGCCATTTTATCCGGTTGTTGCACCAGCTCAGCACCAGAGCGCTCTTTTTTGTTCGTACAATATTTTTTTTTTCAAACAATGATGCTGGCTGCATTTGTAGCACCCTAATGCTCACAGAGAAGCAATTCCCTATTGATATCTTCTCGCTTGATCCCTAGAGATTTAAGTAACGGTATTTGTTAGCGCACAGCTCGTACGCCACATTTACGTTTCAAACTAGCACCCTGAGGGTCGAAACTCGAAAACTTGCTTTGTCTGTAGGAATATTCTATTTGCCTAATAGCTAGTGAAGGATGGAAATACCGCAAAAATACTAAAACTAGCCAAACATCAAGTGCGATCGTGGTTTCTCCTAAAACTGTGAAAAGCTTTGGTTTCAAAATACTGTGGTATTACATGGTTCTTGTTTTGAAAACTGTAGTTTCTCAATACCATGGTTTTCTAAAACTACAACATCCAAACTAGGCCTTAACGTTGGATTTTTACTCTTCTGCCAAATGGATTCTTCAGGTATGTTGGTAGGCTCTTTGTGAAGGCAACAGGTAGACCGTTGGAAATTCTGCCAAAGTTAAGGAAAATGGCAGGTTTTTCACAAGACGAAGATGTTGAACTTTATGAGGTTTGTTTATTTCTGGAAGGCCTAATTATGAATTTATCACATAGTATTCTTGGTTCATTATCTTGGATTTTTCTTTCTGTCGATGTATTTTGTGATTTGTGTATTATTCTAGTTCATCATCTTACATTCCCCCCTTCACCAATGTTAGGAAATTAAGTTCGAGCCCAATGTGATGTGTGAATACATTGATAACAGGCTTCTATTTCGATCTTGCCAGGTAATGTTCAGTGTCAGACTTTATGAACCTGATATCATGTTTGTTTCTAAGATGCTGTCTTACCTTGACTTATTTGTGTTAACAGCTTGAGGATGGAGACATAATTTGTTTTCAAAAGTCTCCAAAGTCAGATAGTGCGGACCGATATAGATACCCTGATGTCCCATCCTTTTTGGTGTACATACGTAACCGGCAGGTACCTTACAGGACACCGCTTACTAAGATTCTGAATTCCATGCCCTTTGATTTTTGCACGCATTTTTGCCAGACATTTTATGGAGTTTCTATTGCTTATTTGCTTACACCTAGTGGTTGATGATTAGTTTCTACCAGGGGCTGTATTGACAGTTCTGTATTTCTCCTTGACATAAGAATAGAACTGTGCATGGCCTCTATGTTATCTGGTTTTATCTGTAATCGTGTTTGCCTCATTTCCTGCGTTTTTTTTTCTCGTGCTTAAAAGTTGAGCTGTCATGACGTCCATTTGAATGTCATTATGGCATAATACTTTGCATGTGATAAATTCTGTTTTGGTTCTTTAGGTCGTCCACTTCCGTGCACTGGAGAAGCCCAAGGAAGATGACTTTTGCCTTGAGATGTAAGCATTTGGACATGCTGTGATTAGCTAATTGTGATATATCTGTATTGCTGTTCTGAACATTTTTGTTTTCTCCCTTTCTAGGTCAAAGGTTTTCACATATGACGAAGTAGTTGAAAAGGTGGCTGAAAAACTTGGTATCGACGACCCTTCAAAAATTCGGCTGACATCACATAATTGTTATTCGCAACAACCTAAGCCACAACCGATTAAGTACAGAGGCGTTGATCGTCTAGTGGACATGCTGATTCACTATAACCAGGTAATGACTCTTTGGCTTGTGACCTATGTTATAATTAGTTACTTAGCAATTATACAGAACAATAACATATATTTTATTTTTCATATAACAGACTTCCGATATTCTTTACTACGAAGTATTGGATATTCCCCTTCCAGAATTACAAGCGTTGAAGACACTGAAAGTTACATACCATCATGCCACAAAAGATGAGGTTATTTTGCTTGATTATTTGAATTTTGGCAGTAAACCTTTAGTTTAGTAAGTATTAAGACATTTCTTCTCAGGTGTCAGTTCACAATATAAGATTGCCAAAAAACAGCACTGTTGGTGATGTGCTAAATGACATCAAATCAAAGGTATTTTGTGATCCTATTTTACATCTTGCCCTGTCCATTCCATTTTTGAAGTTGGCTTATGTTCTTTATGTCTTCTCCCCTTGTCAAATCAGGTTGAACTATCTCATCCAAATGCTGAGCTGAGATTGCTTGAGGTCTTTTATCACAAGATATACAAGGTGCTACAAACTATTTTATAGTATCTTTGCTTTATTTTGTTCCAGAGGCTATTTTGAACTTGTGTTTCCTGCAGATTTTTGCACCCAGTGAGAAGATAGAAAACATCAATGACCAGTACTGGACACTGCGTGCTGAGGAGGTATGTTGTTCCATTTTTCACAGCTAGACCAAACCCCATTTGTTGACAGTGTGATCTCAGTGATCAGTGGCTAATTGTTAATTCTTTTCTAGGTCCCAGAGGAGGAGAAAAACCTTGGTCCGTTTGACCGCTTCATTCACGTGTACCATTTTACGAAAGATACTCAAAATCAAACGGTAATTGACCTTTGACAAATATCGATCTGAATGTCAATTTAGTTATTACTATTTGTCGTGTTTGTAAAAGAATACAACCTGATTTACAGCAGCACAACTTTTCCGTCATTGTATTGCTTTTAGGTTTAGTGATGATGGATATTAATTTTGTTTCTTATTTTTTGACGCTGATACTATATTTCTTATGCTTAATGTCTGTTTCCCTTTTTCTCTATATGGTCTATTAGCCTCAGTTTTGTTGTCTTAAATGTTAGTAGCATGCTTTATTACCTAATCAAACTGATGCTGACAATTATCCTCATCTCCTCAGCAAGTTCAGAACTTTGGTGAACCTTTCTTTATGGTTATTCGTGAGGATGAGACACTTTCGTCTATCAAAGAGCGCATACAGAAAAAGCTTAAGGTTCCAGATGAGGATTTCTCAAAGGTAATGCTTTGTACTTTTGACGATATTTGTAATAAAATTTTGATATATTTTTTTCATAGCATCATGTCTTCCAGTTGATCTTGTTCAGAAGTGGCATCATCAGAGTATTAGCATATTAAAGCATCAAGTAGAACTTCCAGTTATGCACTATGAAACAATATGGTTTATTTGGGTGCATTTTCATTGTTGACTTTTGTTATAACATATGAAACAAAACAGTTTATTCGGGTGTATTTTAATTCTTTGACTTTTGTTATTTAGAGGAGAAACTGGAAGGCTGTTGTTGTTTATCTGATAATAAGCATTAGCTCCTAGTACAGCTAATATAAACTGGATTAGCTCTTTTGAGATGGTAGATTCACTTCACTAGTTTTGAGATTCTATCGGAATTAAACAAGGGCACTGCACTGCTGTAATCTTGGTGCTGTACCTGTGATACTAAAATGACCCTTGAGGCATGGAAAAGGGCAATAGGAAAAAATAAAAATTAAGCGCTTGGCTTAACAAGTTCAATATAATGATGAATCATGTCTAACTTATGAACAAGTTGTGAATGGATATTTTGCAGTTTACAAAACTTTGCGTTCGCTTGCGTTTTTGCATTTGAAAACTATTATTGTTAAAATAAATCTTCTATTTCAATGTCAGATAACAAATACCAACTTCATTATAAACATGACTAGTGATCAACATCTATTTGCTTGATTGTGGCTTTTTTTTAAAAAAAAACTGCAAACGTTCTCTTGTAACCAATGTTCTTCTCTTTGACAGTGGAAGTTTGCATATGTATCACTTGGTCGCCCGGACTATTTTGAAGATTCAGACACTGTAGCTACTAGATTTCAGGTATTGATGTTTGTTCTCTACTTCCTGAGGCAAACAATTGTGTATGGTCTCATTTGGCTGACATCTACCCTTTGAAACTCTTTAGAGAAACATGTATGGAGCTTGGGAGCAATACCTTGGACTGGAACATCCAGACACCGCTCCTAGGAAGGTACACACTGCTAATCAGGTATGGTTAGCACATTATCATAGATGGTAACTGTGTTTCTTAATGATATCCCTAACATCTTTTTTTGGGTTGCGTGCAGAACCGCCATTCATTTGAGAGACCTGTAAAAATTTATAACTAGACTGATCAAAAGTTCGAGCGATATGCCACCACCCAACACCAAGCAGTGGTTGAAGTTGCTTGCTTGAAATAATCGTGTGCCAAACTCGATGGTAGGGGTGGGTTGCTCAGGTTTTCCATGGAATTTTGGAGGAGGCTCTTTTAGTATCATCGGGGCAGCACCTCCTCGTCTTTCCCCTTGTTGCCCCGTATAAAGTTGTGCAGAGATGACCCACCGAACCTTGTCAGTAGATAAGGCGGTATTTTCTGTTAGGTGACTATATACAGTCGAATAGGCGATGTTTAGTCCATTACTTTGTTCTGCACTTGGTACTAGAAGGCCCCAGAGTTAATGGTACTTGCCCTGCTGTATATTACTGATGCGAAGTGTACAAGTCCCGTTCCTGTTGACAGTTGTAATTTGTAATTTCAGTGGTTGCTATTTTTTCTGTGTAGTGGCACATATTTTCTTTCTCATGGGAACATGTGATTTTACAACAAATCCTAATAAAGTCTTGTTCCAAATGGGAAATGTTGTCATGCAAACTCGACGCAGGGTACATTAGGCTACCATATTGTTGATACGCTCGGTTCAGTTCAGTATTTTCACGACAGTTTATGCACTAGAAACATACTCTATTTTTGTTGAATTTTGACTAACAATATACTCCCTCCGGTTTTAAATTGTTGACGTTTGATTTTTTTTGAGTAATGTTTGACTATTCGTCTTATTCAAAATATTAGCTTAAATATGCAAAATTGTAAGTTATATTTTAATTTTCTTTAGTGATGAAACTAGTCATAACAAAATCTATGATAATTTTTAAAATATTTTGAATAAGACGAATGGTCAAACGTGACTCAAAAAAAGTCAAACGTCAACAATTTAAAACCGAAGGGAGTATATAACTTGTTACTTAATGTGAAATAAATATTATTGAATTTATCATAAAAAATTAGTTATTTTAAAAATATTTATATAGATAAGACCTATGGTCAAAGTAATAAAAATATCGATGGTGTCATGTATTTAAAAACTGATGGAGTAATATATTAATGGCATGGTCGACTAAACAAAGGTGATTCACTTGCTACTTTGCTAGTTCGTACCAATTCGTACGCACAAGAAAATTGCATAAACTATACCGTTGTTGATCGGTCATAACGCAGGCGAAGGATAAAATGCTTCTAGTACCTTATGACAAGACGCTGTATGTGTGGTTTAAAAAAGAAAAGAAAAGACGGTGTAGGAAGTAGCGACAGGCTTTCCTGTTGTTTTTCCACAGTTGATTGAATTTTTACGTCCAAGGGTATAGCGACAGATTTTGAAATTTGATAATTGTGCTGAATGTGCAGATCCACGTGGTACCGTACCACCCTCTGATACAAAAAAAAAAGGACGATTTTTTCTCTATCAAAAAATAACCGCAGAGATTTGAGTCGAAAGGCAAACAAAATTTGCGTTTGCCGGGAGTCGAACCCGGGTCTATTGCTTGGAAGGCAATTATCCTAACCGTTGGACTACAAACGCTTTAATGCTTAGTTAACATGCATAATTATGAATTATCGACTTACAAACAGCTCTTCCTCGTGCGGCAGCGGCACTGATACGGCACGTGCCCTTTCTCCGGATGCCGTAGCCGGGGACAACTTTGGGTATGCCGCTGCGTGGCTCCTGTCAGTCCCTACCTCAGCTGATCATCACCATCACTCGCCGGTCACCAGCCACTCCGCCATGGCCGCCCCCCTTCTCCGCCTCTCCCGCACCCGCCGCGCGCTCCTCCCCCTCTCCTCCCTTCACCTCCCGCTCTCCACCCAGGCCCCCGCCCCATCTCCTTTCCCCGCTCCCTCCTCCGCTGGCCGCCTGCCGCGTTTCCTCTCCATCCTCGCCGCCGCCGCCGCGGCCTCCGTGGGGACAACCGTTGCTCTTTGCGACTCCGGCATCGACCACCACCGGTGCGCGCCTGGCCCAATCCCCTCCCCGACGCTTCCGTTCCGTTACTTGCCCAACGCCCCCTCGAGCTGGAGCTGAGCTGACGCCGGCTTTTGTCCCTCTGATTTGGTTTGGTTCAGGGCTGGGGGCAAGGACAGCACCGAGCTTGTCGTGAAAGGGGAGCGCAGGCGCGTGCCGCAGGAGTTCATCGACGAGCTCGCGTCCTTCCTTGGGGTGAGTTTGTGGGCGGGGATGATGTGCGCGCCAGGTGTTTGACATTTTGACTGCTGGTGAGTGGGTGAACGACTGACGGAGGATGTGAGTGGGTTTCGCAGGAGAACCTGACGGTGGACTACGAGGAGAGGAGCTTCCGCGGCACGCCGCAGAACAGCTTCCACAAGGCGGTCAACGTGCCCGACGTTGTCGTGTTCCCAAGGTATATATTTGTGCGATGATGCTGACTTTTGTGTGAAATGATAAAGCATGTCTTTATTGAGTAAGTTTTTCTGGTAATGTTGTGGGTTAATCCTTGATTTGCAGTACGCAGGATGAGGTACAAAAGATTGTGATGACCTGCAACAAGTACAAGGTACGGTGTTCTTTCTCGTTAGTGCTCAACTGAGTTTTCTCAAGTTCTCCCTCCTGGAGTTGGTAATCTTTTTGTACAGAATGCAACAAGTATGCTGTTTAAAGACATAGAAATCAACTTTTCTGAGGACGTGCAGTAGCTATGCTTCCATTTCATAAATAGTTTCACGTATTCTTTAAATGAGCCTCCATAGCTTGAGTGCTGGTTTTCTTGCTACAGTTTGTTTAAGGATTCAGAGGCTGGCATTTTGCATGTCTTGCAACTCTGATTTGTGCAGTGGAATTCCATGTATTAAGGTTCCGCCACAGGTCTAATTAGTAATTAATTCCTTTTATGTGTTCAGGTTCCAATTGTGCCGTACGGTGGGGCTACCTCCATCGAGGGTCACACACTGGCACCCCATGGCGGTGTTTGCATTGACATGACTTTTATGAAGGTAGACATTGTGCAATGCAAAGTAAACAGTATGGCTAAATTATGTGTTAATAACATTATGAAAATGAAGTGTTTGTGGAACAAAAACAAACATATGCCATTATTTGAAAAGGCACTAGAGTATTTCCACCAGCTTTTACTGTAGTTTTATGCCAAACAGTTTTTAACAGTTAATCAGTGGTGTTAGTTGTTTTTTATTTTAAAACTAAGAAAATCAGATCTGGGTGACTAGGCTCCGTATCTGTTTCTTGTTCCTCCTTCTAATGTGCAGTGCGGTTCATCATGCCATAAATTCTTTACAGAAAATCAAATCCCTGCATGTTGAGGATATGGATGTAGTTGTCGAACCCGGAGTTGGATGGATTGAGCTAAACGAATACCTGAAGCCCTATGGCCTCTTTTTCCCTCTTGATCCAGGAAAGCTCCTTGTTTCTCGTTCATTAAGGAAAAAAAATGAATTTGTTTCCACATGCCAGAACCGTATACCACTGTCCTTAATTCAGTGTGTTGTCTATTGTTTTTGCTTTCCTCTTCTTTATTTCAACATTCCATGCTATTTCTTGTGGGTTTCATCTCTAGCCTACCCAACTTGCTTTATTTGGGACTAATAGGCTTTGTTGTTTTTGTTAAATTTTGTATGTTCATTAATTTCTCATGAATAGAATAGTTCTGCGGACTTGCATCCAGATTTTCTTGATCTCAGTTGATGATCCGTGTAAATTCACTGCATCATCGTGAAACTTAGCTCTTTATTGAGATATTTGTACAATTCCACTCCATTTTTATTTTATTGATTTAATTCTATGAAGTTATACATACATAATTCCCGTTGGCATGCTATGGAGTTTTCAAATTCAAGACTTGTGGGTTTTTCTTAAATAAAGTAATTTGATTTGCAGGGCCTGGGGCGACCATTGGAGGAATGTGTGCTACTCGCTGTTCTGGTTCATTAGCAGTGAGGTAATTATCCATTTATCCTTGCGTGTTCTGGGTATTTTCTAGGTTAGACAGTACATAGTACAACCATAAACCTGTTTTGTCTATTTGCAATAACATATGGTTTTTATGATTTGCTTCCTAGTTTGTAGGTATGGAACAATGCGGGATAATGTGATTAATCTTCGGGTATGTTTCCCCAGTCTCAAGAAAACTATTTTGCATTAGTTTCACATACAAACAGTAAGTTTTCTTGGTACTGCAGGCTGTTTTACCAAATGGTGATGTTGTCAAGACAGGTTCCCGGGCTCGAAAGAGTGCAGCTGGGTATGCTAGACACACTCTTTATTATTAGTAACAAAATTTTGTCCTTCTGAAAGTGAATAATATTTTCACTGCTTGGTTGTTGCTACATCCATATATGTGTTTTTATTCACATGACATCCTATTCTTGTCATCAATTTTTGCAACTTATTTACTTCAGCTATGACCTTGCTCGTTTGATTATTGGGAGTGAAGGAACTCTGGGTGTAATTACAGAAGTGACTTTACGACTTCAAAAGATCCCATCCCATTCTGTGGTGAGTATTTTGTCTTGATTTAGTCAATACCAAATTCAATGTTCACAACATTGTTATATAGACTTGAATCTCAACCTGTTGGTGTGTACAGGATACACAACCTTAAGGTACCACACCGATTATTTTAGTGGAATGTGTATACTCAATTAAAGACAAACACCTTCTCCATGTTATCTTTTATGGCATACAACTTTTCTCTGGCATCTTCAGAATGATTTATGCAAGCATGGAATTAGAAGGGAGCATAACCCTGCTACATTTGTGCACCAAATTTTTTGTTGTACTATCTATCTTCTTTTGCTTTCATTTTAGTCCTGAAAGCACTCAGTCTAAATGTTTCTGGTATTCAGGTTGCAATGTGCAATTTTCAAACAATTAAGGATGCTGCTGATGTTGCTATTGCAACCATGCTTTCTGGGATACAGGTTTGCCTTTTTGCCTTCTGATTTTATTTCTTCAAATGATCATTTTGGATATGAGATGTGAGCTATTTGATTTCCTGAATTTCATATGAAGTGATTGTGCATGCCTCCGCTTCGTATTTGTTATGGATCGACGCCGGAGCCTCAGCCCACGGCACAAGACGAGGACCTAGCCTTCTACTTCTTGCTTACCCTTTACTCTAGGCCTCACGGCTGCCTTTATAGCAATAGGCACCCAACAAACCCCAAAACTATCTAGCTAACAACCTGCTAACAGTCTAACAAACCAATCCTACCTAGCTAACAAATCACCTAACTTATTCCTGGCCTAGCTGCAGGCGCTGCTGGACTATGTTGTGGCCTTCACACCACAACATATTTATGGTTAATTGGACAGAGATCAGGCCATGGTCTTTAATATATTGTTTGGCTTGTTTAGATGTTTGTTTACTTTCAAACTTGAGATACATATTTCTATCATGTCAACATGTGATGCTGTATGGTTCTTGCAGTTATCCAATGCTTACGTTTTCTGCATTTCTAGGTTTCAAGAGTGGAGCTGTTAGATGAGGTTCAGATAAGGGCAATAAACATGGCAAATGGTAAAAATTTGCCTGAAGTGCCAACCTTGATGTTTGAATTCATAGGGACAGGTAATACAAGTTATTATATTTGAAGTTATGCAATTGTCAATCAAGCAAAAAAGTTCATCATCGTACTTCTTGCCAGTCTTCAGAAAAATTTTAAGAGTTGTATCTTTCATCTACTTACATGCTACTGCTATGATTTTAACTTGATTTATAATGAGCAAGAATGTGCAAGAATGATAACACAGTTATAGATGCCTGCTTTTGTTATTTTAGGATGATTGCAGAGATTTATTTTTCAAATTTAGGGTCTGGTCCGCACACACTTCTTGACATATTCTCCGATGAACTTTTTTTTATTATAGAAGATGATAATATTCACTCTGCTCATTATATACACTATTGCTTAGAAAACTTTCGGGATATTATATCCAATACCATGTTATAGTAGTATCACCTATGATTGGTTTCATGAAGTGAAGTTGATTTGATGACCTCCAGTTTTACTGTATGTATCTTGTATTTTTCATAAGATAGCATCCTATAGTGTGCTAGCTTGTGATGTTTGTTATCTTCAGAACAGAGGCAGCACATATCCAGTAATAGAATTGTCTGGTTTTATTTAGGAGGGCGCCAATTAGGACCCTTTTTGAGTTGACAAAACTTATTACAATGTAACTGTTCTTTAAGCATAATTGACAGAAGCATATGCACTCTATAGTGTTCAATTACTGATACTTTTCTTTGTTAACATTTTTGCATTGCAAATTGACAGAAGCATATGCACTTGAACAAACACTCCTTGTCCAAAAAATTGCCACGGAACATCATGGGTCGGATTTTGTTTTTGTTGAGGAGCCGGATGCTAAAGCGGAATTATGGAAGGTCAGCACAGCTTGTCATCTGAAGAGCAGTATATTTCGCACTGCTCGACATACTTATTTTCCATTTGGTTTTACATGATCCTTCGAGCATGTGAACATTGTGTGCAGCATGAATTTTCTTTCGGTTGTGTGTAGATAACAGTAGCATTTATGCGTTGTAAAATCATATGTGTTATTGAAATGTATTTCAAGTGCAGATCAGAAAGGAGGCACTCTGGGCTGGGTTTGCTATGAAGCCTGACCATGAAGCTATGATAACGGTTCGTTTTCTTATCACTTGTTATGACATATTGGTTCATCACCATAGCAAGGAGCCACATCCAGTGTTGTTTATCATGGGCCTTAATGTCTGCCTCCTTGGTTGTTAGTCTTTTTTTTTTTTTTGAAGTGAATACAGTAGGAGAGGAACACTGCCATTGACGGTCCCAAGCCCGGATGAGAAAAGTGGAGGGGGTTGTGTTAGGCTTGGCTAGCCAACAACCAATTTTTAGCCAATCTTATGGAGATGTAGCAGAGATGTGTATGTTGAGATGGATATGTGGCCACACAAGAAGGGATCGAGTCCGGAATGACGACATACGGGAGAGATTAGGGGTGGCACTCTTTGGTTTGGGCATGTGCAACGAAGACCGGAGGAGGTGCCTCTACGTAGTGGGATAATACAACGTCCCGAAAATGTGAAGAGAGGCAGAGGTCGACCAACTTTGACATGGGCAGAGTCGGTCAAGAGAGACCTGAAGGACTGGAATATTGCTGAGGAGCTAGCCATGGATAGGAGAGAGTGGAAGCAAGCAATCCACGTGCCGGAACCTTGATTTCCCCCTCTCTTTTTTAACTCTTTGGTTTTTTTTTACCTTTTTCACCCTCTTCTTTCTCTCTTCTTTCTCTTTTCCTCTGTTTTGCACTTTCTTTTTTGGTTGGTTTGCATCTCTTGTTGCCTTTGCCTCTCTTGTTGGTTCCTGCAGATTTCATCTCTAGCCTACCCCAACTTGCTTGGGATAAAAAGGCTTTGTTGTTGTTGTTGTTGTTGTTGTGAATACAGTAGGAGCGGCTCCCACTGCGCCTTGGTTATTAGTCTTAACAGTATCTCCCTGACCCTGTGTCCTCTCCATAAAAAAATGGCTACAATTTTTGTCGCTGGATAAGTAGTATAGTTGTTTAGCTACCAAGTATACCCTCAGTTCCGTGATGATGACATGTTCTGGCACACCCTTGTTTGAATAAATAAAGAACGACCTTGTGTAGCTCGTTCAAAAGGTCATTTTTGATGGTGGCGACATCACACGATGTCAAGAATAATGATCTCATAGTACAATCCTACCTGTTGTTTGTGCAGGATGTTTGCGTACCTTTGTCCAAACTTGCTGAATGCATTTCTGCGTCAAAGAAACTGCTTGATGCTTCACCATTGACTTGGTATGCATTGCTCTCATTCAGAGCAATTTTCCTCAGTTTCTCCTTGGCATTATATTTCTCCTCTATACTTCAGTAAGACATGAGTATCTTTTTATTGGTTGTGAGGCATCTATCTCTGAATGTATTTACGTTTGCAGTCTGGTTATAGCTCATGCTGGTGATGGAAATTTCCACACAATTATCCTATTTGATCCAAGTCAGGAAGAACAACGGAAAGAAGCAGAGAGGCTAAACCATTTCATGGTTCACACAGCTCTGTCCATGGAAGGTACGGGCAGCCTACTAATATATATGGGTTATCTGCATATATAAAGTTTCATGAACTGTTATCTGATCTAGAGTTGTCAGTAAAGACTTGTACGACTTGCCTTCTTTTTATCCCTTTCGTGTGATCGTTGTGTAAACTTGAGTGGTCTGAAATATTAATGATGACTATGCTACAACCTAACAGGTACATGCACAGGAGAGCATGGTGTTGGCACTGGGAAAATGAAGGCAAGTGTTACTTTGTCGCCTATTTTTCACAGATGCAGGATCTTAGTGATTTCATTGATATTTTATCCTAAGCGATTGCATAAGAACTGATAAAAACCAGCACACATGCCACCTTATTAAGACTCACAGGTGTTTTTTGAAGCAAGACTCACAGGTGTTGTTACAGACATCACCTGAATCGCTACATTGACCATGCCCGTCTTGCCTATGGCTGTTATCACTTTATCCCTTTATACCGCAGCCTGCATTTGTAACATGAGTGATGAAACCCTTTTATGCAAGTTACCAACTTGTAGTATGTTCTGAATTTCCTCATAAACAACGCCATTATTACCTTGCTTGTGGGTACTATCACTTCGTCACTGACGTATTCTCTGGTTGGCAGTACCTGGAGAAGGAGTTGGGTATCGAGTCACTGAGGACTATGAAAAGAATAAAGGCCGCGTTGGATCCCAACAACATCATGAATCCTGGAAAGCTGATTCCACCTCATGTCTGCATATGACGCTCTAATCGGCACCTGACTGGAGGACATGTATGAGTGGGCTTGAGTTCTGAAGCTAGGTTCTGAAAGTCGCGAGGTAATGCGTTGGAGGTTTAGCTGCTCTTGATTTCTTGAAGGCAATGCGTTGAGGTTGAGCTGTTCCGGACTGTTGTATTGTTGAAGGGGAATACACAGGCATCACACAGAACTTGTAGTACAGTATAGACTTGTAGTACAGTATAGACTAATTTGCTTCAAGAGGGTTGAAATAACGGCCCGAGACCTGGGATTTTATGTATCGAACTCGTGCACCAGGTGATGATGGTCTGGAATGTTGTATTTTGTTGGGTCTTTTTATGACTTTATTGTGAAGAACGTTTGCTTACAAGAACGAGATTAACCATGAACTAAAAGTTCTGAACTAAAGCAGATGGGATTCAAATGAGTAGGTTAGGTTCGAAGGCAGCGAACGTTCAGCTCACGGGCGGCCTCAACCAACACCCCTGTGGACAAAGAATACTCGGTACGTTTTCCGATTGACGAGTGAAGCGACGCATGCTTCGATCGCACTCTTCCGGTGACGAGACGATCGCACTCTTTCGGTGACGAGACGGCAGAGCTTTGTACGCTGGTGCCGGCTGCGACGGCAGTCACGGCACCCACCTCCCCCCGACGGCCGCGCCACGTCGTTACCTCGTGTCGCTTCCGATGATGATTGCACGGCCCAAACCCACCTGCTCGGCACGCAACCGAACCGTCTCAAACGACAAAAAGAGCGCGGGCGCCCACGTCACCCTCACCGAGTGCGCTTGCCGGCGAGTTCTCTCTATATCAGCTGAGCTCACGCCTGACACTCGGCACTCAACTTCCACTTCACAGCACCGCGCCAGTGTCTCGGCCATGGCGTCCGAGGCTGCCGCCGCCGGCGCTGAGCCGCACGTGGTGGACGAGTGCCGTGGCGTGCTGTTCGTGTACAGCGACGGGTCCGTGGTGCGGCGCCCGGGCCCGGGGTTCGCGACGCCGGTGCGGGACGACGGGTCCGTGGAGTGGAAGGACGCGACGTTCGACGAGGCCCACGGGCTGGGCCTCCGCCTCTACCGGCCCCGCGACAGCGGCGGGAAGAAGCTTCCGATCTTCTTCTACTACCACGGCGGCGGCTTCTGTATCGGGTCCCGCACCTGGCCCAACTGCCAGAACTACTGCCTCCGCCTCGCCGCCGACCTCGGCGCCGTCGTCGTCGCCCCGGACTACCGCCTCGCGCCCGAGCACCGCCTCCCCGCCGCCCTCGACGACGGCGCCGCCGCGGTCCTCTGGCTCGCCGCGCAGGCCCGGGAAGGCGGGGACCCGTGGCTCGCCGAGGCCGCCGACTTCACCCGGATCTTCATCTCCGGCGACTCGGCGGGGGGCACCATCGCGCACCACCTCGCCGTCCGCTTCGGCTCCGCCGCTGGGTGCGCCGACCTCGCTCCCGCCGCCGTCCGCGGCTACGTCCAGCTGATGCCCTTCTTTGGCGGCACGGCGCGCACGCGGTCGGAGGCGGAGTGCCCCGACGACGCGTTCCTCAACCGGCCCCTCAACGACCGGTACTGGCGCCTGTCGCTGCCGGAGGGCGCCACGCCGGACCACCCCGTGTCCAACCCGTTCGGCCCCGGCGCGCCGGCGCTCGACGCAGTCGAGTTCGCGCCGACGATGGTCGTCGCCGGCGGGCGCGACATCCTCCGCGACCGCGCCGTGGACTACGCGGAGAGGCTCAAGGCCCTGGGGAAGCCCGTCGAGGTGAGGGAGTTCGAGGGCCAGCAGCACGGCTTCTTCACCATCGATCCGTGGTCCGACGCCTCCGCCGAGCTCATGCGCGTCATCAAGCGCTTCGTCGACTCCGACGGCCGCTTCGACTGAACCGGCAAGTACTGAACTTGTAGCTGCGTGTTCCGAATCCAGTCCCATCCATATGCTTACTTTGAAATCATATCTAGTGGACGATCAGCACAAATAATCCACCACACCTATGTCTGTTAGATCGAATTTCATGTATTCAGTTTCAGCTGGAAAGATGAGGTGACAATGTTACACCATGCAGAATTGTTTGTTATTATGGTTGCTTGGCTTCATACGTGCAATGCAATTTCGCCAGAATGAATTTTTTTTTTTAGCCTTGTACGTATGATTATTATCGTCTCAATCAGCATAGCCAGTGTGCTAACTGTCAACGTGTCATTGCTTTGCTATGAATAAGCTACGAGCAAGGCAAGAACCGTGGTCCGTTGAGGTTCTGCAAATACTGACTGTACTTTTATTTTTGAAAACCTACCTGTGATGTTTTTTTTTCTCTAGAACGTGCGATGCACAAGTATTTCGTCAGAGAAACCTACTTGTGATGTACTAGTCAGAGATTAGTTTGTTCTTTATCATCTCTGACTGTCTCGTAACAAACAACCTCACAATTGGCTGCTCCTTGGATTCAGCTGCATCACTGAAACAGCGAGCAGACACCATGAAGTTGTGGCGTGAATGCTGAGCTGATGGCTGAATGATACGCTTATGCAGTTGTTCCATTTCTTAATCACGAGAGGTGATTGGTTCATTGGTGGACGAGCTTTTGGCCTTCAGGAACAAGTCAGGGCGCGCACCAACGGCATACTGATTCCCAAGGAAGACAGGGCGAACAAGATTCTTCTCTTAATTTGCCTGCAGGAACTGTGACCATCAGCGTTGGAGCAGCCACCAGCTGGTTGAAGAAGGGGACGAGAGGCGGGGACGTCCGGAACGCGCCGGGGCCAGGGATGACGGCCGGCGCAACCGTACGACGCCGCGTCGACCGCGGATGCCGGCGACTGGGCATTGCACCAGATGTTCCTGACCAACATCAGCTAATTCGTCCACAGTGTCGAGTCCTCCGAGAGGAAGAGTAGAGAAGCTATAGTCAGGCAGATGGAGGTCGATCGGCGTCCTTCCTCCTTCCTAGAGGAATCAGCCTTCGCGACTGAGATTTGGCCGCGCGCCGGCTGGTGGACACCGCGTGTTCTGCCACCGGCGCCCAGCTCTGCTCGTTCGCCTCCTTGACGTTGGCGCACGCGCCGTTCAAGCTAAGCTCGCTGATTGGAGGCAGACTGGTAGTAAGGCAGGTCGACATTGGTGGGGATGACGCTGCGGAAAAGCTCAAGGCCAGAAAGAATGGTGGCATGCTCACGGCGCCTTCTAGGTTGGAAGGCCCCGCAGCCTCGAGGAGCAAGAGGTCGGAAAGGGCGGCCGGCGCGCGGTGGCGCTCTGACAAGCCACGGCGGGCGGGCGGCTTGCGGACGCTGGGGTGGTCGCTATTTCGAATAGCGACCGGATGGTCGCTATTTGAAATAACGTCCACCCCTGGGTATGTCAGCGCTGTTGGATCCGAATTCGACGGCTCGGATTAAGAAGAGTCTTCCTTCCTCGTGAGGGCTCTTTGATGGCAGCCGGTGTCCCGCGGAGATAAAAGCAGAGGAGGGCCGCTCCCTTTGGTCGCCGGCGGTGGCGTGATCCATGGCGAAATGGCCCGGTACCAACGCCAGCACCTTGCGTGCGCGCGGCCGGAGGTAAGGAAGAGCACTGGCAACGACAACCTTCAGCCTAGTTCAGATACGTTGAACGGAGTGGAGCACGCCTTGGAACCACAGACGCGAATTTTGAGGAATAATCTTTGAATAAAGTTTTCCTTTGTGGTCGTTGCCTTGGAACCACACACGCTTTGGTTTTGAGGAATAATCTTTGTATAAAGTTTTCCTTTGTGGTCGTTGCCGTGATGGCCGTAGTCCCCGTCGGCTTTCTCCCCGATGGGTATTCCCTCCCTCTGTTCATTGTTGCTCTGGTTCAGGTACAGTGCTGTCAAGGTGTTCGCTCCTGGGAAGCCATAGCTGATCTTTTGCTTGGATGCTTTGATTCCTTTGCTTGGGTTGATCGCCGTTTGTTGCTGATCCCCGAATTTGGCGGTGGAATCAATCTTTGGTCATGCCGGGTGTGCTCATACCAGATCTACGGCTTGGATCTCTATTACTTCAAGTGCTTTGCCTGAGGCGGCCGTCAGGAGGACCGCCGGCGTGCCAATCAGTCGGCACAGTGAAGCTTTCTTCCCAACAGCATCACGGTGATTTGGAGGCAGCCAATCTTCCCCGTCTGGTCCTGATGTTGTTGGAGGCATCTAATCAAGAGGTCTTGGCTATGAAGCCTGCGGAGTTCCCCTTGGCTTGCTGTATGGAGCCCTTCGTCGGCGCGGACGAGAGACTTGTCTTCTCCGACACATCGCTCCTCAAGGACGTGGATGTAATTTATGTTTCTCTTATGTCCTTTGTGTCATGCTCAAGGGTCCATGTGTTAGTCAAAACTTTTGTAAGGACCTTTGTGCGAATTTTGTACTGATTGCAGAGCAGTAATGAATCTTCTAGCCCTGTGTGGGCGTCTTCCCTGCAAAAAAAAAAAAAAAAACCACAGACGCGCGTTGTCGTCGCCGGCGTCGGTCGCGTGGCGCGTCCCGGAACGCGCATTCTTGGACAAGGCCGTTGTGGTGCGGCGCTGACGAGGGGGTCTGTTGGTTTCCCGGAAGAACTGTACCGACTTCTCTATGGGACGCCAGCCATGGTCAAGCACTGCGTCGCTTAACTGCGTCGGCCATGGCGCCGGTGGAGTCCGCCGCCTGTACGGACGATGGCGCAACATAACGCACAGGGATGATTCCTCTCTCTCTCTCTCTCTCTCTCTCTCTCTCTCTCTCTCTCTCTCTCTCTGAGGGTTCCTCTCAAATAAAATCAGAAAATGGGCTTGGGCTTGGCTTCAAACTCTGTTCCCGCCCAAAGAGGCCTGAGTAATATGGACTGTGGGCTGGAGTAATGTCCAATTCCCCAAGACTCGCTCCGCTCAAATTCAGAAGAGTCCACTGCATGATTAACACTGTGTGTGTACTTTAGTGATCACTCTCATTCAGTGCTCCCTCCGCGCTTATGCAGTGCACTCTCTCTCCATTCTTTGATTGTTGACTTTGCCATTCTTTAATTGTTGACTTGCAGCAACGTCGACAAGTACTCTCTCCATTCTTTAACTGTTGACTTGAAACAATGTCAGCAATTAAAAAACGGAGTAAGGAATTGTATGATTTCTTAGCTCGACATTATAAGTAGTAACAAACAGCTGCCATGATAATAAGGCGGTAACAGATGGCCAACGCGTTCGACGAACTTCTTCGAAGGAAAAAAGAAACTCGGTGCGCTAGTACTTTGTCATAAGATCTACTACTAAAATAAGTGTACGAGTACGAGTGTACGACTCAAAATAAAATGGAGCAATGATCCGTCCGGTTGGTGAGAAGTCGCTAATGGCTATGTAAGGTGGCCCAATTGATCTGTCGCGGCATAGGTTGGTACAATACGGCCATTGACAGTACAATGAAAAGAAAGAGTAACAGGTCCTCTCAAACTTCAGCCAAAAGGCCATTTATATCATACTATCGTCGTGTTTTCCTTTACAAAGCATAATATAGCCATATAGTGGCAACTGGTACTGTAGCAAATGTCAATCCTTATTGGCTAAGCTCAGCCGTCTTTAGTCACTCAACAAAACCTTGTCTATCTTTGTTGTAACTCCGAGCACTGGACTCATCCAAACGATTGATACCAGAAGTTCTGCTTCACTCAGGTACGCCATCAAATATTTGTTCTTTTTTCTCCTCTACAGTTTCCGAATGATTTCGAGATCAACTCATGATCTCTATCACACCTTGCAGAAGAGAAAATTAATATCTCCAGGATAAACTCATGACGTGTCTCGTCTCTGTCAGCACATCTCTTCTTACCTCACGCTCTTGCAAAGATCAACTCAATCGCCAGTCATCCGGACAGAGAGGCAGCTGTCAGTCGAATTCATAGGCAATCCAATCTGAACCATTCATCCAGTCAAATTTCTGAGAACTTCCATTGAGGTGTGGTATGCAGTCAGTTGTCACCCAGATTCCTTGAAAGATTTTAGCTTATGTCATCATCAAGAAAGAGATGCATTTGCCGATCAGGGATAGATCTTCATTTTGTGCCAACAGGTCTGATCTCGTTTCAAAAAAAAACAAGGTCTGATCTAACCGGAACTAATATTTTTTTTAAGGAACAAGAGGGGGGGATACCCCTACTGATTACTACCGCTGCACTTCTTTTTTCATCGCTGGATAGGATAAATTTGTGCTAACCAATGACAACAGAAAAAAACACAGAGGTAGTATATATTAATATCGAAAGCAAATTTTAAGGGTAAAAGAAAACAAGACAAAAGTAAAAAAGAAAGCTATAATAGTGCATCTAGCCAATCCTTCATTCTTTCAAGATTCTTTTCTTTCATTCTACAGAAAATCGATATTAATATTGTTCTGTTTCATAATTGTTTCGTTGCAGATGCATGAACCTAAAATATACTTATCCACGTTAATTCTCCTGCTCCATGGTAAAATATACGAGTGAAAGAACCATTATCGCGAATGACTTATCTAGACTGGTTGATTGAGATAATTGGTCGCGGTTTCTTCAGATTGTAGAGATTTGGATCTCAAAACCCTGAAAGAAGTCAACAAAATACAACATAACAGCAAGCACGGTACAAAAGCATAAATGTTGAATTGATAAATCCATTTATGACTACTGAGTACTGACAGAGAAATAAAAACAAGGGATTCTGGTGTTGCGTCAAGCACTGATTCACCATGGTCCAGTGACTCTCAGTTACCACTGACTCCACTATTTCTTATCAGATCATCAAAAGCAAGAACATGATATGATATAATAGAATGTTCCGTTGAATAGGCATGATCAAGCCACTGGCCCACCAAAATGCCAATGGTCATGCGCCAGTTGGCATGACCTTATTAATCATCCCTATTTGTTTGCAACTCAACTTCGCTATCAACCTAAAGCAGAGTACTTTTATGATAAGTATATATAATATGATTACTTTATACATTGAACCCATTTGTACGATCGTGTTGTACGACCAGAGATCTAAAAGATTAAATCACTTTGATGGTGGTTTACTTTGTTTTTTAAACCACTAGATTTCTGATAGCAGTCTTACAAATGAGTCGTTCATGAATCATTTTCCATGTAGTATATATTATAGCAAGTGCATGATCTGATGGACGGAACTTGGTTAGTGCCAACTCAAACAACACCAACAAAAAGTTGGCCGTTGCCTTTTCCTTTCAAAGCTTCCAAAAACTAAATTTAAGTTCTTTATTCATTCAGTTTTCCAATACTACGTGAACGTCAGTTTTCCAATACTTCATGAACTCGAACAACACCGACATATTGAGATTTACATGTTCTACCCAGAATTCCTTGCAAGATTTCATATTCAATTCAAACCGTGACATCAAAGAAAGAGAGGTGTCTGCCTACTGAGGTTAATCTAACCTTTTCCAATCGATGGATCTGATTCGACCAAACTGCTTATATCATTGGCTCCTTTTTTTATTTCCTTTTTAAATCATTTCTTTGCGTATCAGGATGGATATGAACAAGCTGCGCGTGCCATGTTACGAAAGCTGTGAATCCGCCTCAATAAATTTTGAGTCCACGCTCTTCATTCTGTCAGTTTTTTAAGACCTGTCATTGAGGTGTAGTTGTCAGTTATCACCCAGATTCCATGAAAGATCTTATTTGATCATAAAGAATGAGACACCTTTGCTTATCCCCTGACCTTTCAATTTCCTGTTGATGGATCTGATCTGACCAAACTAGCATTATTATTTTGAGGATTTTTATGGTGCACAATATCATCGGTATATACTGGTGATATTTAGAATCCGACGATCAAGATTAGTTCCCCTCCCACTCCTAGTACCACCAATATTCTTTTTTTTTTGCAGGTCGACCTTAAATTTGAATACTTATTATCCCTGCGCTCCACATATATTGGAGTTACTATTGTGATAACTGATCGGTGTGAAAACATTTGGAAGGAGTATGTACGCTAAAAAATAACATTCTGGACGGACTTATCTCAAGTAGTGATCCAAAATGCAGAAAAGGAAGAAGAGAAGAAAACAACAATGAAGTGCTTCAAAAGGGTTCAAGTAACTGATTACGAAATAGCACCACGAAATGGACGAAAAAGCATAAAAGTTGGGTACATAAATCCAGTGACTGAGAGCATCTCCAACAGGATTGTAAGAAAAACACTCCCAAAAATTTAGGAACTGATTCTAGGGACTTAATGGAGAAGCTCTAATGAGAAGAAAAAGAGAGGGTTAGAAGGGTTGGCTCAAGTGCTGATTTGTAATTCAAGTGTTCGATCTGCTAAGAACTTTTGTCTCAACATTATCCAATGGCACTTGATAATAACGTACAATATAATATTAATCTGCGCTTGAATAATCAGACCCATTAGGTCAGCGACGAACCAATCACTCCCCTACTGGAAAGGACTCGGCCAAATGACACACAACAAGGTTTTTTTTTTTTTTTTTGGAATTTTGCCTTACCCTTGTTTGACAACTTGATTATCATGCTGATTATAAAAACAAGAACATACAGGGTACCACAAAACATTGCAGGCCAAAGGGTTGTCTCTAGACTCTAGGTCCATGATATTGTTTTTTTTTTTTTGCGAGGAGGTCCATGGTATTGTTTTTGTATGAAGGTCCCTGTTATTGTTGTCAAGTGATGTTTAACTGTTGAAGTAATTTTTACCGTGGCTGCTAAGCATGCCTACATCATGCATGATAGAACCATAGGCATGTCCATCCATAGTCAAGCCCAAGGATCAACTCGGGGCTCGTTAGCGTATATAATTAACTACTAGAGATTTCACGAGTTCCTCGCGAAAAAAAAGATTTCACGAGTTTTCATGGTGATAAAAAATTACTGGTGACTGACTTATCTGACTTATCGCAAGTGGAAAACTCACCATCCCACCACATTGTTCTAGAGCACCAACCAATTGTGTCATAGATTCAAGAAGTGACTAATGAATAAAAAAGATCTCAAGTGAGTTGCAGTTATCAGATTATTTAATTCTGAGTTGACATTGCATGACCAGGCCGTTAATTAACTCACCTTTTTTTTTCTGCCAAGGTGACACGCCAGTTGCTGTTATTATATGCAGTGACTCATCCGGTCCCCATTTCTTTGCAACTCAACGTAGCTATCAAGCTAAATCAAAGCATCGTCACTACCAAGTTGATACGGTGCACACACAGGCACATAGATAATGGGGGATCTGATGGACAGGATCTTACCACACATGCTGCCCATTAATCGTCAAAACAGAAAAAAAAATCAAATAATACATATGATGGAGGCTTCGTGGCCTAGCCTTAGTTTTGCTGACAAAGCCAAGGATTTATTAACACAAAAGATCAGTGAGCCTTTCACGATGTCTGGTGCAGAAGACGATGGAGCCACAATAATATCAAAACGAATTGGAACTTCTCAAATCTCAAGGATCTGGATACCATGGCCCTATCAAATAGCCCTCTAGAAAAGCGAGAGGCGACAACAAGGATTACGAAAACACAAGGGTTCTGATAAGTGTAGCATTAACCTCTGATTCACCATGGCAGATCATCAGTTAGCACCAACTACCAGTTCTTACCAGATCATCAAAAGTTAGCAAATGATATGATGTAATTGAATGTTTATCAAGTTATTTTATTAAAAAAAACAGTTGGGGGAAGGGGGGCAAGGCCCAGTCCCATAACTAACCACAACATTTTTGCAGCTCAACTTCACTATCAACCTGGAAAAGACAATAAAAACTTCGCTGTCGACATAAAGCAGGGTATTTATATGCTATAGAGACTACTGGCTATGGATGCGTATAGTGGACGATATGATGCAGATAACTTGGTAAATACCGACTAAAAGAACACCAACACAAAGCTGGCAATTGCAAAATTAAAGTTGACCATTTGTAAGTATGAAATCATGGCTTTAACTAGGGCATGCCCTGTATAACCAATCATACTTAGGCACGCTATCAATACCAATCCAGTCATTGAATTTGTACACAATGCAACGTATTCCTATCAGGGATAAATACATCTTCGAAAAGCTTTTTAAATTTGAGATCTTCATTCATTCTGTCAGTTGTCTACTGTCACATGGATTTCCTTGCAAGATTATTTCAGATTCCGACCATGCCATCAAAGAAAGAGATGTTTCTGCCATATATCCAAGACTACTCTGCCTTTCGTTTTCCGTGGAAGGATCTGATTCGACCGAACTGGCACGTTTGCATCATGATGAATATTCATTTTTGTTGAATCTGAACTCTTCATAGAGGAAGATATGCCTTTGCTTATCCTTCATACCTTTCGGTTTCATCTTTATGTGTCCCCGTGGACCAAACTAGGATAATTGTCCTTTGGATAATGGTTTATCTTCGCAGCTGGATCAACCTGAAAGCTGAATACTTATCCACGTGCTCCACATTGTAGTTACTATTGTGATTACTGAATGACTGATTGATCGGTGCGAAAACATCAGGACTGACTTATCTCACGGGGAAGAAGTTGTGATATAGAATACACGCATATGCAACCTAATTAGAAGAGCGCAAGTGCGCAACGAGGTATTTGCTTAAAAGGCATGAGTTATGAACGGAACAAAGGACAAGAAATGCTGGGTAGATAAATCCAGTGAGTAATGACCAGAAAAGAAGGGTTTAAAAGGGTTACCACCAGTGCTGGTTTGCAGTTGCAGGTGTTCTGTTAACAAGCACTAGTGCCTCACGTGATCCAATAGCACATGATACCTTTTAATATACTGCTCAGTTGCAATTTCTTGATCAAACCATTAGCTTTCCGATACACCAATTGTGATGTGCCAAGTGGCTTGGAGTGATTCAATTAATCTCCTACTTGTTTGCAACTCAACTTAGCCATCGAGTTAAAGCGTGATGTGCCACTTCATAATATATATAGTGTGCTCTGATGGAGTTTTTTTTTTTTTGGGGGGGGGGGGGGGGTGGTCCGCTGGACGGAGTTGGCAAGTTGGCTATTTCTAGTTAATTAATTTATTAATTAACGAGCTAACTAATGAACCCCAAAATGGCAAGAGGTGATAAGGTGTAAACTAGTTTGACCAATGCTACTCTAGAACCAACCAATTTAATATCCCAAAGAAGCAAAAAAAAAAAAAAGGTCTGTAGCCTAGTTGTTACAAGAGCCTTAATAGCACCTGAGGTCCTAGGTTCGACTCCTCATGGGAGCGAATTTTCTAGGATTTAACGGCGATTTGCCGGCGGCTTAGTCTCTGAAGATGCTCATAGGGGTAGGATTGCGTATGTGCGTTTATAGGAGTGAGTGTGCGTGTGTTGTGAGTGTCTGAGTTGTACTGTGTAATCGACAAAAAGAAAAAAGATCATAGCGGCACCACGCCCTTTTGACGGATCATACTCAATTATTATGGTGTTCTGATAGAAAACAAGGACCGATCACCACAAAATAATCACAGGTCATACTGACCGCCCGGTCGAGAGCTGGTCATGCGATCCAAAGGTTGACTCTATTAGGCACTGCAATGGACAAGTGATGTTAATAGTTCATGGAATTTTTCACCATGGCTGCTAAGCATGCTTATTACTACATCATGGATGATGACACAATCATAGAGGAATGAATCTATTCAATGCGATGGATTTATCGGTTCAGTCTTCGACTCTATTAGGCACTGCAATGGACAAGTGATGTTAATAGTTCATGGAATTTTTCACCATGGCTGCTAAGCATGCTTATTACTACATCATGGATGATGACACAATCATAGAGGAATGAATCTATTCAATGCGATGGATTTATCGGTTCAGTCTTCGAAAATGCTCATAGGTGTAAGGTTTGCCTATGTGCGTTCATAGAGGTGAGTGTGCGTGCGTTGTGAGTGTCTGAGTTGTACTGTGTAATCGAAAAAAAATTCTATCCAACGCGATTCAGATGCTCGTCAGTGAACATGAATCAACATAGCTTCCTCGTGATTTTTTTATATTAAAAAAATATCATGTTCTGCGTAGTATATATCTTGGTTTACTATTTAGCAGATTCAGACCTTGTTATAAAGAAAAAGAGGCCATTCTCAAAAAAAAAAAAGGCCTCTGCCTATCTGACTTTACTTTGAGCTTTCATTTTCAGTGGATGGATTGGACGAGTGTAACATCCCGGTCCCCCCTAGGCCGTCATTTTAAGGAAACCAATCGTTCCTTAACCTAAGCGATGAATTTATAAAATAAGTTAGATTGAATTTTCTTAAATAAAACATTAACTTGACTTGGTTTAAATAATAATTTTCATATGGTTTTGATTTGAGATGTTCTTATTTGAGGTTTGAAATATTTGGAGTTGGTTTTCATGTTTGGATGAATGACATTCAAATTTATTTAGAAAATTTTCATGTTTAAAAATCATACCCATGCAAGTCATTTCATAGTGCACAGCAACATGTCGAATTTTTCCTGGGAAATTGGCTTTACTAAAAATTCCCCAAAATTTACCATCGTTAGATTTCACAGAGACTTAATTTCTGTGAATTATTCATAATTTTTGGAGCACGTTTGGATAGGTATAAAATTCGTAGATGTTCTCTGTTCTTCAAAAATAATCAAAACAGCATTGTGCTTCATGGGCTTCCTTCAGGCTCGGCCCATTTAGAAAGTAAAGAAAAATAGAAAAAAAAGAAACCTTACCTGTCCAGCTCGGCCCAGCCACGACGCAGCCCACCTTGGCCCAGCTCGCGGAACCGCCACTGTCGCGCGTCGTCGTCCTCCTCTCGCCGAAGTCAAGCCGAGCGCCGCCCAGCCACTGCTGCTTCGCCACCTCGAGACCCTATGGAGCATCTGTGGAGGACTCGAGAAGCCGGCGCGTGTCTCGTCCTTTCTCCCTCACACCTTCTCGCGTGCGCCCGCGCTCTCTTCTCCTTTTTCTCCTCCCTCCAGCTCCCACTGACAGCCGTGGCCCCAACAAGGGAACCGCCTTTGCTTCCTATAAAAGCCTCGGCTCAGCGTCTTATCCACTTCTCCCTCCTCTCCTTATCCTCTAGCACTGGTCCTCATCTACAACTATTGCTTCAGTTCGAAGGATTTCTTATTTTTCCCCATTCCGCCGCCGCCACCATTGCCGGAAATTGAAGCTTTTCTGGTGAGCTTGTCTTCCGTTCTTCGTTCAAATCGCACCTCTAGTACTAGCTAACTCCTTTCCTTTCCTATTTCCTTCAAGATTTTGGGCGAAGAACCCCCAGCACCATTGCCGCCCCTGCTCCGCCGCTGCAGGTCGATGACCCGTCGTTTCCAGCCATCCTCAGCTCGTGCAACGCATCGGTGAGCTTCCTAGCGATCCGTAGATACTCGCAAGCTAGCATAAACTCGTAGCCATCCTTCTTTTCATGCATTTCGATGTAGCTCTGCCGCCGCGCCGCCTAGGTTGCCGTCGCGCCGCTGCTACACGCTGTCTCGGCGACGTGACGACCACCGGAGTGTAGCTCTTGGCCTCGCGCATCTCGCGGACCATGATATCGTCGTCGCCCGGCCCTGCTTCGTCGCCGGCGAGCCGCGCGGTCACCGCGTTTACTGTGCGCGAGCTAATTTGAATTAAGTTACTCCTAAGCTGCCACTTGTCGCGCTGCGATTGGCCAGTTTCGGTTTTAAACGTTTTTAGCTTGAAATAGATGGAAAAATAGTAGGGAAAAATTTAGTAAAAATGCTAGAAAAATTCTTTGATGTTTTTAGGACCTTTTGGCACTGCCCATCAGAAATAAATTGTAGAAAAAATTGCTAGAAAAATTTGATAAATAGTTTGTCCATATTTTTATGAAATAACTTATTTCTTCAATGGAATTAATTGGTTATTTACATAATAGGAAAGCATGCAACTACTCTGATTAAATGTGTAGGTTTGTCCCCTTTTGCATACACTTAAAATAGCATAATTACCTTATAGGTCATGCCACTAGATGTATGAGGTGCACACCTATTTTATGTGCTTAAATCATTAGATTTCACTATCTTTTATAGATACAATTTCATAAAGTATATGACCACATCAGATTGTTTTCTAATGCATTAGGATCATTTTCTATTGTTTTATAATACTTAAAATACAAAGTATGTCATATAAATATTTAACTTAAATCATGCTTCTTATGAGTAATTGCATATTTACCTTTTTGAAATAATAGGGAGCTTTGCATGACAACCATTGCTATAGGTAAAATATACATGTAGATCCCACTATACTCCTCATATATATAGTTACTAACATGATATGTCTAAGTCTTACTTTAAGTGTTAAACTGGTTAACCCAACTAAATGAGTATATTATTTATGCATGTGCATATAGGTTTATTTACGACTTATGCTCACAAATATATGTTGTGCATCATATGCATATACATGGCTTTACATAAATAATTTATTTAATGAAGAATGAGAAAACATTAGTAATTAAATTTACTTTGAAAATATGCATAAACAACATATATGTTTTCCATGCCTATAGTCTATACATGCATTCTTGTTTTATTTAAATACTTAGGTCACATGTACATATAGCACCATATCCATAATATCTGAATCATGTAAAATAAATCTTTAGAGCAAGCCACATGTAAATAATTTAGTTTAAACGAAACATATCTCTAACTATGTCATATGTATGCATAAAGACATATAAATACTTATAGAAGATAAGTATAAGTATTAATACATAGGAATGTCTCCATATGCATTAGAAGCATGTAACTTCATTTTACATGTAAATTATTTTAGGAATAACTGCTACGTAAATTTAGTTTATTTATTTATGTTTGTTTGAACGACACCATGTTCATTAATAGAAATAATTATGGATTTCATATAATAGATATGCACGCAATCACTGTCAATGAAGCATATGCATTTCGCCATCTTCACCATAAAGATTTAGAAAATAGATATCTATGCATACCGTCATATCACCCATGCATTAATTAAACTAAATAACATCCATGCATGTTTTCATTTAAGAGAAAATAAATGATAAATAACTTGTCTAGGTGAATATGGCCTTAATAAGACCAGGAGTATATCTCTTAGCAAATAATTACCGTAGAATAAATGGAGTCGCGAGAACCCTAGTATCCCTTCTTCTATTTATTTATCGATAGAATTTGATAACGCGTAGTCCATTCGTACGAACTCCGAGTACATATTTATTTTCATGAAATGCATTCCATAATCATGCTCTTTGGTTTTTATTCGAAATATGGTATTTCTATTGTAGATTTTATTGGATCTTCAATCGATGACTTTATTTGGATCTTTCGGTGTTTATCACAACGTGAGTGAATCGTCGGAGGACTACATCGCGGGAAGATTGACACTTGAAGATCGTCGTATGAATTATGTATATAAAGGTGCGAGGCAAGCACACCCCTTGATCATTTTGATCCTATGTTTGCAAATGCATTTAAGTGCTTAATATGTAGGATTAATTTGTGCATAATTTATATCACTAAAAATGCTCATTTGGGAAATGGTAGATACTACCTATTTGATTTTATCCCCTTTGTTGAACTATATCATATCCCCTTGCAAACATAGGTTTGGTTATCATAATGGTCATACACTCTAAGCTTTATGGTATAATTAATTGCTAATTAAGCTTGCTAAAATGAATGACTATATTTTGTATAAATGTAAGTACATGTATAATCATTAAATTTATGGATTATGTTGATGGGAAATTATTGTTGATGTTATATGATGATAATTTAGATGTTGACGGGTTTTGATGTGATAATGTTAAATTGGATTAATGATTGATTGATAATGATGATTTTGGAGACCCGTCGCATCACATAAGGACCGGTACATTTGTATCTTGATTTAGGGAAACATCGTGCGACCATGGATGCTGGTATGGGACGGCCATGGCTAAGTAATTAGTTGAATGTTGCCTTGCCTTCTAGAAGTAGAGAATGTATGGATAATTTTACCCGATCTGGTATTTATTCAGAGGGACCTCCATCACTACGGTTTTGGGCTCAAGGTTTACCAATACAATGAATTGTACCCTTTTAATTCCTGCCTAACTATCCATGTTTGAAGGAGGGGAAAATTGTACCTCTGGGATGTTAGTTGGTAGGTCCGGAGGGATTTTTACAATTTAGGGAAGGCAAGGTTAACAAACGGCTAATGAAAACGTCATGCGTGATACCGATGTGCACACTTCGTGAGTGCACGGTGCTTGCAACACCACAGACGGTCACTCACTGTCCATGGGTACAGCGTACAAACTCTGCAGAGTCATAATCCATTCGAATGGCCGTGCTTGCGGTCTCAAGCTCCTTAATGATAGGTCTTTGTTTAGAGAATGGTTGGGATTAAAATTGATTATAATGGTTATTGATATATGAATTGGTATAGATAATGATTTTGTAGGAACTTGACATGGAAGTCAAGTATGTCACTTTATTTATATGATATTTACTTGTACTTACCTTTATGCAATTTATATTCAAGCAATTCAATTTAGTAATTATTTCAGTAATCAAGTCTAGATTATCATATGCTCATTTATGCAAACTTAACCATATTATGCCTTCTTTCATTTGGCCTTGCATATAATTATGATTTTGCTATTATTCACCCGCATTGCTTGCCTCCGATAACTTGGTTTCAGAGATGACGAGAATTCGGTGAGGAACGATGCCGTTCTTTCTAGGAGTTCAACTTCCAGTCAATTGCCTGTGGGATGAACACGGGGCACACGCTGGAGATTTGAATTCGTTTGTGTTTATTTCTTAAGGTATTTCGTCGGCCGTTGAGCCAATATTTTGTAAATTTTAAATAAACTTGATAGTTAAATTTTGATATGGCTATGGTTCCACTGTAATTACTGTGTGTACTTGTCATTGATCCTGGGGCAAGTACGATAACACGGAGTTTCAGGTGATTTAATTACCTGGGACGTTGCAGGTGGTATCAGAGCTATATTGACTGCAGGTTGACCCTAGATAGACCGGTCGTTAGATTAGATTAGTAAATTGAAGCCATATTTTCAAAATTTTCAAGTATATTTAAGGAAAATATAGGGATTTTTCTCTATCTTTCCTAAATCTTTGTTTCTTCTCTTATCTATATTTTCATTTGATTTTGAGAAATTATTTATCCCCTCTCATCTCTATCTTAGCTAAGGAGAAAAGATGAAGGAGAAGAAGAATATTGTTCTCTTTTCCTCAACCTTGATTTTAAATATTCTTTCTTGTATCTCATCTTGACATTGATTCTATTTTCTTCCTAGTCTTATTTCTTCTATATCAATCATGAGACAAGGAAGAAGATGTAGTGAGAATGCGATGGTAAATACTAGAACCTCTTCTCTTATTCTTCTCAAAATTTCTCAGGAGGTATAGACATATAGGCCGTAAAAAGAAAATATTAAGGTAGGATTATATGGCATTTTAAAAGTGCTATGCCATAAAGACCTATGAATATAATCAATAAGAAGAAAATTGTTTTCAAAAATCCCGGAGTTTCCATTTGCGGTCGATTTGCTCGTTCTTTTCGATTTGGTGCTTTATGTGATTTTGGTGTTTTATTTTGGAAGCATAAAATCGGACGCTAAAATAAATAGTTTATTCTGCTAACTCTCTCTCTCTTTAGATAACATCATATTGACTCGTAACATTCCGATGCTGCTAACTACACCCTAACTTATGCTTCCTAAACCCCCTAATTGTATATATTATACTTATTGAGTGTATCAAATTTCTCCTTGATCTATTTTCAAACATGACATACCTACAGCAAAGCCATATCACATTTCTTCCTTTCGCAAATAATTTAGCCTTCTTTGATCATTTTATGTGAGATCATTAAAAATTTAATTTCCATCATTTTTCATTCCAGATGGAAATACTCCTAATGCCATTTGAACCTTGAATCACGTTTTGCATAGCGTGATGATTTTATTCAATCAATCTCCTTTGAAAATTTACTAGTATGAAGAATTTTCGTCAATTTCTTGCCAAACCCCGTTTTACTATTCCTTGATAAATCAGTAATCATATTCCTTTATTTGAAAAAAAAAGGGATAGAATTAATTTACATAACTACGATATCTTTATTTCCAAACTCTTTGACTTTTATCGTGGTTGTTCTTTTGCACCTCTCCACCGTATGAAACCTTTATGAATCAATCAAATTTTCTTTCACTCATAAAATATTTGTGCATTCCATCCTTTTTAAAACTTGAATATCCTTCACTTTCATATAAATGCCCATGATCATATTGTTTCGCATTCACGAAAGTTTTGCCACTAATCGAATCATCTTTCCATATGAATCTTATTTAATCATCGTTGTGAATTCTATGACCTATCATTGTAAGCTTCATGACCATTGGAGTTTGGAAACCCCAAAGGTATGAATTTTTTGGTGATTGGGTGACCATATTGATGTGACTAACATTTCCTTGTAGGATATTCAAATGGTCATGTCAATGAAGCGTCGTCTCACATATTCTATCTATCGACGACTTGGTGATTGGTTGCCTCGACAATTCGGATCGAGAGCTTGATGGAGTCGCGGAGAAGATGTGGATCAAGGCTAAGGACATGCTAGATCCAAGCGAGTGTTGCTTGGTTAGATGTTAGCTTGAGTCCATAGGAAAAACCGGACTATCAAGAGGGATCGAATTGGTTCTCTTAGAGCACACTAGGTTAGAGATCAAATGGATGCATTGTGAGTCTCTTGAGGGCTAGGGTGGCTGAAGAGAAGAAGAGGAACCAAGGATGAAGAAGTTGGAAGCAAGGATCAAGAGTGGATCAAGGTTTCAGCTTATCCGGAAGAGACCGGACAGTACGGTCCTAGGGACCGTACAATGCGGTCTTCATTGAAGATCCAGACAGAGAAGTGAAGTCTCGGGATGCTCAGAAAATGAAGACCGGACAATAGGACCGGACAGTACGGTCTAGGGACCGTATGGTACGGTCATCAGAGGATTTCCAGACAGAGAAGTTGAAGTTTCTGGAAGTGGAAGAAATGAAGACCGGACAATCGACCGGATGGTACGGTCCTAGAGACCGGACAGTACGGTCTTCATTGAAGATGAAGAAGAAGATGGAGATGCGCCTGGAAATAGAGACCGGACAATACGGTCTGGAAGAGACCGGACAGTACGGTCCTTTGTACGGTCTCTAGTTTCGCAGGGCACTTTTGGGCAACGGCTAGTTTTGGGTTGGTAGCCTATAAATAGTTGGTTGCCCGCCCCTTGAGGGGTCGCTTGGCCATTGTTGGAGTGCAGGAAACTCAGAGGAAGCCAAGAGCAAGAGAGAGAAGCACTTGTCAAGGATTTGGAGTGATCCTAGTGCTTGAGAGAGTAGCAATTGCATCCACTTGATCTCTAGGCTAGTGTGAGCTTGAGAGAGTCACTTCGGTTTGTTACTCTTGGTCTATGGCGAGGCCTAGACCGGTTAGGCGTTGGTGTTGAGCTGTCCAAGGAGATTGTGGAAGCTAACACAAGTTTGTACACGGTCTTGGAGCTTCCCGTGCGAAAGAAGCATCACTAGTGGAGCGCCCTTTGGCACGCATCAAGTGCGGAGCCTTACCTCCGGAAGAGTACCGGGATCGAGCCCGGCGGGACGTGCCCGCGACTTCACTCGGAGGGTGAAGTGTGCTCTAGGAGGGATCGCCATCGAGCGGAGGGACGGGGTCGAGACTCCGGCGGGAGTGACCCAACGTGGAGTAGGGGAAGGCGCCACCCTTCCGAGACCACGGGAAAAATCATGAGCATTCCTATCCTTATCTCCTTTACATACTAGCATTTACGCTTCCGCATTTACTTTTATGTGCTAGTAGAATTGCATGATAGGTTGTCTCTTTACCACTTGGTAGAATTGCTTGTTAGGCTTTACTACTTGGTAGAATTGCTGCTAGGGTGTTGCTTGTTGCATAGACTAGATTGTGTGCGCGCATCGCTTGTTTTTGTTATCACCATATCTAGTCTTGCTAGCTTCACGCTAAAGTACGTTGGGAGAAATTGTTGACACACCGATTCACCCCCCCCTCTCGGTGCCCTTGATCCTTTCAAGTGGTATCAGAGCCTCGTTGCTCAAATAGGGCTTAACCGCCTTGAGTAAGGATGCCGAGAGATCATGGGCCGCCCCCGTTCGATGGGACCGACTATGCCTATTGGAAAGCTCGCATGCAAGCTTACCTCGAGGCTCTCGATCCTCTCGCATGGGAGGTGGTAAGTACCGGTGTCTCTCTAAGGACTCCCATTGGTACTCTTGATGTGAATCTCGCAAAGGCAAATGCTAAAGCTAAAAATGCCTTGTTTGAAGCTATCACTAAAGAGGTCTTTGCTCGAGTCAAGTCCGCGGGTACCGCTCATGAAGTGTGGACTCAAATTCAACAAATTCATGAGGGTTCCACGGACGTGAAAGAGGAAAGATACTATGTGCTAAAGAACAAGTATGATGATTTTGCCATGTCTTCAAATGAGCTAATCAATGACACTTATTCTCGCTTGAATGTGCTTGTAGAGGATATCAACTCTCTCGGTGTGAAGGACAAGATTGATGATGGTGACCTTGTGCGGAAGATCTTGAGGATTCTCTCACGGGAGAAATATGGAGCACTCATCACATGCCTCTTCAACACCGACATTCAAGCCCTCACAACCCACAAGCTACTTGGGAAGATCACCGCCTTCGAGAGCTACAACCTCGACAAGAAGCAATTGATGAGAAGCCCTCCAAGAATCTTGCTTTTGCTTCCGAGGGGTCAAGCAAGAAGATGAAGAAGGTGGTGACTCAAGATTCAAGTGATGAAGAGCTTGAAGAAGACGTTGAAGACTTGTTGCAACTTCATCCCAATGATCTAGCACTCCTCATGAAGAGAAGCAACTTCTTCAAGAGAAGATTCATCAACAAGAAAGATGCCGAGTGCTACAATTGTGGGGAGAAGGGTCACTTTGCCAAGGAATGCCCGAAGCCAATCAAGAAGAGCAAGAAGAAGACTCAAGAGTCAAGCGATGATGAAGAAGAAGACCCTAGAAGCAAGTACAAGGCAAGGAAGAGGTTTGTCAAGAAGGAAAGCTCTAGAGGCAAAGACAAGAGAGGATCATCTCGCAAGGGACTCTATGTTGGAGAGTGGGTTTCGGATGATGATAGTGAAGAAGAAGAAAGTGATGACTCATCCTCCAAGGGAAAGAAGATGGCCGGCATTGCTCTCACAAACATGTCCGAGACTCTACCTCCACCACCGACTTGCTTGATGGCCAAAGATGATGATAGTAGTGAGGATGAGGAGAGCGAGTCCGATGAAGAGTTTGGTGAGGAGGATAAGCCCACATATGAGGAACTCTTGGATAGCATTCTCCTAACCGGCAAGATGATCATGAAGAAGGACAAGACCATTGCTCGGTTGGAGAAGGAACATGATGTGGCCGCCTTCCGAGTTCGTCAACTTGAGGGTGAACTTAGGGACTTATCCATCTCTCACAAGGCTCTTGATGAAGACTATGACAAGCTTGAGGAAGACCACATGAAGCTCAAGGAGAAGTCCAAGTTACTAGAGGATGAGATCAAGCACCTTTCCACTTCGCTCATGACCTTGGATGAGAGCTATGACAAGCTCAAGGTTGAACACATGAGGCTCAACGGCAAGTTCAAGGTTCTTGAGGAAGAACATCAATCCCTCCTCGAAAAGTGTAACACTTCTTCTTCTAGTTCATCTATTTCCGATTCTTCATATATTACTTGTGATGGACTAACTCCCTCTCTTGAGAGCATCTCTCTTGATGAGAACATTTTGAAGGAATATCATCAACTCAAGGAGGAGAGAGCTTCGGTGATGGACGGTTTCGAGAGGCTCACAAGGGGAAGGACCATTCATAAGGAGATACTTGGTCGGAACCTTGTGAACAACCCCGGGCACAAGGGACTCGGCTCCTACCCCGCCGCCATCAACCTCATCGGCAAGGACGAGGACATTCCACCTTGGGTAGTCCCCCTCATGGCGGACGACTACTATTGTGAGAAGTGTTGCCGAGACGGCCACACTAGCAAGAATTGTCCCAAGGTGAGAAGTTCCAAGGTTTTGCCTAACGCTAACTTGTTCCATGGAAATACACACTACAAGCTCTTTAGGGACAAGAAAGGCAAGGTAAAGGCAAAGGCTCTTGGATCACCCGACAAGAGGAGGATGATGAGGAAGATTTGGGTGCCCAAATGCATAGTTGACCTTGAGAGGCCAACCAAGTGCGAGTGGGCTCCCAAGAACAAGACCTAGAAGGGTGATGGTGGTGGACCGTGCGCCGCAACGTCAACTCATGAACGTCCACCACAAGCTTCGAGTGCGTCATCGACAAATCTACTCTTCAAGGAGGTAACTTGTATCATAGTAGTTTCTTTTCTTGCATTGCTTGCATGGTAGCTAGGTGCTCCTTTGTGAACTAGTATGTTTGCATTCATGCATTTGTTAATAACTAAAAAGAAAAGAACATAAAAATTAGTTCAAGGTCTAACTTTCTCAAGATAGCTATGAGCATGGGGGATGCTTGAGTTGGTGGACCGATGGACTCAAGGCAAGGTTTGGCTCATAGTGAGTAAGCTTGAGAGAGGTTCAAACTTGACCTTGAGTAGGTTTCCTTTATGCGTTGTCTTAACTTTGCTTGCATATCACATGGCATGCTTACTTTCCCTTGCATTTGTATGATATGCTTGTCTCATGCATTGCATATAGGAAATCACAAAGGAGTTGTCACACTATGAGGAAGTGCTTCATTCGTAATATGATCTCACATCTCATAGAAGTGTGACTAAAGAAAAGAATTGTGCTTCATGCCCATTGAGTCTTGCTACATGATCCTCAAGGTTAAATCTACTTGCACGGATCATAGGCAAAGGACTCATACATACCCCTCCTTTGGTTTTATCGCATTTGGTTCTTATTGGTTGCATCTTATTTGCCGATTGAAAAATTACTATATGCCTATGCGCAACCTATATTGGTCTATTTTCAAAGGAGTGTTTGAGAGTTCCCCTTCTAGTCCATGTTTGGTGTTTATTTGGTTTTTGAGTGAGAAACTTGGACTTAGAAGGAAATTCCTTGAAAATCAGCATTTCTGGACCTGACCGTACAATACGGTCAAAGGGACCGTACAATACGGTGTGTTTTGGCACGAGATCCTTCGAAACCTGAGGCAGAAAGGAGACCGGACAATACTGTCCTGAAGACCGTACAATGCGGTCTCTATAGCTTAACTGTCAGGGTTCCAAAGGAGACCGTACAATGCGATCCCTATGACCGTACCATACGGTCTAGTTAATTTCATCGTGAGATACATTCAATCCTATCCGTTGATTCCGATTTGGATCGATCTCAGCCGTCGATTCAAATTAAAGCTAAACCTAACGGAAAACGAGTCGTTACTGTGCATCCCTTCACCATTACGCCGCCGTTCGCCTGCTCCCGCCACCGCCTCGCCGTTCCCGCTCGCGCCGCGCCGCCGTACGCCTCGCCGCCGCCGTCGCGCTCGCCGCCGACGAGCTCCACCCACCAGAGCCGCAGCACGCGCCGCCTACTCCTCCACACGCTCGCGCACCGCGAACCCTAGCACCGCGCCGCCGCACCTCGCCGAGCCGCCGCTGCTCCACCTCGCCTGCGCGCACCGCCTGCCGGAGCTGGAGACGAGGACGAGGACCTCGCCGAGCTCTGTGCCGAGGAGCACCTCCATTCCACGCGCGTGATTTCGAGCTGGTGCTTTTTCCATCTCGCGCGCGACGAGCTGCTCCCCGGCGAATCACCGGACCAAGAACACCACCACCTCGACGATCGTCGTCAATTTGATTGCTCCGGTGAGCTCCTGATGTCACAAATTGCACAGTAGCCGCGTATCCGATACCTATCTAGGGTTTGAGCCATTCAATTCCTTCATCGTTTGAAATCCCTAGAAAAATCGAACCTTTGTTGCATTTGTCGTAAATTTCAATCCACTTCAATGCAATTTAGGTCATTTGCCTGCCATGTGTCATAGTGTTCGAGTGTCGCACTTCATTTATCTATGACATTTTGGTTGATTGTCGCTTTGTGTCGATTTCCGCTCCATACGACATACACCTAGCTCGACACTAGCATTTCGTCGATTAGTGGTACATTGTGTCTATTGCATATGATCTATGTACACTAGTCGATCTCCACCTATAGTCGACAATGCCGTAGTTCCCCATTGCATATTTGCCGGCATTGTGTCCTTTACCTCTGCGCTAGGACTTCATATAGATTCATGCGCTTACCTACGATTCTTGCTTGTAGATTATAGTAGGTTATTCTATACTCATATACCCTGTCTTATTCCTATCGTGCAGTGGCAGTGGTCAGCGGACAGTGGGCAGTTGACAGCAGAGCAGAGACAGTGGACGGATTGAGGGCCAAGCCCTTAGTCCTATCTTTGGCAGTCAGCCGTCAGTGGACGGGTTGGTGGGCCAAGCTCACTCGCCCTATCTTGTCTGCAGCCTAGTCAGCAGTTATGGCAGGAGGTTCTGGCAGAGGCAGAGGCAGGGGCAGAGGAGACCGTGACAGGGGCAAGTCCAAGATGGTTGAGCAGCCCAAGAAGAAGAAGCAGAAGACCGGTGATCCTGAGTGGGATCGTGCTCTCAGGGCAGCAGAGGTTGACCTACCAGCTAGCAGGGACACTGGCCTCAGGATCAGGGACACACCTGCTGGAGGACAGGGGGAGACTCCGAGGAGGTCTTCCAGAGCTAGAGCTACAGTGCAGCGGACTCCGTCCACCCGCGAGGTTGGTACGTCGAGGACCGCGCAGGAGCAGCCAGAGTCAGAGGCAGAGGAGAGTTCACACTCCGGTGACGGACCCCCTGAGGTCACCGAGGGAGACAGGCAGAGGATGGCCGTGAAGTTCTGTGCTCTTGACAGGACTGCTACTCTCAGGGACGTGCTTGCTGAGGACGCACTCAGGCTGCCAGGCCCCGTCCTCAAGAAGTTCAGGAGAGTTGCTGAGGAGACTTGGGTACCTGCCAGGAGAGACCCACAGGCAGGAGGTCGTTTCTGGACACTTCTTCAGCAGAGGATAGCAGCTGGTTTGAGGAGTAGACTGCGGACAGATGGACCTGATAGGCTCTTTGTTACTCACCAGCACTGCAGCATAGAGGCTGCCAGCAGAGGTGCCGGGACGGATTTCACACAGCACCTATCTTTTATCCCGGGCCTCCAGGAGATCATCACCACACCGATGCGATGGGATACTGACATCGTGATGGACTTCTATGCATCTTTGTGGATAGCGCCAGACCGCTCAGCTGTATGGTTCATGCTCAGAGGACAGCCCCACAGAGTTACGAGGGAGGACCTTGTTAGCGCCCTTGAGACCATCCAGCACGAGACCAGAGTGTTCCCACTCGCTCACCCAGGGATGGAGCCTCCCCGCAGACCTCTTGGGGGACACTTACCTTCAGATAAGGATATGAGCATTGCTTTCCCTCCACCTCACCCGGAGAACTTCAGCCGAGCTCACACCAGACTTACACATGAGGGCAGAGTTCTCAGGAGTATACTGAGCAGGACGATAGTTCCCAGGAGTGGATACAGAGATTAGTTCTCCATTCTTACTCAGTGGGTTGTGATGTTGATGCTGAGGCACAGAGGTTTTGATTTAGTTGATCTGATACTGTGCCAGATGGAGGATGTTATTGCTGAGAGCATAGCTGCCAGACACTTAGCCTTTGCACCTCTGATATGCTACATTCTGAGGAGGCTACAGTTGTTGTCTCAGGAGGACTATGACGAGCTGCCCAAGGTGACTACAGCGTACACACCCCTACCTGCCTCCGACAGACGGGTTGCTGCCCGGGAGTCAGCTTCACAGGGGAGTTCTTCACAGGGGCCAGGTGACACGGCTACCGAGACAGAGCTGCATATACAAACTGGTAGCCATATGGAGTCCATTCCTGAGGACGTGACTCCGGACTCTAGAGCAGGACCTTCAGCGTCTGCTACAGCTCCAGCTCAGACAGATCTACTACATGCAGAGCTAGCAGCCCTTCGCAGAGAGATCCAGAGTCAGCGAGAGGATAGGGAGAGGGATCGACAGATGCTAGACAGTGTTGTACACACTCAGAGGGAGATGGCTTCTGGCTTGTCGTCGCTTTTCACTGGTTTTGAGGCGATTGCTCAGACTCTTCGTCTTTTCGGACAGGCATTGCCAGGACTCCCGTCGTTCCCACCTATCACTTTCCCAGGTGTGCTGCCACCAGATACAGTTCGCTTTCAGCAGCTACAGCAGCAGCAGTTTGCTCAGACACAGGGAGGACAGTCTTCCAGCCAGGGACAGTACTTCAGCACCTTACTCACGGCTCCCATCTCACCTGCTGGTGCACCTACGGTGGGGCCGTCGACGTCCACTTTTGCTGGTTTGACAGGAGAGGCAGGACCTTCTCAGCAGTACTTTTCTTCACCAGGCCTCTCCATGACTCCGTCAGCCCTACTAGCTACTACAGCTCCGAGCTTCTCACCGCTTCAGCTGACGAGTCCTTTCTTCGTGTCACCACTGCCAGTTCGTTCACTCGACTTCGACACAGTAGCACAGACAGCCTCAGTGCAGACAGATTCACTTCTTACAGCTTCACAGGAAGAGGTCGTGACTACAGCTGAGACAGCAGCAGTGGAGCAGACAGAGTCTCCCAGGACACCTACTCCGCCTCGAGTTGTTGAGCCCTCAGCAGATCTCACTGACTTTGGCTACACTCGTGAGGAGTTACGTGAGGCTCTTGCTACAGGCACTTCTCCAGAGCAGCAGACAGCACCCTCCAGGACTCCTTCACCACCTCCAGAGTTTGAGTACACTGGCACTTCTTCTGAGCAGCAGCAGCCGCAGCAGGGCACCTCTTCAGTGACTACCACCACTGCACCTCCTCCAGCCTCCGACGCGTAGGACAGCTGTTTTCTCTTTCCTTCTTTCTCTTTTGGTCATTGGTGCCAAAGGGGGAGAGAGATAGAGAGATCTTGTATAGGTCTAGGGGGAGTAGTGGAGTGATCTTGTGCTCAGGGGGAGTGTGAGACAGTTTTTGTCTAGGGGGAGATCTTTTGGTACTTCATTGTATATTCTTTTGGTTCTTCGTGGTTCTTGTTGAGCTTGATTTGCTTTGCTTGTGTTTGGCTCATCAAGAATGCACTTGGTTTCATTTACATACACTTGCTCTTATCTAATATCTGCATATTGCTCTGTTGTTGATATATTGCTCTGATATATTGCTCTGAGTTTGTGTATGTTTACCTGGATGCACTTATTTATATCTATCTTGCCAGGTTTCCTCTTTCTGTGATGATATGTGCACTCACTTGCTTTTGCAGGAATATCTTATAATCTTATCATCACAGAGTTGTGGTCATAGCTCATGTATTTATTCTATATATATCGCCCATGTGCTTTAACTCTATTTTGCAGGTGATACCTTTTGAGCTATGACTACTTTGTTCTCCGTTTTTACTTGTTCTTCATTTCATATCCTATCTTATCAATCACTCTTGCGCTTTACATTCTCTATCTTATGTTATGTGTTGTCACCAATCACCAAAAAGGGGGAGATTGTAAGCTTCATGACCATTGGAGTTTGGAAACCCCAAGGTATGAATGTTTTGGTGATTGGGTGACCATATTGATGTGACTAACATTTCCTTGTAGGATATTCAAATGGTCATGTCAATGAAGCGTCGTCTCACATATTCTATCTATCGACGACTTGGTGATTGGTTGCCTCGACAATTCGGATCGAGAGCTTGATGGAGTCGCGGAGAAGATGTGGATCAAGGCTAAGGACATGCTAGATCCAAGCGAGTGTTGCTTGGTTAGATGTTAGCTTGAGTCCATAGGAAAAACCGGACTATCAAGAGGGATCGAATTGGTTCTCTTAGAGCACACTAGGTTAGAGATCAAATGGATGCATTGTGAGTCTCTTGAGGGCTAGGGTGGCTGAAGAGAAGAAGAGGAACCAAGGATGAAGAAGTTGGAAGCAAGGATCAAGAGTGGATCAAGGTTTCAGCTTATCCGGAAGAGACCGGACAGTACGGTCCTAGGGACCGTACAATGCGGTCTTCATTGAAGATCCAGACAGAGAAGTGAAGTCTCGGGATGCTCAGAAAATGAAGACCGGACAATAGGACCGGACAGTACGGTCTAGGGACCGTATGGTACGGTCATCAGAGGATTTCCAGACAGAGAAGTTGAAGTTTCTGGAAGTGGAAGAAATGAAGACCGGACAATCGACCGGATGGTACGGTCCTAGAGACCGGACAGTACGGTCTTCATGAAGATGAAGAAGAAGATGGAGATGCGCCTGGAAATAGAGACCGGACAATACGGTCTGGAAGAGACAGGACAGTACGGTCCTTTGTACGGTCTCTAGTTTCGCAGGGCACTTTTGGGCAACGGCTAGTTTTGGTTGGTAGCCTATAAATAGTTGGTTGCCCGCCCCTTGAGGGGTCGCTTGGCCATTGTTGGAGTGCAGGAAACTCAGAGGAAGCCAAGAGCAAGAGAGAGAAGCACTTGTCAAGGATTTGGAGTGATCCTAGTGCTTGAGAGAGTAGCAATTGCATCCACTTGATCTCTAGGCTAGTGTGAGCTTGAGAGAGTCACTTCGGTTTGTTACTCTTGGTCTATGGCGAGGCCTAGACCGGTTAGGCGTTGGTGTTGAGCTGTCCAAGGAGATTGTGGAAGCTAACACAAGTTTGTACACGGTCTTGGAGCTTCCCGTGCGAAAGAAGCATCACTAGTGGAGCGCCCTTTGGCACGCATCAAGTGCGGAGCCTTACCTCCGGAAGAGTACCCGGGATCGAGCCCGGCGGGACGTGCCCGCGACTTCACTCGGAGGGTGAAGTGTGCTCTAGGAGGGATCGCCATCGAGCGGAGGGACGGGGTCGAGACTCCGGCGGGAGTGACCCAACGTGGAGTAGGGGAAGGCGCCACCCTTCCGAGACCACGGGAAAAATCATGAGCATTCCTATCCTTATCTCCTTTACATACTAGCATTTACGCTTCCGCATTTACTTTTATGTGCTAGTAGAATTGCATGATAGGTGTCTCTTTACCACTTGGTAGAATTGCTTGTTAGGCTTTACTACTTGGTAGAATTGCTTGCTAGGGTGTTGCTTGTTGCATAGACTAGATTGTGTGCGCGCATCGCTTGTTTTTGTTATCACCATATCTAGTCTTGCTAGCTTCACGCCTAAAGTACGTTTGGGAGAAATTGTTGACACACCGATTCACCCCCCCCCCCTCTCGGTGCCCTTGATCCTTTCAATCATCTATGAGAACATTTACTCACTTGACTACCAATCAATTTTATAATCCTCGATTCATGAGGAAAAATCTCAAGATCTTAATTCTTATCTATCCTATTGACTATCGATTTTCTAGTAGCAATTTGCTTAAAATTCGGAAATCATGCCTACTTTATGATTTTAGTTTTGCTAAATAATGATCATTTGTAAGGTAGGTCTAATTGCTACTCTAAGCCTCCTTGCTTTATTTTGAATAAACATATCCTATTGTCATCTTCTATTAAAAAGAAAAAAGGGAAATGAGAATATCATATCATCTCATTATCTTAACTTTTCTATCTTGTTCACCATTTGGTAAAAAAATTGAAGGTATGACCATCTTCGAATACCTTCTTAAAGCATTTCAATGATGTCTTTATATGCCTAATTGTTTTGTCTAACTATTTTTCCTTGTAATACTATTCCCTTATTTTGTTGACTCGATGTCCATCGATTTGATACCCATTGATACCCTTGAATTGAGAACAATATTTTCTTTGAATTGTTCCAACCAAGAGAATCACTTGATTTATATTGATGTAGTCTCTAGAATCAACCTTGATTTTTATATGCTTCAATGAAAACCTTAATTTCCATGATTCACGAAACATAGAAACCTATTGTTCTATGTTAACCTGATTTTAGAAATTTCTTTGATCTGGTATATTCTAAGGTAATCATCTTGAAAGCCTTGGAATAATTCCTTATACTATTCATGAATAAACCTTGTTGTCATGAATTGTTCACCATTCTTACTTGAATGTCAAGTCATTCTACCATTTATTACCAATTCGCTGATCATACTTTAATAATTATTGTATCACATTGTTACACATGCCCATATTGTCATATGCAGCATTGATCATATGTTTAGAATCCCTCATTGTTTTATCAAATCCATATTGATTTGCTCTAAAATTTGTTTTGATCTTGTCCTAACGAACTTGCCTCGTAAACCTTGGAGTAGGTTCCTAAACCATTATTGATGTTCCCATTAGGTAATTTTAGTGGTAAGGATTGGTTGCCATTCTACTCGGATGACAAGTGTTGTGCTCATATACCCTTCAATGACCAACATGCCATTCGAGTCATTTAAAAACCAATCCTATTGATTTTACTTTATCTTTATAAACTCATCCGTCTTCCCGAGGTTGAATTCCATTGAAACACTAGCCTATTGATTTTGACTTCCATTCTTGGTAGGTCGAAATTCATAAAAACATTCTTACGATTTGAAATCCTCATGTTTCCTTGCACATAAGAAATCTTCCCTTATTCATTATTGGACTCGTGACATTCAAAACTGTTCCATAACCAATCATATTGGTTTTATTTCCCCATTATAAATTTATTTGCTTACATGATTCTAAAACTCCTTTGGATTGTCAGCTTACCACTCTTGACACCATACTTCAATAGGTTATTTCATCAAAACTACCTTGTGATTTTGAAAATATCATAGAATCTTTGGTATAAGCATCTCCTTAAACATTTCTCTTACTCCTGAACCTATTTCTGGAAGCCTTTATGCATTGTGTTAAATAAAATAAAATATTCTTCTTTGATCATATAGGTGCTCGCTAACTTTCGATAAAAGTTAAAATTAAAAAAAAAAATTAGTGCTAACACTCATGGTGAGAAAACACCAAGGACGATGAACACTAATATGTGATTCGGGGTTTTCACCTAACATCGCCGTAGAAGATCAAGTATCTTCTCAAGATAGAGGAAGGGGACTTCAAGAAGATACTTCAAGAACAAGAAAGAAGCGACTACACCAAGGTGGAAGCAAGGAGAATATAAGAAGATGACTCATTGCTACAAAAATCTTGAAGATGAAGAAACTAACTTTATATGTTGTGCATTGCATTTCAAGTATTTTATGAATGATACGTTAAAATTTATTTAAGGGGGGTAGGACGTAAGATATATTTAATTCTACTAATATTTTGATCATACGAGTACTAACCTCTTTTATGAGCCGAAGAAAATCTGTTGCAATCTTTACTAACAAATGTTAACAAAACCCCGAAGATTTCTTTTAAAGGACTCCTCTTCCTCAAAATACCAATGTTCATCAAGCATGAAGGACATATATACTACATCGGAGAACAACCTCAAGAAATCTACCATATCAAAGAAGAAGTAAGAGGAATACGTGAAGATTGTTTCCTACACGTGGCATGCCGAAGACGAAGAACTAATAATGTCATGACAATTAATTTCAAAACCATCCTCGCTAACCCTTCGCGGAATCTCGGGGACGAGATTCTTTTTAAGGGGGGTAGACTGTAACATCCCGGTCCCCTAGGCCGTCATTTTAAGGAAACCAATCGTTCCTTAACCTAAGCGATGAATTTATAAAATAAGTTAGATTGAATTTTCTTAAATAAAACATTAACTTGACTTGGTTTAAATAATAATTTTCATATGGTTTTGATTTGAGATGTTCTTATTTGAGGTTTGAAATATTTGGAGTTGGTTTTCATGTTTGGATGAATGACATTCAAATTTATTTAGAAAATTTTCATGGTTTAAAAATCATACCCATGCAAGTCATTTCATAGTGCACAGCAACATGTCGAATTTTTCCTGGGAAATTGGCTTTACTAAAAATTCCCCAAAATTTACCATCGTTAGATTTCACAGAGACTTAATTTCTGTGAATTATTCATAATTTTTGGAGCACGTTTGGATAGGTATAAAATTCGTAGATGTTCTCTGTTCTTCAAAAATAATCAAAACAGCATTGTGCTTCATGGGCTTCCTTCAGGCTCGGCCCATTTAGAAAGTAAAGAAAAATAGAAAAGAAAGAAACCTTACCTGTCCAGCTCGGCCCAGCCACGACGCAGCCCACCTTGGCCCAGCTCGCGGAACCGCCACTGTCGCGCGTCGTCGTCCTCCTCTCGCCGAAGTCAAGCCGAGCGCCGCCCAGCCACTGCTGCTTCGCCACCTCGAGACCCTATGGAGCATCTGTGGAGGACTCGAGAAGCCGACGCGTGTCTCGTCCTTTCTCCCTCACACCTTCTCGCGTGCGCCCGCGCTCTCTTCTCCTTTTTCTCCTCTCTCCAGCTCCCACTGACAGCCGTGGCCCCAACAAGGGAACCGCCTTTGCTTCCTATAAAAGCCTCGGCTCAGCGTCTTATCCACTTTTCCCTCCTCTCCTTATCCTCTAGCACTGGTCCTCATCTACAACTATTGCTTCAGTTCGAAGGATTTCTTATTTTTCCCCATTCCGCCGCCGCCTCCATTGCCGGCAATTGAAGCTTTTCTGGTGAGCATGTCTTCCGTTCTTCGTTCAAATCGCACCTCTAGTATTAGCTAACTCCTTTTCTTTCCTATTTCCTTCAAGATTTTGGGCGAAGAAGCCCCAGCACCATTGCCGCCCCTGCTCCGCCGCCGCAGGTCGATGACCCGTCGTTTCCAGCCATCCCCAGCTCGTGCAACGCATCGGTGAGCTTCCTAGCGATCCGTAGATACTCGCAAGCTAGCATAAACTCGTAGCCATCCTTCTTTTCATGCATTTCGATGTAGCTCTGCCGCCGCGCCGCCTAGGTTGCCGTCGCGCCGCTGCTACACGCTGTCTCCGGCGACGTGACGACCACCGGAGTGTAGCTCTTGGCCTCGCGCATCTCGCGGACCATGATATCGTCGTCGCCCGGCCCTGCTTCGTCGCCGGCGAGCCGCGCGGTCACCGCGTTTACTGTGCGCGAGCTAATTTGAATTAAGTTACTCCTAAGCTGCCACTTGTCGCGCTGCGATTGGCCAGTTTCGGTTTAAACGTTTTTAGCTTGAAATAGATGGAAAAATAGTAGGGAAAAATTTAGTAAAAATGCTAGAAAAATTCTTTGATGTTTTTAGGACCTTTTGGCACTGCCCATCAGAAATAAATTGTAGAAAAAATTGCTAGAAAAATTTGATAAATAGTTTGTCCATATTTTTATGAAATAACTTATTTCTTCAATGGAATTAATTGGTTATTTACATAATAGGAAAGCATGCAACTACTCTGATTAAATGTGTAGGTTTGTCCCCTTTTGCATACACTTAAAATAGCATAATTACCTTATAGGTCATGCCACTAGATGTATGAGGTGCACACCTATTTTATGTGCTTAAATCATTAGATTTCACTATCTTTTATAGATACAATTTCATAAAGTATATGACCACATCAGATTGTTTTCTAATGCATTTAGGATCATTTTCTATTGTTTTATAATACTTAAAATACAAAGTATGTCATATAAATATTTAACTTAAATCATGCTTCTTATGAGTAATTGCATATTTACCTTTTGAAATAATAGGGAGCTTTGCATGACAACCATTGCTATAGGTAAAATATACATGTAGATCCCACTATACTCCTCATATATATAGTTACTAACATGATATGTCTAAGTCTTACTTTAAGTGTTAAACTGGTTAACCCAACTAAATGAGTATATTATTTATGCATGTGCATATAGGTTTATTTACGACTTATGCTCACAAATATATGTTGTGCATCATATGCATATACATGGCTTTACATAAATAATTTATTTAATGAAGAATGAGAAAACATTAGTAATTAAATTTACTTTGAAAATATGCATAAACAACATATATGTTTTCCATGCCTATAGTCTATACATGCATTCTTGTTTTATTTAAATACTTAGGTCACATGTACATATAGCACCATATCCACAATATCTGAATCATGTAAAATAAATCTTTAGAGCAAGCCACATGTAAATAATTTAGTTTAAACGAAACATATCTCTAACTATGTCATATGTATGCATAAAGACATATAAATACTTATAGAAGATAAGTATAAGTATTAATACATAGGAATGTCTCCATATGCATTAGAAGCATGTAACTTCATTTTACATGTAAATTATTTTAGGAATAACTGCTACGTAAATTTAGTTTATTTATTTATGTTTGTTTGAACGACACCATGTTCATTAATAGAAATAATTATGGATTTCATATAATAGATATGCACGCAATCACTGTCAATGAAGCATATGCATTTCGCCATCTTCACCATAAAGATTTAGAAAATAGATATCTATGCATACCGTCATATCACCCATGCATTAATTAAACTAAATAACATCCATGCATGTTTTCATTTAAGAGAAAATAAGTAATAAATAACTTGTCTAGGTGAATATGGCCTTAATAAGACCAGGAGTATATCTCTTAGCAAATAATTACCGTAGAATAAATGGAGTCGCGAGAACCCTAGTATCCCTTCTTCTATTTATTTATCGATAGAATTTGATAACGCGTAGTCCATTCGTACGAACTCCGAGTACATATTTATTTTCATGAAATGCATTCCATAATCATGCTCTTTGGTTTTTATTCGAAATATGGTATTTCTATTGTAGATTTTATTGGATCTTCAATCGATGACTTTATTTGGATCTTTCGGTGTTTATCACAAACGTGAGTGAATCGTCGGAGGACTACATCGCGGGAAGATTGACACTTGAAGATCGTCGTATGAATTATGTATATAAAGGTGCGAGGCAAGCACACCCCTTGATCATTTTGATCCTATGTTTGCAAATGCATTTAAGTGCTTAATATGTAGGATTAATTTGTGCATAATTTATATCACTAAAAATGCTCATTTGGGAAATGGTAGATACTACCTATTTGATTTTATCCCTTTTGTTGAACTATATCATATCCCCTTGCAAACATAGGTTTGGTTATCATAATGGTCATACACTCTAAAGCTTTATGGTATAATTAATTGCTAATTAAGCTTGCTAAAATGAATGACTATATTTTGTATAAATGTAAGTACATGTATAATCATTAAATTTACGGATTATGTTGATGGGAAATTATTGTTGATGTTATATGATGATAATTTAGATGTTGACGGGTTTTGATGTGATAATGTTAAATTGGATTAATGATTGATTGATAATGATGATTTTGGAGACCCGTCGCATCACATAAGGACCGGTACATTTGTATCTTGATTTAGGGAAACATCGTGCGACCATGGATGCTGGTATGGGACGGCCATGGCTAAGTAATTAGTTGAATGTTGCCTTGCCTTCTAGAAGTAGAGAATGTATGGATAATTTTACCCGATCTGGTATTTATTCAGAGGGACCTCCATCACTACGGTTTTGGGCTCAAGGTTTACCAATACAATGAATTGTACCCTTTTAATTCCTGCCTAACTATCCATGTTTGAAGGAGGGGAAAATTGTACCTCTGGGATGTTAGTTGTAGGTCCGGAGGGATTTTTACAATTTAGGGAAGGCAAGGTTAACAAACGGCTAATGAAAACGTCATGCGTGATACCGATGTGCACACTTCGTGAGTGCACGGTGCTTGCAACACCACAGACGGTCACTCACTGTCCATGGGTACAGCGTACAAACTCTGCAGAGTCATAATCCATTCGAATGGCCGTGCTTGCGGTCTCAAGCTCCTTAATGATAGGTCTTTGTTTAGAGAATGGTTGGGATTAAAATTGATTATAATGGTTATTGATATATGAATTGGTATAGATAATGATTTTGTAGGAACTTGACATGGAAGTCAAGTATGTCACTTTTTTTATATGATATTTACTTGTACTTACCTTTATGCAATTTATATTCAAGCAATTCAATTTAGTAATTATTTCAGTAATCAAGTCTAGATTATCATATGCTCATTTATGCAAACTTAACCATATTATGCCTCTTTCATTTGGCCTTGCATATAATTATGATTTTGCTATTATTCACCCGCATTGCTTGCCTCCGATAACTTGGTTTCAGAGATGACGAGAATTCGGTGAGGAACGATGCCGTTCTTTCTAGGAGTTCAACTTCCAGTCAATTGCCTGTGGGATGAACACGGGGCACACGCTGGAGATTTGAATTCGTTTGTGTTTATTTCTTAAGGTATTTCATCGGCCGTTGAGCCAATATTTTGTAAATTTTAAATAAACTTGATAGTTAAATTTTGATATGGCTATGGTTCCACTGTAATTACTGTGTGTACTTGTCATTGATCCTGGGGCAAGTACGATAACACGGAGTTTCAGGTGATTTAATTTCCTGGGACGTTGCAACGAGACACCTTGTTTAAGTTGTGTTATTGCTTGAGATAATGCATGGATGAATTATATGCGACCAACTGACATTATTTGTAGTGTGAAAAAACATTACCTACTGACTAATCCATAAGTATCCGACCAAAGGGAGGAGAGGAAAAGCGACCAACCCACCACCATATTTTTCAGATGTTCAGGAAGTGATTGATGACAAAAGAAAGAGAGGGTAACATGGGCTAAGTGAGTTGCAATTATCGCGTGATATTCTGAGTTGCCATTGCTTGACCACGCCATTAACTCACCCATTTCTTTGCAACTCAACGTAGCTATCAAGCTAAAGCAAGGCATGATAGCTGCCAATATGAAATGGCGCACACACATCTGCGATCCGATGGGCCATTGCCCATTCAAATGTCACTATACATCCTGTCCATTAATCGTTAAAAGAGATTGAAATATAACAAAGATGATTATGGTGGGTTAGTGGCCAGCACTCACTTATGCTGACAAAGCCATGAACTTTACCACAAAAGATTACAGTCTGGTTGGTTCGGAGAGGCTTTCACGGTGTGGTGTGGGTGAGAAAGTCTCCTACATCATGCTTGATGGAACCACAGTAATATCAAAATGCGATTATATCTTGTGGGCTCTTGACTGCCTGAGTGATCGAGATGGCTATAAAAGAGGCTTAAGGGCGCTGCACATCTCGTCAACTTAGTAGCCTTCAAGTTTGTCTCTAATTTTTCGCCTGCACGTACAACACACGCGACAGCCAACCATGCCTGCCGTCGAGGCTGCCACTACCTGCGCCGCCGCGGCGCCCCCGGCGTCCGACGTCGTCGAGGACCTCTTCGGCTTCCTCCGCGTCCTCGGCGACGGCACGGTCCTCCGGTCGCCGGACCCGGCGTTCTGCCCGACCACCTTCCCGGAGAGCCACCCGTCGGTGCAGTGGAAGGAGGCCGTCTACGACAAGGCCAAGAACCTCCGCGTCCGCATGTACAAGCCGACGTCGGCCGGCGCCGCCGGCGGCGAGGCCAGGAAGCTCCCGGTGCTCGTCCACTTCCACGGCGGCGGCTTCTGCCTCGGCTCGTGCACGTGGGCGAACGTGCACGCCTTCTGCCTCCGCCTCGCCGCGGACGCCGGCGCCGTCGTGCTGTCGGCCGGGTACCGCCTGGCCCCCGAGCACCGGCTCCCCGCGGCCGTCGACGACGGCGCCGGCTTCCTCCGCTGGCTCCGCGACCAGTCCGCGAACGACGGCTGGCTCGCCGAGGCCGCCGACTTCGGCCGAGTGTTCGTCACCGGCGACTCGGCCGGCGGCACCATCGCGCACCACCTCGCCGTGCGCGCCGGCGCCGGCGAGCTGGACCTCGACGCCGCCGTCGCCGTGCGAGGCTACGTCCTCCTGATGCCGTTCTTCGGCGGCGCCATCCGGACGCCGTCGGAGGCCGAGTGTCCCGCCGAGGTGTTCCTGAACCTGGACCTGTTCGACCGGTTCTGGCGGCTGTCGCTGCCGGCCGGCGCCACCAGGGACCACCCGGCGGCGAACCCGTTCGGGCCGGAGAGCCCCGGCCTGGACGCCGTGGAGTTCCCGCCGGTGCTCGTGGTGGCCGGCGGCCTCGACATGCTTCGCGACCGCGTCGTCGACTACGCCCAGCGGCTGAAGGCCATGGGCAAGCCCGTGGAGCTCGCCGAGTTCGCCGGCGAGCCGCACGGGTTCTACACGCTCGACCCGGGCTCCGCGGCCACCGGCGAGCTGATCCGCGTCGTCAGCCTCTTCGTCGATGCAGTGTCCGCGGAGGAGGCTGCTGCTTAAAACTCGGTGCACGTGTCTTGCTCGTTCGTCGTCGCAGGAGAGATCGATCCATCGTGTCGTCCGTCGTCAGTTCCGTGTCGTGTTTTGTCGAGTGCATCTTGCGCCTATACATGTGTACGTCCATGTAGTATATGTGCGTCTTGCATGGCCGGTGGATCCGTACGTGTTAGCTGAGTATATGGAGTAGTTTTGCGGTTTGTACACGCGTGTAATTAAGTGAGATGTTTACTCAAGCTAGGTCTCAGCCTATCATGGGTGTGGGGCAAAAAGAAACCATATATATATGGGTGTAAGATGGATCCATGAAGTTGATTGGAGTAATGCAAGACCGTACCCTTATATTAACAAATTTTGCTGCAAATAAACTGGGGTTCTAGTACCGTTCTAGTCAGATTGCCTCGGTGTCAGAGATCTGTAGGTAGACGTTGACTTCGACAAAAAGTGCAACGACGTTCATGTCACGATTTCCTGAGTTAAATAGCTGGCTGCATGTTACTTCTACCGCTAAGTAAAGTTCAAGGTCAAAAAAACATTTCTTTCTTTAAATGCATGAACAGTAAGCAGTCATGCATGGCCAATGAGTACACAAATCATGCATGACTGCATGTTCGTTCAAACTTATAGGCCATTAAGGGCTGACGTGAAGGTAGGGAAAAAGTGTGTTATAGCCTTGTTTACCTCCATGATTTGTGGTTGCTGAGTGCAACATGCTTTTTGGCGTTTTCCTTAAGTGTGACAATCCAAAGATTATAATTAGACTGAATCTTATTAGCATTGAATATCTAATTAACGGAGCCCTTCCACGTTGGTGCGAAAATGTTACTCCCAAATGGTGACGAACACTGGAATTGGTTACATGCCTGATGTCACCAAGCTACAAAGCTAGTTGACAAACATCTTAAAGAAGGAAATGCGTTTCAGATAACGTACGTGTTTAACAAAATTTAAGAGTGAAACGATAATAATGTACCCTACGTACGCAACCAAATCTTTGCTGATCTATTCGAGATCGATCCACCGTGTTCAACGTGAAGCGCCTCTAAACGCTTGTGAAGCTGCCAATGTCCATCTGCATGCCTACATCATTGAAGACCAGGCTGCCAACTCATGTATAATTGTATATGAACATATATATATATATACACACACGTGTAAACTCGAGCTTGGAAAAGTTAGTGGTATGCAGGAACCATAGTTTCAATAGATCTGCATTTTTTTTCCCAATAGATCTGCTTTAGAGATGCTGTACCTATCGAATTTGCTCAGAAAAAAAAAACCCAGCGTCTTCTTCCAAGACTCAAGTCGTCGAGATGCATGGAAGTTTTTTGCCAAAATCTCACGCAGGACAGCAGGAGCAAGCTAAAAAGAATTTTTTATGGGCCGAAGGCTAAAGGGCCTGGTTGGGCCGAGTAGTAAAGGCTCGCCGTGGCGGCTACAATTTCTTCGTACATCATGATCTTGAATTGAGATGTCGTGAATCGGATCAATAATTGGCGATTGCAGACTCCCGCGCTCTGCAGGCCATGAGCCCATGACGATTCTGTGCACCAAAAAGCGCCGCCTCCTTCTTCCCCAGACGTCGTCGTCGTCGTCCCCGGTAGACTGGGCGTCTCTGGACCATGACCCATTGGAGCTCATCGGGTCACTCGTGCTGCTCTCCGGCGACCTCCACGACTACGTCCGGTTTCGCGCGGTGTGCCGCCACTGGAGGGCGAGCACTCCCCGCCCGAACGGCAACGGCGTCCTCGACCCGCGCTTCCACCCGCGGCGCTGGACGATGCTGCCGGAGGGCCACGGCCTGTACCCCGGCCACCCGGGCCTCGGCGGCTTCGTCCGCTTCCTCCACCTGTCCACCGGCGCCGTCGCCCGCGTCCGCCTCGGCGCGCTCATGGCGGACCACGCCGCGCTCGACTCCGTCGACGGCCTCCTCCTCCTGCACCGCGACCGCGACACCGCCGTCCGCCTCGTCAACCCCTTCACCGGCGACGTCGCCGACCTCCCGCCGCTCGCGTCGCTCCTGCCGCAGATGGAGCCCCGCCGGTGGTACAGCGAGAGGCAGAAGCGCGCCTCCCTCATGAGAGTCGGCGCCGCCTCCGTCGCCGTCGGCGGCGGCGGATCTACTAGGACCGTCACCGTCATGCTCGCCCTCCACCTCCTGCACCGCGTTGCCTACGCCGCCGCCGGCGACCGGCAGTGGACGCTCTCGGACTGGAAGTTCATGCCTCTGCTGAGGCCCGTGTCTTTCCAAGGGAAACTCTACGCGATCCGGTACTTGTTTAAGAACCCAAGTAGGAAGCTGCAAATCTACCGGATCGACCCGCCGCGCCGCCCAACAGATGCGCTGCCGGCGCCGGAGAAGATCGCCGAATGCCCGTTCAACAAAATCCACTACGTTTTAAATCTTGCAGAGTGCGGCTCAGATCTCCTGATCATTGGCTACAAGGACGCCTCGTGCACGAATCTGGTGATCTACCGCCTGTCAGACCTCGTCGGCGGAAAGGCGGCGGTGCCCGTCACGAGCATCGGAGACAACGCCTTGTTCCTCGACGAGCGCTGCCTCTGTGTCTCGTCTAGCAAGGGATCACTTGCTTCCGTTCCGCGCAACTCCATCGTGTGCATACGCACTTGGGCCTGTGACCCTCGTTCTCAAGAGCCGGATCGTTTCGAGCAGTACAGCCTGGACACTGGCACTTGGAGTCCGGCCAGCGATGGAGACGTTCTGAAGAGGCCGCCGCCGAGCCCGCACACGATCATCCATCATATTTTTACTTGTTGTAATCGTGAGTATTGGAACAAAGGAGTTATGTTTTGCAGAGAGACAGAGCCTGATTGGGTGGTCGAGCCAGATCGCCGATTTGGGGCTTGATGATGGGTTCTTCATGTTGCTATGGAGTACAGTACTTGTTTGCTGGGGCTTGCCAGAGAAACATGCATTCGTTTCGTTTGATATTAGTGTGTTCTTGGCCCCAATGGTTACTGTAACCTCTGTTTCCCGTATCTGCTAGCGCGTGTGTCACCATCTTTGTGGCTTCTTCTACAGTATAAAACCATGTTACTCTTTCCATCTCTTTATATAAGGAATTGGGGAGTGTTTGAGATGTACCAAAATATTAGGATCGAGAGTGAGGCCTACGCATTTCTCATCCACCCGACTCGCACCCACGGCACAGCCTTATCCTCTCGGCACTGCAGCCCCGCTTATTCCTCACGCGACCGCACGCCCGCCCCTTCGCCGCCGGCTCCGCCGCAAGCTCGCCCGCCCCTTCGCCACTGGCTCCGCCGCAAGCTCGCGTGAGGGTGGTGCAGAGAAAGAAGAAGTGGCGGCGTGTCGGCGGTGGCAGACTGGCAGTGGACGAATCCATGTTGGCAAATGGCAACAGGGTGCAGAGAAAGAAGCAGTGGCCTCGACTTATCATCGGCGGAACAGAGCATTGCTCTGTTTTTTTCTCTGAGTAGTGCAGTCATTTGCGTTGTTTTTTAAAGAACGTTAAGCGCACGACCTTGACAAAGATAGTTGCTACTTCTTCCGAAAAGATTGTCACGTTATATCACGCTTGCATCTGAAGGCGAGAAAAACGAACTGAGAATGTACCTAGCTACAGTTGAGATACATAGTAAGATTCAGCAATTCCGAACCTTATCATGTATCGAGGGCCGTCCCCTTTCGGGGCAAGTTAATTGTCACAAGCGTTTAGTCCGTGCGAAAATAGCGACTGCGCGGTTGGCCGCCCAATCATACATCGGCGACCGCCGTCGCCTGAGAGGAACCCATGGACCAATGCTGACCACCATTCAATTCGAGCTTATCTTCTTTTCTAGTGCACCCTGCTAACACTCGTGTCACGTCTGAATGAACAATTTCGTCAAGTGTACAAGACAGTGAACTGTCGTCCTCCGTGGCACACACGGACAATAGCTGTCGCATGAGAAAAAATCGCTTCACTACAAAGCTCGGGAAGTAGTCCGTCCGCACGGCTCTGAAATGTAGGACCAGTTGGCCCATCAACTTAACTCCTGGTCAAAGAATATGACTGTGGCAATTGGTTTTGGTTAGCCAGATAGGAGTACTTGATATTTATAGGCCACTGACCATGCTTGCACACTCCACTAGTTCACTTCGTCATAGCCATGTCGCCGCCCACCACGCCGGCCGTTGCAGGCTCGGAACAGCCACCGCACGTCGTGGAGGACTGCCTCGGCGTCGTGCAACTGCTCAGCGACGGCACGGTGCGGCGGTCCACGGACTACTCGTCGCTCGCTCTCCTCGGCGACGTGCCGCCGGACCTGCCCGTGCAGTGGAAGGACGTCGTCTACGACGCCACGCACGACCTCCGGCTCCGCGTGTACCGGCCCACCGCCGCCGCCGGCGACGGCGAAGGAGGCAATAAGAAGCTGCCGGTGCTCGTGTACTTCCACGGCGGCGGCTTCTGCATCGGCAGCTTCGAGGTGCCCAACTTCCACGCCGGCGCGCTCCGGCTCGCCGCCGAGCTCCCGGCGATCGTGCTCTCCGCCGACTACCGCCTCGCGCCCGAGCACCGCCTCCCCGCGGCGCACGACGACGCCGAGTCCGTCCTCGCGTGGCTGCGCGCCCAGGCGGCGGCGTCGTCCGGCGACGCCGCGGCCGACCCATGGCTCGCCGCGTCGGCCGACTTCGACCGGGTGTTCGTCTGCGGCGACTCGGCCGGCGGCAACATCGCGCACCACGTCGCCGTCCAGCACGGCCTGGGACGCCTCACCCTCGCGCCGGCGCGGCTCGCCGGGTGCGTGATGCTCTGGCCCTACTTCGCCGGCGAGAAGCGGACTCCGTCGGAGGCCGCGTCGCTCGACGCCGGCGACTTCATGGGCGCGGCGTTGTTCGAGCAGATGTGGCGCCTCGCGCTGCCGGCGGGCTCGACCAGGGACCACCCGGCCGCGAACCCTTTCGGGCCGGGGAGCGTCCCGCTCGACGACGTTGCCGCCTTCCCGCCGGCGCTCGTCGTGGACCCCGACCGTGATGTGCTGCACGACCGCGTAGTGGACTACGTCGCGAGGCTCAAGGCGGCGGGGAAGCCCGTCGAGCTCGTCGTGTTCGCCGGGCACGTCCACGGGTTCTTCGTCTTTGAGCCATGGGGTGAGGCCTCCGACGAACTGATCCGGGTCATTAGGCGGTTTGTGTATGGTGGTTTATGATTGTCTTCGGTCTTACACTGACTATGTAAATTATGAGTTTCAAGAAATAAATGAATAAAGCATATGATGATTCAGTCGGTTAATGGTTTGAAATTAGTCTCTTGAGATTGCGTTTCCTTATTCTTATGTGCACCCCTAGTGAGTTTTGTGTATTGTATGACAATGTGATTAAAAGTCTAATAATCTTTGTGAGTATATGGATAGGTTGTAAACGATGTATGTACAATGTCTCTCATATATACACTTATAGATGTACAATTGTTTAAAGCAAATGAGACTATGTGATCAATATATGATGTATTCAATAGATGGTTTCATGTACAAGACTCTATGACAAGCATGTATAGAAAATAAATAGAGACATGTAATCATTGGATATAAGGTTGTCTTTAAATCTAATGGCTTTCTCATAATCAAGATGAAGAATGATCAAGTGCTGTTTGTCCTTTATGATAATACATTCGGAAGCTACTTGATAAATCAACAAATCAATCTTTAACACAATTGGATGCTTATGGATGATGCAAAGCAATGTATGACTCAAATGGCAAGATGGTGAAGAATTGGCATGACTTGGTCGCGATGAACCATGGTTAGGAGAAGGGCAAGATAGGTTCTTGACGTCGAGGCACCTAAACTATGATGAAGGGCAAGTGGAGTCGAATTTCGATGGACCGATCAAGCTATATAGAGTATATGTTGCTAAGTGTCAATTATTGTTGAAATATAAAGAATTGAAGTGACTAGGAATTGCGAGATGGATATTGATCGTATGGTTTGAAAGATTCCAAGTCACAAACTCAAGATGGTGATGCTCAAGAGAAGCTCATGTGGCTGCCCTCAAGCAAGAATGAAGAAAAGTGGCAACATCTAATTTCTCATATGCTCAAGTTGTAAAAAGTTGTTTTATATTTAATCTTGAGTATAGGTGTGCCGCTCTATCAAGAGGGATGCTACATGGATAGCTAGCAAGTCTCAGTGCTCAAGAAAAACCCAAGTGAGAAGAGTGAAACACAATGGCCAACACTTGCACAGTTTCTGTCACTGGTTAAACCGGAAGTTCCGGTTTTGGCAGAGTTTGAACCCAACAGCTATATCTGGGAAATCTGGAAGTTCCGATTTTTACTGGCTAGTTCACAACGGCTAGTTTTCGGGAAAGAGTATAAATACTCTTCCACACCCTCCTTTAGAGGGTGCTGACCTCATCCACGCATATATCCTGAGCCAAGGTATCCTAGAGCTCTCCCCAACCTCTCTTTGTGAAATTTGTGAGTTTATAGCTAAATCCTTTGGATTGGGTGGAGAGAATTTGAATTAGAGAGCACAAGAGAGCATCCTCATACTTGAGCATTTGAGCACTTTGCCGTGAATCCGTGAAGCATTTGTTACTCTTAGAGGTGAAGCCTCCTAGACGGCTAGGCGTCGCTCTAGAGCTCCTAAGCTTGTGGTGAGCCTTGAGAAAGTTTGTGAAAGACCCGTTTCGACGCCGCAAGGAAAGAAACAAATAGTGGAAAAGAGGAAAGCAGTTGAAAGAGATCCGGCTCTTGTGAAGAGCTTCCTCAACGGAGACGTAGGCAGCTTGGGAGCAAGCTGCTGAATTTCGGGAAACAAATCCTTGCGTGCTTTGTTCGGTTTGCATTTGTTTACAAGTTCTTGTTCTTATTTATTTGCAAATCTTGATCTACTAGGTTACTTGAGTTGTTGAGCTTATATTCTCTGTGGATATCGTTGCTAGAGCTCTTTTATGTATCCTAGTAGTTTACACTTGATCTAGAGGAGACCGGGTGTCGGTGTAATGAATACCGGGATACTCATTATTATATAAGCAAGCAGTGTAGAAGATCCTGTGGGAAGCCCACTTGCTCTGCTTGCATGCCACCAGGTGCATGCATGTGGGCAGTGCTGGGGTCCGCGCCTTTTGCTTCTCCCCACATGGATCTCTCTCTCCCCACGCAAGGCCCAAGGAAGCAGTGGCAGTAGCAGCAGCGCTCGCTCCGGGAAAAGGCAGATGCCGCATGCGTGCGTCCTTTGGCACAGAGGGGAACGCGAATCCTAGAGATGGAGCAGCGCTCGTATTATCTCCGGGCGTTGCGGCGTGCTCTGGCAGTAAAAGCAGATGTCCCGTCTGCAGCTCAACCCATACCGTCTTTATTTCACTCTGTACACACTATGTCTCATTTATTCTCTCCTGCAGAATTCAATGTGGGATGCCCCTTGGCTGATAAAAGGGAGCACCCGGGGCAGGCAAAGTGAGGGACGGCTCCTGGAGACTTCTTCTTCCTCCGGTTGGAGGCTCTCTAGCTCAAGAACATGAGCTCTTCCCCACTGTAATATTCTACCAAAAATACCTAATAATTCAGACAAGCAGGACGTAAGGCTATTAGCCTCCGGACGGCCCGAATCTGGGTAAATCTCTGTGTGCTATTTATTTTACACTAATCGTTTATGAGATTGCAGCGTGTTCATCTCTAAGATCCTCAAAGAGACGGTTCTTGCTAACCCTCATATGTTGGTTCTCGTCCACCCATATTTTGACGCGCCAGGTAGGGAGATGAGGCGCTGCTTTCTCTACTCTCGATGTTTTCTTGTTCTTGCTGTTGCAGTTTTGAAACAAGCGACGGGTGTGCATATCCATCCTGCCGCCTCTAGTCGTAGAGGTATCTTCTCCTCGAGCACTTACATCCCAAGAAGCTGAGGGGATTAGACGAAGACGGCGTACTCCAACCTGCTGCGCGCCACCGGAGAACGGCGTGCTAGTGAACCTGCTCCGTGCGCGCTTTGGCCCCGGCCGGATGCCTCTGGCCCCGGAGCACGGTTTCGCAGCCTGCGCGGCCACTGTACGGGGGACATGTCTGTTGCAGACGAAGCTCTGGCACACCCTGGCCCGGGCGTAGCTCCCCGGGCTACATGCCGCGTTTCCCCAGCACGCGGCAGAAGTTCCAAGACGCGGTCCTACCGGAGGCCTGCTAACTGTGCTAATCTGTTTCTCACCCTTTGTCTAATCTCTTAGTGATTATTTTATTCATGCGGCACCTGCATGAGCATAAGTGGGCATGGCCACCAGCTGCGTGGCGTGTTGTGCTCACTACCTTGCACGGGACGAACCTTGCTGGTCTGCAGCGTCTGCTGGACCCACTGCTCACATGCATATGTACGAAGGATTCTTCACATGCATCCTGGTGTTGAGCGCTGCGGTTAGCACGAAAGGCAGACTCCATGCAGCATGGGGGCTGGCATGTCCAGGCGAAGAGGCGCGTCAGCGCAGCAGTAGTGCCGGTAGGCACGCGTTCGAGGCTTCGAGCCCGCGAGATCGACGCCCTTCGGCCGAGGGGCGCGAGCTCGCTCATGCTGCGACTCGCAGCGGCTCGAGCAGTCGGTCTTGCGGCCCCCACGGCGTCGCCCTATACGGTGACAGCGCCGTACCCTCATCAGCTGCGACTCGCCCACGCTGGCCAGGGACAGCGCCTGGAGCTTGCGCGACAGTAACGCGGCTCGTCGGCGGTGACCGGGCGGGGCGCGGTACTGCGGCAACCCCGCGCAGGACACCTACAGCCCCGCGCGACGGGGGCAGCACGTGCGCTGTGGCTGCGGAGACGCTGAGTGCCCCCGATAACCCGCGACCGACGCGCGACGTCGCAGCGGCTCGTCGGCACTTCGTGGCCAACGTTGCGACACACGGGCGTTGAAGTCGTGCCGCGCGGACAGTGCACCTGGCGATCTGCGGCCAAAGCCGCGACGCGGCAGCGACGTGACCAGCAACTCCCGGCTTGCCCCGTCTCCAACACCGGGAGCTCAACGGGAACTCGTGGAACCGTCCTGGGGGCACGTCGTCGACCCGGGGGTTGCCGCGGATTCGCAACTCGCGCCGGCAACGCCCGACCCTGCGGTCTTATCGAACGCAGCACGCAAGGCCTCACCGCGCGGGGGCTCCTCCGACTCTGCGCTGCGGCCTCGACTTCAACCCGTGGCTGATGCGACCCCAGCCCGCGGACGCGGTTTGGGTTCGCCGGCCAACCCCCGACTGTCGTGACTCCAACCCGGGGGCTCGCCCGGAACTCGCGCCATCATTCTGGGAGCTACCCCGAACTCGCGCGACTGGCTTGCTGGCTTCCCGGCTTGCGTCAACTCGTCGGGTGAGCAGCGTCTTGCCACGTGGCTACCCCCGGCGTGCCCCTCGAATGGCTGCGGATCCGGACAAGGAGAGCGCCCCGTGAGTAGATGCGGGCATGACACGTGGCTACCCCGGGCGCCCTGACGTAATGGCACCACCACAGGACGGGACGTCCGGAATCACGCGCGCGTGGCCCCGCGAAGCTCGCGGCCGCGAGCGAATCCCGCGGGGGTCCCACCAGACAACAGGAGGGGTGCGCGCACGCCCGAGCAGGCGGACTTCAATGCGCATATGGGCTACGCGGCCTCTGGTCAGACAACGTTATCGGACCAGTCACAGCAATGTGACCCCCGGTCAAGCGTTCATTAACTAATCACTAATCCACACTTCTTTGTTTTTTCTGCTTGTTGGCCACCTCTCGAGTGTTCAAAGCGTGTGGGTGTGCAGACATGCCCGGTCAACATGGTGCATGTCCTGGCACGACTGATCTCACTTGGAGGGGCACCGACGGCGGTGGCGCGCGGATGATGGGCTTCCCACCATGCCACAATCATAAGCAAGCTCGGTGTCGTGCAGCCGTACCACAACGATGCCGGGGGTTCCGCAAGGGCAGCTCGTAGGCTTACTCCCTCACTGTGAACTCTCAGCCGGGGGCTCGGCATGGTTGTGCCGATGACTCTTCCGTACATTTACATAAAGCCGGCTGATTAGCTACGGTCGCACCAAGCCGACTGTCCTGTACAGTCGCAAGTAAGCCGACCGTTCCGCTGCAGCCGCACCAAAGCCGACCGTCCCGCCACGATCGCACAAAAGTCCACTCCGGTGGCCCGCTCCGACGGAGACCGTTGGCCACGGTCGCCCAAGTCCACTCCGGTGGCCCGCTCCGGCGGAGACCACTCGCCATGGTCGCGCTAAAGTCCACTCCGGTGGCCCGCTCTGGTGGAAATCCGACTCCGGTCATGGTGTCCTCGGCGAAAGGCAATCCCTTTCCCGTCGAGCAGGACCACTTTCTGCGCCGCATTCGATCGTCGATATGGACAGGCTCGTGGTGCCGCCACATGCGAAGGATCACAGCGCCGCTACGTGGGAGCCTAAAAGAGTTGGGGTTGCTACCTATGCCCTGGTTGTCATGCTTGGTCCTGCACCCGTGACACCTGTTTAGCTTAAGGTCGCTCCGACTCCGCTGGTTCCATAATTCCACCCAAGAGCAAGATCATTTGGCGCGTGTCGCCAGCCCATATGAGGGAAGCCTCGTGGGGTCGCGATGCGAGCTGCTTAAAGAGTTGGGATTGCCATCTTCTTACCGGTCGCCTAGCCTGTGGATACCCGTGGCATCGGCCTGGCCCAAGGTCACCCCTGTGGTTGTCACTTAAGCCCTGATCGCCTAGCTTGGTCACACACACACGTGGCACCAGTTCGTCTGATGTTGCCCCGACTCTTGAAGCACTCGTGTTTGCACCCACAGGAAATTACTCCGGAGATAACAAGATGAAAGCAGCAAGTTATTAGGCCTAATCGCTGGTCTCGTTCTGACTCTACGTCCAGCAATGAGGCCGGGGGCTCCTATCGGTGTAATGAATACCAGGATACTCATTATTACATAAGCAAGCAATGTAGAAGATCCCGTGGGAAGCCCACTTGCTCTGCTTGCATGCCACCAGGTGCATGCATGTGGGCAGTGCTGGGGTCCGCGCCTTTTTCTTCTCCCCGGATCTCTCTCTCCCCACGCAAGGCCCAAGGAAGCTGTGGCAGTAGCAGCAGCGCTCGCTCCGGGAAAAGGCAGATGCCGCGTGCATGCGTCCTTTGGAACAGAGGGGAACGCGAATCCTGGAGATGAAGCAGCGCTCGTATTACCTCTGGGCGTTGCGGCGTGCTCCGGCAGTAAAAGCGGACGTCCCGTCTGCAGCTCAGCCCATACCGTCTTTATTTCACTCTGTACACACCATGCCTCATTTATTCTCTCCTGCATAATCCAATGTGGGATGCCCCTTGGCTGATAAAAGGGAGCACCCGGGGCAGGCAAAGGGGGGGACGGCTCTCGGAGACTTCTTCTTCCTCCTCTTCTTCTTCCTCCGGCTGGAGACTCTCCAGCTCAAGAACATGAGCTCTTCCCCACTGTAATATTCTACCAAAAATACCTAATAATCCAGACAAGCAGGACGTAGGGCTATTAGCCTCCGGGCGGCCCGGACCTGGGTAAATCTCTGTGTGCTATTTATTTTGCACTAATCGTTTATGAGATTGTAGTGTGTTCATCCCTAAGATCCTCAAAGGGGCGGTTCTTGCTAACCCCCCATATGCTGGTTCTCGTACACCGACACCGGGCATCGAAAACCATAGTTTCTGTCCTTAGAAAACCGAAAGTTCCAGTTTGCCAAACCGGAAGTTTCGGTTTTGGCAGTTTCAGTTTCCGCTACAGTTTACATTGCTTAATTTATTTTAATCGCCTATTTAACCCCCCCCCCCTCTAGGCGACATCAAGGGGCTTTCGCTGATGATGATAGATTCTGTTGTAATTATAACAAATAAGGGCAGATACAAAGGTTGTTTAGTTGTCTCACAAGAATATTATAATTCTTTATTTGTAAATGAAGAAATATTTTTGAGTTGCATGGTGTCGAGGTGTGGAAACCACCGCAAATCGGAGGGGAGCGAACGGTTCTAAGTGTTTGAATCGCGTACGAGAGAGAGGAAGAACACAAGCAGTTTACTCAGGTTCGGGCCACCAGAGGTGTAAAACCCTATGTCCTGCTTGTCTGGTATTGTTCAAGTGTTGTGTGTTGGTTTCATGTACAAGGCACTCCCTTTTATAGTGCAAGGAGAGGCCAGACCCGTTCATGGGCCGTTATGAGGGCGCCGGCTGGCAGCCCTCCTCCACCCGAGATGCCGGACGTCTATTCTAATGTCAGCGGGCTTCACTCGTCCTGCCATCATTATTCGGACGACTCCCGCTGTCCTGTCTCGTCGTTCGTACAGCACGCGCGCAGCAGCCGGGGCGGTGAGGCGCGGAAAGGAGCCGGATGCACCGGACGGCCCCTCGGTCCGTGCGACGCACCGTACGGTGGCAGGCGGCGCTCGTCATCCCGCGCCCCCCTGCCAGCCGAACAGTGCGCTACAGGGCTACGACTGGTCGGGTCACATCCATCAGTCGCGGCCCTGCGTGGTGCGCACGCGCATTGAAGTCCAGCGACCCGCCCGCGCGGCCGCGCGGGCTGTCGCTGGCAGGTGGGACCACTCCGCGAGGGATCCCCGCGCCCCGGATCCGCGCGCACTGTAGCCGCACGAAATCCCGGGGCGTCACGTCGCGCTGCGGCGCTATTAGTACGCCGCGAACGACCGCCGCCACGTGCCGGGCTCCCACAGGCTTGTGGGACCCCGTCCTCATCCGCGCCCCGCGGCTGGTCGCGGGAGCGGTAGGGCGTAGCCACGTGGCAACGCCGTGCGGCTCGCGGCTGCGGGTCGCACCGGAGCTCAGCGCTCCGCGCCTCCCTGCTGGGCCGCCTCGGCCCATCTGGTGCGTGGTGGTCTCTTCTGGCCCAAGCTGGACTCGGGCCGGCCTTTTGACCGGGGGAGTGGGGACCCTGGTTCCCAGTACACCGACAGGAGCCCCCGCCCCGGTTGACGCCGAGCGGGACGCTGGCGTTGATCGGGGCCCACTCGTCAGCCACTTTGGGTAGGTTTTCGTGCGCGCACCGTTTTCTCCTTGGAAGGCGAAATGCCGCGGCCCTGTCAGTTGCGCGGCGCTCGCCCGCGAAGATAGTGGCGGGGCCCACGCAGACTTCTGTCGTCTACGAGGCGTCGTTTCGCCTGCTCCGTCTTGATAAAAAGGACTGGCGCGGCGTTCTGACTTCGCCACTTCCACACTCTTCCGCTGCGGTTTTTCGAGTTCTTGCCTTCCTCGCCTTCCTCGCTGATGGCCGGGGACAGGAAAGCTCGCCGCCGCCACCGATCGGCCTCGGCGAACCCGGTTCCTCCGCCTGCGGCTGCAGTGCCGGAGGAGCCGGCTCTGCCGGTGTCGAACTTCTTGCAGGAGGGGGATCAAGATCGCGTCACGGTGCGCGCGGCAACCGCCGACGTCAACCCAGACCACGACGGAGGGGAGATCGTCTCCTTCCTCTCCTTCGTTCTGGCCGGGGCGATCCCGCCGTTCTCTCTCTTCCTGATGGAGGTGCTGCTGCAGTACAAGATAAAGCTGGCGCACCTTACACCCAACTCTGTCCTGATCCTGTCCGTGTTCGCGCACCTCTGCGAATCTTTCGTGGGGGTGCGCCCGTGTATCGAGCTTTTCCGGCGCTACTACCGGCTTCGCTCGATGGGGAGGGACGACCCCGTGGGAAGCGTCCGCTTCAGCCGCCGGACCGAGGGCGAGTTCGAGTCGTACATCGACTTCGCGCCCAGGGCGCGGTTCGACCGGTCGCGCAGCGATTGGTTCTACCTCCGTAGCGGTGCGCCCTTCCGCCGCCTCTCCTTCCCGCGGTCCGCGCCGACCGAGTCGACGGAGTACTGGGAGAGTTGCCCTCGCCTTCCTTCATGGCTCCAGCCGGTGACCAACCGCATCGCTATCCTCGCCGCTGCCGGTCTCCACGGGGGGATCGTGATCCATGACTTCCTGCGGCGGAGGATTGCCCCGCTGCGGGATCGCCCCCAACTGACGTGGAGGTACTCTGACTTCAACTTCGTCGGTCGGACCCGCCGGGGATCCGACTCCGATCTGACGCCGTCGGAGGAGAGGGCGGCGTACTATGCTCTGACGGACACCAATCCCCCGGATACCTTGAGGTATCCGGACGATGCAAAGCCACTGCACCTGGCGGCGATGCCCAACATCAACCACGCCGGGCAGATCGAGACCGTGGCGCCGCAGCAAGCCTTCCGGGTCCGCGACACCGCCGGCCCGCCTCAAGGCTCAACCGCGCGTCCGGAGCCGCAGGGGCCCGCCCCAGCCGCCGGCGACAGAGGGAAGAGGCCCGCCGAGCCGAGCCCGCCTTCCTCGACCGCCACCGACCACGCCACTGCCCGCGTCGAAGCTGATGACGCTGGTAGTTCGAAGAGGGACCGGAGCCCAACGCCTCCTTCCGTCGTGCTGCAGGTGCCGGACGTTGGGGTCCGGCCGCAGTACAAACACCTTCGCCGGTAAGCATTGCGCTCTTGTTCCGGGTTTTTCCTTTGCCCTAGATCTGGGTGCGCACTGGTTTTGAGTTTTTTCTGCATCTGTGTCAGGGGACCGCGCTCGAGTCCCACGACTGCGGTTCCGCTCAGCGCTGAGGAGGAGCCCCGCCCTGAGGCGCGTTCTGGTGCCCCCAGGTCGTCGGAGCCGGAGGAACGTCGTGCCGCTTCTCCTGCGGTACGGCGTGAGGAGGAAAGGGAAACCTCGCCGCTTCGTCCCGCCTCGCCGCCCGCTTCCAGCGCAGGGCCGGGGGCCCAAGACGCGGAGGCGTGGACGTCTGCCCCGGCGCGTCCGACCCCGACCCCCGTCAGCGGCTTTCGCGGGCTGCCATCATCCGGCGGCGTCCCGAGCCCATCAGCGCCTTCTTCCGAGGCGCGGCCGCCGAGCTCTACGCCGACGTCGCCCGCACCTGGGGACGGCCCGCGGCCGTCGCGTGCGGCGCGCGCTGCTCGGACACCAGGGCTTGCCGCGACCTCTGAAGCGGTCGTCGTCGAGGAGGTGATCGCTGGTGGGGGCACGCCGGTGCCGCCCATGACCCGCGTTGTGGCTGAGGCGCTACGCATGGCCGAGTCCCTTCGAGACGCCGCCGAGAACGAGGGCAAGAGGCTGGCGGAGCGCGAGGCCGCCGTCGCCGCTGCCGAGGAGGATCTTCGCCGCGCCGCGCGGGCGGCCCAGTTCCAGCACCGGGAGCGCATGGATGAGCTGTCCCATGATCGTGCCGCGACCGAGGAGCTGCTCTGGGAGAACAACCGGCGGTCGACCCGCCTCGATAATCGCAAGCAATTCGTGAAGCTTCGCGAGGACAAGGTTCAGCGCCGTGAGGACCGCCTCCGGGAGCACGAACAGCAACTGAACGCCCGATCCGCCGACCTGGACTCCCGCGAGGGGACGCTGGCCGCGCGCGAGGAAGCCATCGCGCGGCGCGAGCAGGGACTCGACATTGCCAAAGCCGGCCTCGACACCCGTCGAGAGGAGCTGCAGCGCGAGGATGACCGACTGGCCGCCATGGCGCGGGACCTGGGAACCCGCGAGCACGCCCACGCCGCCGCCGTCCGAGCCCACGAGGAGTCGATGAAGACCAGGGAGGACCGTGCTCAGGCGACGTTGGAAGAAGCCCGCGGGTTGGCCAGCGCACAAGCCGTTAGGATCCGCGCGAAGGTGCGGGAGGAGATGCGGGGCTCGATCGAGCAGCGCGACGAAATTATCCGCCAGTCGGCCAACCGCATCAAGGACTTGGAGGAGCGTGCCGACGGCTGGGCGGCGCAGAAGAGGAAGCAGCTGGAGCGGATCCGCGAGCTCGAGGCGAAGGTGGGAGCGCTCTTCGACGCGCAGATCAAGATCCGTGACCTCACGGTGATGGTCCAGGACTTGAACCAGAAGTTGCGCGACTCCGGTGCCGCTCCCAGTGAAGCCACTCCGCCAGGGGCCGTTGCTGACCCTGAGTGGAACTCGGAGCGCCGGCGGCTCTCGACCATGGCGTACGACATCTTCCGCCGCATCAACGATGGCCTGGAGAGGGCGAACATGGCACGGCTCCAAACCGGCAACCAGGAGCCCTCCCTCGGCCAGATCATCCTTGCGCTAATGCCGCTCGCGCAATTCTTCGAGGGACTTGGTGATGATGTCCGCGGGCGGCTTTTGCAGCAGGGAGAGGCCGCCATTCGAGCCGTCGCCTCCGACCTTGTTACCGTCGTCCTGGAGCGCGTCCCTGTTGGCGGTCGTTAAACCATGTTTTGACCGCCACCCTACCGGTAAATAAAAGCATAACACCAAGATTTTGTGCATAGTAGATAGGAATAATGCTACTCCACAAGTTTTGGCGAATATTTGGATGCAGGAGAAAATCCATTGCAAATGGGAGCAAAAGCCTACCGGCCGGCCCCATCATAGGTCGGCCGGCTTATGTTGGATCTCAACATGGTCCAGCAGCCCCAGGCATCTCCCAATGGGCTCAAACATCAAGGATCAAATGGCCAACAAATATTTCCCAGCCCGGAGTATCGACCACTGCGCAAGGCCCAACAAACAAGCCCATCAACCACTCAAAAAGGCGTCAAATCACCGAGCAAGACCGTGGATCTTAATGTGCACATCATGGGAAGCCAGCCCACAAAAACTCGAGGCAATCGGAGACAAAAGCCCACCGGCCGGCCTACTGTTGTCTCCGAATCGGCCCGTCTTTTTCCAGTCGGTTCCAGAGGCGGTTGCAAGCTCACTTGACGCGCCGGCCAAGCCAGGAGAAGTCGGCAAGAAGGGAATATTCCACGAAATGCTCAAGACCTTCTCCACTCTCCCAAGGCAACTCAACTATAAATAGAGGACCTCCCCCTCACTTCCAACCTGCACCTTCACACTTGAGAAGAGAAGATCCAATGTAGGGTCACGCTCTTCTCATGTGATCATTCCACTTGTGTAGTTTAGAGTAGGCTAGTTGGTCATGAGAGTTAGAGTAGAAGTGAGAGCTTCGCTCGGAGCTCCGGAGTTCTCTTCAGAGTTTGGGTAAAGTTCTCGTGTATCTTTTCTTTTATACTTTCTTTAATATAATTATTTCTTATTTATTTTCTTATTTATTTATTTTAGTTTTCCTTTTAGTTTATATTTATTTATTTAAGTACTAATTATAGAGAAGTTCTTGTGTTGGTTCCACGTCTGTGTATGGTAGTTCTATCTGCATGGGTTGTTTGCACCGCAAATGCTTACACAATCCACATAGATTTGTTATGCATGGTTGGCTTGCTCTTACGCGCAAAGAGTAAGCTATCTAGGATATTTGCTTGTATGGCTCAAGGAACTATTCTAGACGTGAGTTTGCTCTACACCCCACGGAGGATGGTAGCCGCGAGTACGTGTGACAGGCGTACCGGTCTCTGTAATCCACCACGTCCGGGTGATGGTTTTAGTAGGGAGGTCAATAGCACGTAGTTCCCCAAGGTAGTTGAACCTAATTCTCGGGTTGCTGTCTTGGCATGCGTGTGCCCCGATATGCAGGAACGAATCTATAATGAAAAGCTTAAGTAGATATTTGTAACCCCTAGGCTGATACCCTTCTGCTCGTTGTCCTCCCAGTTGACTAGTTCTATCTCTTTATCTTCATATGGAATCATTGTGTGTGTTTGCTTGCCACTCATCATATCACATATGTATCCCTGCTTTGGTCTAGTTTGCAAGTTATAAATAATAGATGTTTCCTTGTTAATTCATGATATTCTTAGCGATGCTTCCCTGTGGAAATATAAATACGATACCTTTGGAATACTCCTGGGTGAAATACTACAACGGTGTTCCGTGCGCTTGCGGAGTTGATATTTATCTCTGTGCGTAAGAAACGCCAACAAGCATTTCTGGCGCCGTTGCCGGGGAAGCAATGGTTTAAGATATCTCTGATTGACATCGAATATCTGTTATGATTAATTTGCTACTAGATTAAGCATCCACCTGCATTTCGTTTGAGCATATCACCATCGCATTTGCATTGTTTTCTTTTCAATCCATCTGCATATTTAATTCCCCTCCATCCCACCCCACTGCATTTAAAAAAAAAAAAGAGAACCCGAGCGCCCAATCATAGGCGTAGGGATTTTGAAAAAAAAAAACCGAGTGCCCAATCATAGGCCAGGGATTTTGCAAGAAAGGTTGGATTTTTATGACAGGAAGAAGGAAACATACGTGGCGGAACCAAGACGTTCAATGAAGAGATCTGAGAGCTTAGTCTTGCATTTTATTGCAAAGACAAAGCTTGGGGAGGAACCGCTAGGTACGCATACGCAATTATTCCTTGTTTTTCTTGTCATATATCCTCTCCCTTCATAAAAAAAATAAATAAAAAAAATAAAAAAAAATAATAATGCTGCCTGAATGATTCTTTGCCTTATCAATGCAAAGTACATTGAGTTGCTCTCTGATAAAAATATGCTGCATCTTTTTGACCATACCCTTGCTTTTGAAATCCTTTTATTTGTATGGGTATTGGTTGAGTTGTTAGTCGTAAATCAATCGCCTGCGTCTCTTTCTGTTGGTTGGGTGAAGATCACTTCCGTGCCTCTGTTCTCCATTGAGATTATGCCCGGTGGCCGTTCAACCAACAGAAAATCACATACCTCTATGATGCTTTCATGACAGAAGGAGAGTATAGCGTCCTCTGCTCTCCTCACATAGTTGATTGAATTAGACGTGGTGTCTAGGTTGATTAATGGAACTATAGAGATGTGTCGATTGTAGACGAATAGATTTGCACTAACCATTGCAGGGATCCTTGAGAGCAAACCAAGTACATCAGGCAACATGAAAGGCACATAATTCAAGAAGGAGATACCAACAAGGCGGACCCAGTGCTACCACATGAAAGATTTAATCGCTTAGCTTTTGCACATAGTTGCAAGAGCTAAGCTTGGGGAGGGACCGCCAGGTGAGTACTTCTGTATACGATATTATACTCTTCTTGAATTGTGCCCTTTCTTAAAAAAAATATATATATATAATTATAAAAAAAAAAAAAAAAATATTAGGTTCTCGGCAAAGCCCAATAGGGGCTAGCCACCTGTATCACCCTCATTCTTTTTGCAGACACAAGAAGAATGGAGGAAGCGGCCTATTCAAGCTTAAGTCTTGCAAAGACTCAAGCTTGGGGAGGACCCCCAGGTAAGTGTTTCTAAACTTTCCTTGAATAAATAAACTCCCTGTTTCGAATAAATGCTAGAATCTTGGTCTTAGCTACGCATAAGGGAAATGATGATTGAGTTACAAATTAGCCTCCCATGTGTCGCATAGATGCAACCTCTACTCCTGACATATGTGTTATTTTTATTTGAGCATGATCACATCATGAGTTTTGCTTATTTCCGTGGGTTGCATTTGTTACACCAAGTCTGAGCATTGTGGATTGTGATATGGCATGATTAGGACTTGTTGCAATTTCATAGTATGGTTTCAACCAGAGATGTTTTTCTTGAATTGCTGCAAGTACCTAAAACCCTTCTGTTTTGGCACACTTCTCTTAGTGTGAGGATTTATTTACCTACCAGAGCCATATCATAATATTCGAAACAGCCCCACTCATAGCCAATTGTTTATGTATTGAGTTTTGTTAAAGTTTGATGTACTCTTGAAAATAAGCACCCCTAATTTTGGTCATAATTCCTTCACGTGTGTTTTCAAAAATCTCTCTCCACCAAATAAAAAGGGGAATGTTTGGATAAATCAACCAAACATTTTTCAGAGTTTGCAAAACTTTGGTCCATCCAAAAAAGCTCAAGAATATTTCAAAATGTTTCCTTTTGAACCATGCAAAATTTATGGCCCCTTGCACCATGGAGTAGTAAAAAAAAAAAACTCCATGGTTGCATGACAAAAGTCAATGGCCATTGTGTGTGTTTGCTTGCCACTCATCATATCACATATGTATCCCTGCTTTGGTCTAGTTTGCAAGTTATAAATAATAGATGTTTCCTTGTTAATTCATGATATTCTTAGCGATGCTTCCCTGTGGAAATATAAATACGATACCCTTGGAATACTCCTGGGTGAAATGCTACAACGGTGTTCCGTGCGCTTGCGGAGTTGATATTTATCTCTGTCGTAAGAAACGCCAACAGTCCCCGACTTCCCGACCGATCTGCTTCTGGCCGGTCCCGAGCCTGCTGAGACGTCGCGCCACCAGGACCGTGTGCAGCCAGTGGTCGAGGAGCTGGTGAGGGTGTACGTCCCGGACTAGGGCGAGGGGCCTGCGAGCCCGGCGTAGGGGAGGCGCCCCTTGTAACGCTTGACTTCCTTCTGTTCCTGCAACACCAGACTTGTGCCCCGGCAAGTAGGGGGTGGTGACAACTTAAGCTTTTTAAGTTTGTTAGTTAAGTTTCGTGGTTTTCTTCCTTGCTCCCTGTGGTTTTCCTATCCCGTGATGATCCGTTCTGCTTTCGGCTCTGGCTCGGGCATCACGACGTTTTCAACCTGTGTTTTGGTGATAGCTTGGGCCTTTTGCATCGGCGTTTTTGGTCGGGGGTTGCCCTCCCAAGTGTTTGCAGGGTTGTTGGCTGAGCCGATCGACCATGACACGAGATTTTTGACATGGGTGATGTCCTTGCCGTGTTGTCCGAAAAGCACGGGTTCGTCAGCGAGGAAGGGTTGTGAACAGAAAACGCAAGATGCAGGGTAGGAGGAAAACAAGACTTTATTGCTAGCTGAAAATCGTAGAAATAAAGATACATGGTGGATACAAGTGCGATGCCCCCGGGCTCACTGGTAGAGAGGCCAAGTGTCTCTGATTGTGAGCCGCCGAGTGAAACATGCACGCCGCTAAGGGTTGAATTTGCGCAGGTGCTGGATGTTCCAAGTGCTTTGTTCTGGGCGGCCGTCTTCTGTAGCCAATCGCACCGCGCCGCCCCGCGTTACCCTAGTCACCAAGAAGGGACCTTCCCACATCGGGGACAGCTTGTTCTTGCCTTTGCGGTCGAGCGCGCGGCGTAGAACTAGGTCGCCCAATTCGAGGGATCGGGGGCGGACACGGAATTGGTGGTAGCGGCGTAGGCCCTGGAGGTACCGGGCGTTCCGGACATTAGCGCGATGCCTGCATTCTTCCAGGAAGTTGATGTCGTCCATGCGATGCGCGTCTTGGGTTGCTTCATCGTATAAGGCGACTCGCGGAGCCGCGAACGCCACTTCGGCAGGTAGGACCGCTTCAGCACCGTACACCAGGAAGAAAGGCGTTTCGCCGGCGGCGCGGTTTACCGTGGTTCTGAGAGACCATAGCACTCCGGGTAGCTCAGCAGTCCACTTCGACCCTCGTTTTTTCAGGGGGTCGAAAGCTTTGGTCTTGAGGCCGCTTAAGATTTCGGCGTTAGCGCGCTCAGCTTGACCGTTGCTTTGTGGATGTGCTGCGGAGGCGTAGCAGACTTTGATACCAACTTCCTCACAGTATGCCTCGAAAGCATGACTTGTGAATTGGGTGCCGTTGTCGGTGATCGGTCTGTTCGGTACGCCAAAACGCGCCACAATGCCGCGCATGAACTTGACCGCGGAGTTCTTGTCGATGTGGACGACTGGTTCTGCCTCGGCCCACTTGGTGAATTTGTCCACGGCGACGTAGAGGAACTTGTAGCCTCCCACGGCCGCGGGAAATGGTCCCACAATGTCCAAACCCCAGACCGCGAATGGCCATGAGAGGGGGATGGTGTGGCGTGCTTGCGAGGGCAGGTGCGTCTGCTTTGCGTGGAACTGGCATGCTTTGCAACGTCGCAATAACTCGATAGCGTCCGTGAGGGCTGTCGGCCAGTAGTAGCCTAGGCGGAAAGCTTTCCCGGCCAGCGTGCGGGAGGCCATGTGACTCCCGCACTCACCCTCATGGATGGCGTGGAGGACTTCCTTGCCCTGCTCCGTCGGGATGCACTTGAGGAGGATTCCGTTCGCCGCCCGGCGGTACAGCTGCCCGTCTACAAGGGCGTAGCGCCTGGCTTGCCGGGCGAGGCGTTCGGCGGGCTCGTCGTCCTCGGGTAGGACCTCACCGCGAAGGTACCCCACAAGCTCGTTCATCCATGGGGTACCCGGGTCATCCGTGGCGAGCACATGGGGCTCGTCGGTTGGCGGCGGGCCCGCATTGACCGACGCGGGCGGCTCTGCCATTGTGGCGCTGCTGTGATCGGCGCCGTCCGCCATGTCCGGGACCCGTGCTGAGGGCTGAGTGAGTTGCTCCACGAAGGTCCCGGACGGTGGGTCTTGTCGGGAGGAGGCGATCCGCGACAAGGCATCGGCTTCGGTGTTGTCGCCACGCATGATGTGGCGTGTTACAAAGCCGAAAAAGTTCTTTTCCAGCCGCCGGACCTCCGCCAGGTACGCCGCCATTTGGGGGTTCGAGCACTGATACTCCTTGGAGACTTGATTGACGACGAGTTGGGAGTCGCCCTTGGCTAGGAGCTTCTTGACGCCGAGTTCCGCGGCGATTCGCATCCCCACGAGCAACCCTTCGTACTCCGCCATGTTGTTGGTGGCCTTGAAGTGTAGCTGGATGGCGTAGCGTAGCTCCTCTTTGGTAGGAGCCACCAGCAGCACTCCTGCGCCTGCGCCTTGCAAGGTGAGGGACCCATCGAAGTACATGGTCCATATGTCGTCACCTTCGCAAGGTTCGTCTTTGGCTGGACGCGCGGTGAGCTCTTCTCGCTCAACTACAGGACCGGGCGTCCATTCTGCCACGAACTCCGCGAGGGCCTTGCTCTTGATTGCGCTGGAGGTTGTGAACTCGAGCTCGAACTCGGACATCTCCACCGCCCACTTGACGATTCGCCCAGTGGCCTCACGGTTGCGTAACACCGTCTCCAGCGGGAAACTGGTGACCACCCGAATGGGATGGTTTTGGAAGTAGTGCCGCAGCTTCCTCGACGCTATGAGGACCGCGTAAAGGAGCTTCTGCACCTGGGGGTAGCGTGTCTTGGCGTCGCGCAGGACTTCACTGACGAAGTAGACAGGGCGCTGCACCATGCGCTTCTTCATCTCGGCGTCGCCCGTGCCGGTGTCGGGCGTGAGAGTTGCGTTGTCTGTCGACGTCGGAGCCGGAGCCCCCGGGTCGGCCGCGGGCGCAGCCCCCGAGCCATCAAGCGAAGGCGGTGCTGCAGCCCCCGGGCGAGCCATATTGCTTGTCGACGTCGGAGCCGGAGCCCCCGGGTCGGCCGTGGGCGCAGCCCCCGAGCCACCAGGCGAAAGCGGTGCTGCAGCCCCTGGGCGAGCCATGTTGCTCGTCGACGTTGGAGCCGGAGCCCCCGGGTTGGCCGTGGGCGCAGCCCCCGAGCTTTCATCCGAAGGCGGTGCTGCAGCCCCCGGGCGAGCCATGTCGTGTGTCGACGTCGGAGCCGGAGCCTCGAGGATGGCCGTGGGCGCAGCCCCCGAGCCATCGTCCCGAGCCGGTGTGGCACCGACGCGCCTTTTCTTCCGCCGGGACTCGTCGAGCATGAACTCTTCGCGTTCATCGACAAGCGCGGCGCTGACCACGGCCGGTGTTGCCGCGATGTAGAGCAGGAGCGGTTCCTTGTCCTGGGGTGCGATCAGGACGGGTGCTGAGGAGAGGTAGGCCTTGAGTTCTTGAAACGCGGCCTCGGCCTCGGGAGTCCATTGCAAACGGTCCTTCCGCTTCATCAGCTTGAACATGGGTAGGGCGCGCTCGCCGAGTCTTGCGATGAAACGGCCGAGCGCGGCCATGCAGCCTGTCAGCTTCTGGACGTCCTTGAGGCGGGTGGGCGGGCGCATGTTTTCGATGGCCTGAATTTTTTCCGGGTTGGCTTCTATCCCCCGGTGCGAGACCAGGAAACCGAGCAGCTTTCCCGCGGGGACGCCGAACACACATTTCGCCGGGTTGAGCTTGACCCGCTTGTCGCGTAAGTTGCCGAATGTTTGCTTTAGGTCGGACAGCAAGGTTTCGCTCTTATGTGACTTGATCACGATATCGTCGACGTAGGCCTCTACGTTCTTCCCGAGTTGCTCATCAAGTGTTTTGCGCATTGCTCGTTGGAACGTAGGGCCCGCGTTTTTCAAACCAAAAGGCATGGTCACATAACAATAACACCCCGCCGGGGTCATGAATGCGGTTTTTTCTTCATCCCCCCTAGCCATGGGAATCTGGTGATACCCAGAGTTCGCATCTAACATACAGAGTAGGTCACAACCTGCGGTTGAGTCGACTACTGTGTCTATGCGTGGCAGCGGGAACGGGTCCTTGGGGCAAGCTTTGTTGAGGTCGGTGTAGTCGACGCACATGCGGAGCTTGCCGTTGCTCTTGGGTACCACCACCGGGTTCGCCAACCAGGTGGGGTGTAGAACTTCTCGTATGAAGTCGGCCTCGAGGAGCCGGCGGATTTCCTCCCGGATGAACATCTCTCGTTCCGGGGCCTGGCGCCGAGCTTTTTGCTTCACCGGCCGAGCGGCCGGGTTGACCTTCAACTCGTGCTCAATCACCTCCCTTGGTATGCCGGGTATATCGGACGGCTCCCAAGCGAAGACGTCCGCGTTCTCCCGAAGGAAGGCGACGAGCGCGAGTTCCTATTTGGGGTTGAGCTCGGCCCCGATGGTGACGGTCTTGGAGCCGTCCGCGTTGATGGCGACCTGTTTGGTCTTCACCGGCCCGCCGGCCGTCATCTTGGAGCGCTTGGGGGAGGGCTTGACCGCCTCCGGTACATCACCGAGGTCTGGATCCACCTCCGCCGCCTTTTCGGCAGCCAGGATCAGCTCGGTGCACGCGATGGCGCTCTTGTAGTCGGCCCGGATGGTGATCACACCCTTGGGCCCCGGCATCTTCATGGTGAGGTAGGCGTAGTGGTCGCACGCCATGAACTTGCTGAGGGCCGGACACCCAATGATGGCGTTGTACGGGAGGTCGATGTCCGCCACGTCGAACACTACCTTTTCGGTGCGGAAGTTGTCCTTGGTGCCGAACGTGACCGGGAGCGTGACCCGCCCGAGGGGCTGGGCGCGTCCCGGCAGGACCCCGTGAAAGGGCCTCGAGGGCTCCAGGTCAGTCCTGCTGCCCTGGAGCATCTCGTACACCTTCGGGGTGATGAGGTTGATGCTCGCGCCGCCATCGACCAGCGTGCGAGCAATCCTCTTGTTGCACACCGTCGGCGCGACGATGAGCGGGAGCCGGCCGTCCGAGTTGTCGGGGCCGACCAGATCGCTCCGGTCGAAGGTGATCGGAGCATCCGACCACTTGACCGAGCGGGCGGGAATGGATCCCGAGTTCAGTGCGCACACCTCGCGGCGGAGGAGTTTTACCTGCCTCTTGGACGTGATGGGCGCGGAGCCGCCGCAAATGACCGCGATGGTATCCTCGTGGTCCTGGAAGAGGAGAGCTTCCTCGTCCTCCTGGGACCCCTTCTCGTCGCCCGCGCGTTCCTCTTTGCGCTTCTTGCGCTTCTCCGCGTTGGCGAGGATGTACTTGCACTCCGTCTGGTCATGGAACGTGGAGTCATGGAACGCGCAGTACTTTCCCGTGGTGGGAGCCTTCTCGCCACCTTTGGCCGCCTTCGGAGCCGTGGGAGGCTTACCCCCCTTGGCGCCCGCTGGCGCTGTAGCCAAAACTTCGCCCGCCTTGCGCTTCTTAGCGAGCTTTTTCTTCTGCTTCCTGGACATGGAACGGTCGTCGTCCTCGACCTCTTTCTCCGGGTCGGAGTCGTGCCAGGCCTGCGCTTCCTGGCGGCGCGCGCACCGGTCGACCAACCCGAAGAGCTCCACGACGGTTTAGGGCTCGTGGACCCCGAGCTCGCCCAACACATCCTTGTCGCGCACGTCGTGGGCGAACGCCGATATGACCCGCGCCGGGTCGATGTTGGGGATGGTGTTGCGGACGTGGCTGAACCGCTGTACGAACTTGCGCAGCGGCTCGTCTTTCTGCTGAATGACCTTATCCAGATCAATCTGCGTGCCAGGGCGCTTGGCGGTGCCCTGGAAGTTGACGAGGAAGTCACGGCACAACCCCTTCCACGACTTCACCGACTCGGGCGGTAGGTTCATGAACCAAGACCGCGCCGAGTCCTTGAGCGCAAGGTGGAAGTAGTTGGCCATCACGTCCTCCGAGCCCCCGGCCGCTTGCACCGCGGTGGAGTAGATCTGCAGGAACTCGAAGGGAGGCGCGGTCCCGTCGTAACGCTCCGGAATGTCGGGGCGGAACTTGTTGGGCCACGTCACAGCGCGCAGCCTCTTGGAGAGGGCCGCGCATCCACCAGAGTACGCGACGCGGCGACCTTCACTCTCCGCGCGCCGCCTTCTATTCGGTGGTGGTGAGGCGGACGAGCCGGACGACGGCGCGCGCGTCGAGTAGGAAGACTGCGCACGGTGTCTTTCGTGGCGCCGCTCCCGGGAGCGCTCGATGCTGATGCGAGCGTCTTCCCCGTCGCGGCGGCGCCCCCCCAGCTTCCGGCGGAGGTCGTCCGGGCCACGACGGGGTGTTGTCACGGAGAATGAGTAGTCCTCCGTGCCCGTATGCGTGCGCTCGGAGGGCACGTACGTGGGGCCCTCCGAAGAGCAGTTTTCGCGCGAGCGCGACGGACCCGACTTGGGTCTCGCCTGACGCCGCGCCGTGTCCACCATCTTGACGACGTCCCGAAGCCAGGGCCCGGTCGGCGAACCCTCCACCAGCTCCGGTGGTGGGTTGCGCAGCAGGTCCCTCGTCCGGTCCAGTGCTGCAGGTGGGGTCAGGCTGTCGAAGGAAAGGCGCCGCGCGGGAGCGCGACGCTGCTCGTGCTCGAGTGAGGCGGTCCGTCCGCTGGTTGGCCGCTGCGAACCCGACTGCGAGCGGGTGCGGCGTTGGGGCCGCGCGCCCTCCGCCCCGCTCAGCCGAGCAGGTCAGGGAGGACGCGAGCCCTTGGCCGCCTTTGCCGTAGGCGGCTGGTCCGCCATGATCTCCTCGTCCACCGACTCCGAAACGGAGCGGCGCCGAGGGTGCACATCCTCGTCGCTAGAGGACCTGCGGCTGTCTCGTCCGGCCATGGCGAGGAAAGTCGGACGCGAAGAAGAAACACAGGAACTACGACGCCCCCCTACCTGGCGCGCCAAATGTCGAGGTGTGGAAACCACGGCAAATGGGGGCCTAGCACGGCCTCCCTTTGAGATTCGGAGGGGAGCGAACGGTTCTAAGTGTTGGAATCGCGTACGAGAGAGAGGAAGAACACAAGCAGTTTACCCAGGTTCGGGCCACCAGAGGTGTAAAACCCTACGTCCTGCTTGTCTGGTATTGCTCAAGTGTTGTGTGTTGGTTTCATGTACAAGGCACTCCCTTTTATAGTGCAAGGAGAGGCCAGACCCGTTCATGGGCCGTTATGAGGGCGCCGGCTGGCAGCCCTCCTCCACCCGAGATGCCGGGCGTCTATTCTAATGTCAGAGGGCTTCACTCGTCCTGCCATCATTATTCGGACGACTCCCGCTGTCCTGTCTCGTCGTTCGTACAGCACGCGCGCAGCAGCCGGGGCGGTGAGGCGCGGAAAGGAGCCGGATGCACCGGACGGCCCCTCGGTCCGTGCGACGCACCGTACGGTGGCAGGCGGCGCTCGTCATCCCGCGCCCCCCTGCCAGCCGAACAGTGCGCTACAGGGCTACGACTGGTCGGGTCACATCCATCAGTCGCGGCCCTGCGTGGTGCGCACGCGCATTGAAGTCCAGCGACCCGCCCGCGCGGCCGCGCGGGCTGTCGCTGGCAGGTGGGACCCCTCCGCGAGGGATCCCCGCGCCCCGGATCCGCGCGCACTGTAGCCGCACGAAATCCCGGGGCGTCACGTCGCGCTGCGGCGCTATTAGTACGCCGCGAACGACCGCCGCCACGTGCCGGGCTCCCACAGGCTCGTGGGACCCCGTCCTCATCCGCGCCCCGCGGCTGGTCGCGGGAGCGGTAGGGCGTAGCCACGTGGCAACGCCGTGCGGCTCGCGACTGCGGGCCGCACCGGAGCTCAGCGCTCCGCGCCTCCCTGCTGGGCCGCCTCGGCCCATCTGGTGCGTGGTGGTCTCTTCTGGCCCAAGTTGGACTCGGGCCGGCCTTTTGACCGGGGGAGTGGGGACCCTGGTTCCCAGTACACCGACACATGGCAACTACAACTCGTACAACAGTGCAAAGCCGTCTCTCTTAAATTTTAGTGCATGAGGTGGTTGCCTTGCGAGACAACCACCTCTTTCTCTCACCACCCTCTCTCTTTCATGTCATAAAAAATCCTATGTGGCAACGCATGAGACGGGCTATAAGACGGCCTATGTGTAGCGTTGTACCTGCCCTAAGGGGGCTAGTGTTTCCAATTTCCTTTTTAAAAAAAATTGAAGGAGGAAGGAGGTTTCGTGGTTACATTTTGGTTTACCAAAGAAAAAAGCTTGTGTAACTGTTTAACCAGAGTTAAAATCAAAACTAGGGTGTTTACTTAGTGATAAATTGAATGTTTAAGGTTGCAAGCATAGTGTGAAATGAGGAAAAGAAACATATCATTATACACATAATTTATTTTTAAAACCAATCTCAAAATCACATCGTTGTTGCTGCTCTTCTTTTCTACCTCTTATACATAAAAAAAAACAATGTGATGAGATCTAACATTTTCATTGTATTAACCCAACTATTGTTTGATATGTTGGTATCATCTTTGCTTGCACAACCTACTTGTTTATCAATTGTTCGCTCACAAGATTAATGTGATCGTCGCTTAATGCCTATCTAGCCAATGTCCTCATTTTCAAGCTCTAATACAATATCTTGAAAACCCGACAAGCTTAACCCTTATCACCAACATAAAATTATTTTACAATTAAAATTCTTTGCATGTTCAAGACATTGAAGATGATGTGGCATAAAAAACTACATGGATCAGTGAAAAATCTATTGTTGACTTGTAACTTACACTAAACTTTAATTGGTATATTTGTATGATACCCCTTTGATCATATAGGTTCGTGTATCTCATTGTTGAGAAGATTTAAACACTATACCCCCTCCGTTCGGTTAATTTTTTTATTTCAAACAAAGAAGGTGCAAAATGGCCTAGGTTTCGTTGACAACATTGGCCCTGTTCGGCTGCTCACAAACACTATAGCGGATGCTGAAGAAATAACTGCGAACACTGTAGCTGCTGCATCGCAGCAGGCATGCCGAACAAGCTGATTAACTGAACGAAGGGAGTATTCTATACCATGTTCTCTATAACTACCTTGGTAATGTATGATTGAAAGTGTAACCGAGAGTATGACACTTTAAGTTGTGTAGTGCTGACCATCAAGCTTCCCATTAGCCACTAACCTTGAAATGATTACAATCCTTGGGCCAATAAAAAAAAAACTCGACCTGCCGGGGACAGAAGCCACCCCGACGGCATTATATTAAGGAGAAGAGCCTTCTCATGCAGGCCGAGAAAACCCCCGAACCCCCTCCCCATCCATACACAGGGACTCAGCTGGCCGTGTGAGCTGTGGCGCGAGTCTTTACCTATGCTTTGGCCTGGGGAGGACGAGGAGATTTTTTTTTCTCTGCACTGCAGCGTAGCATATTTCAGCTACAGTAGTGCTACAGTGCACGTGCGGTACCAGGGATCGAGTCCTGGTCGGCTGGCTGCCAACCCGGCGCCTTGCCACGGAGCCACGGCTCCGTCCGCCCTTGGGCCACTAAATATGCTACCAATAGGACTCTATACAATATGGGCAGTTTTCTAGTTTTCTTTTGGGAAACGTTTTCTAATTGTGATTATCAACATTTCAAAGAACATTGCATTGTCAAGCGACAATTGATGAAGAACATTCTCTTTCTAATATTTTAGCTCCAAAATATGAATTCAGTCCCAAATTCCTTACTATGTAAACCTTTCCTATCATGTACAATATATAGCTTTAAAGGATTTCTTATTGTTGTGATACATGCTCACGCACTTTCCATAATAAATATCTTCAGTGACCCAATAAGAAATTGAACTAGTCATTCACCACATGGTCGATACGGCCCCATTAACCTAAATAAAACTTAATCTGTTTGGACATAGTTAGCTAATTAATGGCTGACCTCGTCTATGAATAATCAAAGAACTTCTTGAACTCATCTCTAAATAATTAAAGAAACATACAGTCTCCACAATTCAATCACGAGATAACTTGTAGGTGGAGGCATTGACGATGATCGACCAGATACCACCAATAGGTGCAAACACCGTCAGGATGATACAGAACTGCAAATCAAATGGATTTGTGTAAATAAGTTATGTTACCTCTCTGCATCAATAAAAAAATACATCATGGATAGATAATAAAAATACAAGAGAGTGTGACTATTATCTATCCACATGATGCAAGGGAGCTGTACACAGTAGCAATTAGAGATTCGATTCAGTCAAATTAATAAACTCACTGGACTATTGTACATGAACAGATAAGTGTTCCCTTTTGCATGAGTTGAAAACAGATTATTAAAGAAAAACATGTCTGATTATAGAAAAAATAATCTCACATAGTAGGTCGTCGGCGCAAATGCAAAGCCACCGAAAAACCCTAGTAATCCTTCGAAGAAGGGGACGGCGATGCCTACAAGCGCCGTGAACACTTGCACACCAAAAGCCAAGAGTGGATCAACAGAGAGAGGTCATTAGGCTCTTTACTTTTTGTCACCACTCACCACCATGTCCAATAACAAGCAATTAAACGCACACAACGATCTGTTCGTACCAACGTAGAGTGCACGCGCGATGAGCCAGAGCGGCATCCCCGACTGTTGTGATACATGTTTACATAACTAGCCTTTCAACCCGTGCATCGCACGGGCTAGAAAAATATAAATACCATTTTATTCACTTTACGCTCCATCTCACACTAAAATTCATTTCCAAACTAAAGTATTACTATTTTATATCCAGATGCCTATCTTTTTTAGTTATTTTATATGGATTTTAGTTACTTATTATTTATGTGATCCTTTTTTAAGGTGTGTTTTTGGGGTCCTTTTGATTAAGTTTTTTGTAATGACATAGTTCGGTAAATTAGATCACGTTAAATCTAATTATTGTTTATCTTACTTTAATTTGCATCGCTGGATGTTTTGCTTTTTTTGAGAATTCCTAGCATTTTCTCTCGTTTAGAAATAAGAATTATTTATAATTTTGAATTTAACTATTTTTTGACTCACAATGGAATGGTGGGTAATTTTTAAATATGAATTGGGGTATTTTTAGATATTGTTTCTATTTTCGAAATTATTAATTTTTTACTCTTAATGGCATGGTGGGTAATTTAGAAACAGAAATTAGGAGAATTTTTTGGCTATTTTTTTTATAATTCCAAATTTATATATTTTTTAATTCATAATGACATGGTGGGTAATTTGTAAATAGGTCTTAGGGGTCCTTTTACTAAGTTTTTTGTAATGGCATAGGTGGGTAATTTAGATTACGTTAGATCTAAATGCTATTGTTTCTCTTCATTTAATTTGTACGGCCGGATGTTTTGTTTTTTTGTGAGAATTTCTAGCATTTTCTTCCAATTAACGTGGAGGCCTCATAAGGAGCCTCCAATTAGTAAATATAAGATATCCATAATAAATATCTTCAATGGGCCAAAAAGAAACCAAACAGCCATTCACCACAGGGGAACTTAAAAAATAATGATGTAGCACTATCAATGTTGATGGATGACAACATGACTCCATGAGAGAGCAACCATATGCTAGCTAAAGCACAAATCTCCACTTCATACCCTTAAAAAGATGGAGAAACAATGAATGGGCGGGGCACCATGATCGCAAATAGAGGCAAATTAATGACGCGCCCATGCCATTATTAGAACATCGAGGACGACTAAGCAGCATCACAATATACTGAATATCAAGCACAAAGCTAGACACACACAAACACACAATAGGGCTATGTCGTAGCTCATTGACCTAAATAAAACTTAAAACTATTTGAACATACTAGCTAATTAATGGCTTTAACCCATCTCTGAAATCAAAGAACTAATGTCATGAACTCATCTCTAAATAATCAAGAAGCATCTAGCTAGTCTTGACAATTCAATCACGAGAAGAACTTGTAGGTGGAGGCATGGACGATGATTGATCGGAGACCACCAATAGGCACAAACAACATCAGAAGCACGCCGATGATGATACAGAACTGAAAGTAGCAGAGATTTGTCCAAATGGCCTAGGTTACATCTCTACATCGATGAATAAATACATCATGGATAGATAATAAAAATACATCATGGCTCACTCAGTTTGTAAACCAGGAGAGGCTGAACGCCTTGGGCTTCTTAATCTTCAACCACATGATGCAAGGGAGCTGTACATAGTAGCAACTAGGTGAATTCCCCGCGCTTTGCTGCGGGAATCAAGAATGGTTTTCAAATGAATAGTAGGGTGTGACTATATACAAATTTGAAGTGAAAATGAGTACATGAGAGATAGATAGCATGATGTTATAGACAAACAAAAATTTAACAACTTCTATATAACTGCTTGTCTTTGGAAAGGATTTCATTCCTAATGTGTAATGATATTGCCTTTGACATGCTGCAAGAAGCAAACAATGAACCTATTTTTAACATAATGGAAAATAGACAAAAAAAAGGAACAAATTGGGGAAAAGCAAATAAAAGGAGGTATTCTGCCACATGAGGAGAGTTTGCAAACTTTTAGAAATTCAAGCACTGAGATACCAACTTTGAAATTTGAGCGCACTTTAGAAGGGAAAACTTTGAGATAAAAATTAAATTACCGATGAAGCAGTGCGTGAAAAGAAATGATGGCATCAACATGTTACTGTTCCAAAAAATGCTAACATAAATAAAATCACACCCTGTATATCTTATTATCCAAGCAACAGAGATATATAGATAATGGTCTCACATGCTGCAAGGTCAATCAGCATCGCCTGTCACTAACAACTAAATAGTTGCACAACCCCTCTCAGGGAAGTGAAGAAATTGTCCTTCATTCTGATCTGAACAATAAGGATCTAATTTCAATCTGTACATGAGAAGACAATATGATGTCAGTGTTGTACAACAATGTGTATACAGAACTGATGAAGAAATATAAGCAAGAAAACTAAGAAGAAATACGGTAGAAAATTGATTTCGAGAGTGAAAAGGAACCACCAGCCAGCCGCAGCAAGTGACTACCAGCAAAGGATATTGTTGCAGGCTGCAGAAATGTCTGCTGATGATGGCGAAGATGGCACATGTGACTGAGAGGAACTGAAGAGACGATCGAGTATTGTGTCTCTCGAGGAGGGCGGTGCGAACCGGAGGCCGGAGGAACGGTATATTATACAGAAGAAGAAGGCAGTTAAAGCACATCAAACTAAACGACATAGCCTGATTGAAGGGCATTTAACGTGTTAAAAGATGACATTTACCAGATGGTCAGTGGGAGCGCTTGACAACAATTGCGATTAGAATGCATGGGACGTTACTAATTATGCATACTCAGGTGGTTGAAGTCGACGGCAATGGCCTGCATTGCACATTTGCACACAATGCATGAAGTGAAGTGCATGGCCGGTCCTTAAACTTGTCCAGCCGTGTCACCTAGGTCCCTATACTCTCAAAATGTAGTTTTGCCTCCTCAAACTTAGCTTCGGGTGTCATTTAGGTCCGTGTCGTCTCAAAATGCAAATATAGGTCCCGTAACTTAGCTTCGGGTGTCATCTAGGTCCAACGCTCTCAAAATATAGTGTTGTCTCAATTAAATTGATTAAATCTAACAAGTGAACGTGGATCTGACCACCTAATGCATGCTATTCTTTGAAAAATTGAGGAGTGAATATGTATTGTTTATGACTAGAGTTTGTGATTTTTTGAACATTTGACGCAACAATGCTTAATGAAATCCATTGTTTCATTTTTTTTTTGTTGCTGTTCACTTGAATGATCTAGTAGAACATCAAGGCATTTATTAATATTCTATACACACATTTGAGTCAAATAATCACGTTTATTTAACTATAAGGAAGTTATAGCTATAAAAAATAAAAATAAATGAATTTAACTAGAATGATGTTGTATTTTGAAATTATAGTGACCTAACTGTCATCCAAGGCTAAGTTTAGGGAGGAAAAACTGCAATTTGAGAGTACAGGGACCTAAATGGCATCCGAGGCTAAGTTTAGGAAGCCAAAAATGCAATTTGAGAGTACAGGGACCTAAGTGGCACGGCTGAACAAGTTTAAGGACCGGCCATGGACTTTACTCAAGTTTATAATTTGGCGGCATATGTCAGTTTCTTGTGATGTTATAGAATACTGAATGCCAAGAAACTGAACCATTTTGCCTCTGAATAGGGAGCTACGTTACCTAATGGTTGGTGTCATTGTTTTAATGCTGCTTCAGGTGAGAGATGGAGTAAAACATGAATGGACGGATAGATGGGAATCAAAGATGACGATCTGACGGTGGAAATAAAAATGATGATGTGACGCTGTTGACGGTCCTTAGAGCAAGAATTTTACCGTCATTTACCTTCATAAAAGAATTAAAATGAACACCAAACATAGTGGTAGGAGTTTATTACTAATCAATTCCACAAGTGTTGGTGAATTTGTGAGTGCAGCTACATTTCTAGGAAACCGGGGAAAAGGAAGCATAAAAGGCCCACTCTGCAAACACCGAATTTCCCCGTCATAAGGAAATCTCCCCAAAAGCCCAATATCAAGGAGATATGAAGAAAGATCATCCCTTGGAGATCCTCAAAAGTGGCAAGGATATATGGATCCACCAAATCAACCCATACCATATTCCAAAGAGGACACCACTCCGAGAAATCAGCATCGGCAGCCGACCAAGATATGGATCAAACGTCCTACGAAACTTAACCAACTTGGACCATAGCACCAAGATCACTCAATAGGACATCAAGGAGGACCTCTCGGCAAAAGCCCAAGACCAAATGGGCCAAGGGGGGGTCGGCCGACCCCAAACCCTGGGTCGGCCGACCTACTACAGTGGCCCCAGCAGCCCATCTTTTTATGGCGGTTCCCCACCGACGTACCAAGGTCGGTTCTGCCTGCAATCAATGCCACCGACCTAAGGAACCGCCTCAATTCCACCGCCTATGGAGGGCTATAAATAAAGGGGTACCCCCCTCCTCTCAAGACACAAGAAGGAGAGCCTCATTCCACTCCCAAGGGCCTAGGGTCCTTTGTATACTAGTAGAGTAGGGAGAGAGTTGGGTAGAGGAGAAGGGTAGTCCTCCCTTTGTGAGGACTTAGCCCCAATCTTGTATCTTTGAGGATACTTATTTATAATACATTGTTCGTCGTTCGTTCATCGTTCGTTCGTCGTTCGTTCATCGTTCGTCGTTCGTTCATCGTTCGTTCGTCGTTCATCGTTCGTTCATCTTCATCAAAGTAAGTATTCTCGATCTCCTATTGGATATAGGCTAGCCTTGGTTAAGCGTTCCTTGTTTGGTTGTGGATCCTTGGCTTGCTTATGATTTGAGTACTTCTTATCTAGATTAAGTTCGTCCTTCACTTGCTTACGGGATCATTGCTCTGTTCTAGAGTGCCTTACCTTTGAACCAAGTTAAGGTAGTAATCAATAACTTAGACGTGGTGTCTAGGTTAGAGGTTACCTTTGTTTGCTGCGTGCTCCACGGTTTGTTGAGGTAGGCGGTAGGTGGTGACAGCCCTATCCGTCCTTCGTAATCCTCCACGTTCGGGTACGTAGTAGGCCCCTTGGCCGGAGTGACTTGGCAGACCAGGTCTAAGCCGGCGCCCAAAGTAAGCAATTAGAGGAGGGATCTATCATAGGTCTGGCAGTGAGGACTTGATTGCCTTGTTGTCACGCGACCTCAGGACTGGCATAGGGACTTGATAGCCCTAGTGTCACGTGTCCTAGTGGTAGAGGGTTGCCGGTAGGTGGTGACAGCCCTGCTGTGTTTAAACCTCTCTTTTTCTAGAAAGAACCTCATCCATAGGAATCCTCTCTACCCATTTCTACCATCCTTCTTCGTGTCCTTGGATGAGCTAGACTAGAAGATAATCCCACTCCGTTCCTTTGGGAAAATATAAATAACGATACCCTTGAATACTCACGGGTGAAGTGCTACAACGGTATTCTCCGTGCGCTTGCGGATTTATTCGTGACGTAAGAAATACCAACAAGCATTTCTGGCGCCGTTGCCGGGGAACGGTTGTTGCTTTTATCTTCGAACCTAGTTGGTCCTCGTATTGTATCCTTTCAAAAAAAAAAAATCTTTCTTTTGTTTTTCTTTCCATCATCAAGCTTCCACCATCTATCCTTCCAATCATTTCCCCAATCACTACCTATTCACTTCAAAAATACCAAAAACATTCATCATGGAGCCAGAACCTACACTCGAATCATTTTCTGCTCCAAGGCGAGAGTTCTTTGAGCCACCATCATCTTCAAAACCTATTTCCTCATCTGGCTATCAAATCCACCCCGCCTTTATAACCATGGTACGGAAACGACCCTTCTCTGGACTTGAGCATGAAAATCCGTATCACCATCTGCGAGAGTTCGAGCACTTGTGTTCATGCATCATGATCCAAGGCATGTCACAAGAAACAGTGAAATGGAAGTTGTTTCCTTTCTCCCTTCAAGAGAGAGCGAAACAATGGTACATATAATACTTGCAGTCGGAAGCACGTACGGTGATTGGGAAAAGCTTCGAGATAAATTTTGCTTAGCCTTCTTTCCCTTATCCCGCGTCGTTGCTCTCCGTATGGAAGTTCTCCACTTTCGTCAGAACGAGAAGGAGTCTATAGGTGCGGCCTGGGCTAGGTTTTCCTTGCTAACTCTTTCCGGCCCAAACTTGTCTATTCCCGACCACATGTTATTGCAACACTTCTATATGGGTCTAGACAAGGACTCCGCCCTATACCTTGACATCACCGCTGGAGGGTCTTTTGCTACCAAAACCCCGACAGAAGGAAGAGCGCTCCTAGAACTTATCCAAGAAAACTCTTCCTATGTTGATGATCTGAAAATGCCCCTCCAAGAGTCAAGCCATGAGGAGCCCTCAACATCCGAGTCAAACCTTACATCGACCACATCCCAAGATTCGCCTGTTGAGCCCTCTCCTGTACCAAGAACAATGAAGGAGGAAGAAGAAATTCAACCTCTTGAGTTCCCTTTATTCGAGGAAGATCTTTCTGATGATTATGGAAACACCTCGAACTACACTTGGGAAAAGATGCCTCCTACTCCTCCCGATCCTCTCAAGGAACCATTTCTCAAGGAGGATATGAAGGCAAGTCTTGGGAAAACCTCTTTCGCCACCACTACCACTCAAAATCCTTTGGCAAAACCTCAGATCGATCATGAACCACTTGAGCAAGTGAAATTTCTATCCCTTTTCACATCACCCGAGCTTGCTCTACATGAGAATGAGAAGTTTTCCACCCAAGATGAGGATAAAGCAAAAGAATTGTTCCTAACCCAACGATCCTCATCACCATCACTCGATCTTGAGCCTCTTCCCTCTAGCCCTCCATACGCCGTTCTTGTTGGCGATCAAGAACCTCTTGACAAGAAAAACTTCCAGGCTATGGACATTCTTGAGGCGTCGACTCTAGTGTTTGAACAACATGAATCTTTGCATGAGCATAAGAGCTTCTTTCTTGAAAACCCACAAGATGCATGTTCATATGATCCTCCTCTAGAGTCAATGTTTGGTTGTGCCAGAACCGCGCTTAAGCTCTACAACCCCCTTAAGGCCTTCTTTTGCTATTTGTTCTTTAGGATGGTTGTAGATGCTTTTGTTTATCATAAATATTGCAAATATCGTGGTTGTATTTTGGCACTAACCTTGCAGACATTCTCCGGAGCCACATCATCAAACTAATTATGACGGAGAAAAGTCTTGCTCGTCAGACTTAAAATGACGATGCCCTTGCCGACAGGATAACCGGAAGTTATCTCTTTTGTTGCACTTCTTTACATGATAAAATTTAAAATAAAATAAAATAATTCAAAAAAAAAGAATTTATATGAATAAACTAGGCGCTTTTATCTCCCTTTCAAACATATAACGCGCCTTGAGTTATTTTGTCATATTCATTAAACTAAGGCTCACCGGTCTTTAACCCCGGTAGAGTCCTTTTTATTTCCATATCCTTTTGTTTGTTTTGAATAAAAAAAGTCTAGGTACAAGAACAAGTGTGGGGGAGACCTCTCGTTCTTCATCAAGCACACACTCGAGATCTCCCACCACACAATGCACAAACATCGCACCGTTCAAACACGCTATGGAGTGGAGTCATCGGGCACAAGAAAAGAAAGTTCGATCGTAACTTTGGTTTGATCTCCTATGGCCACTCTTGGTCTCCACTTCATCCAACGCGATGGTTTGCGCATTCTACCCTACTACTCTCTCTCCCTAACTCATGAGTTAGAATAATCTTATGAGTCGATCACTAAAATTTAACTCAATGATAAAAGAAACCTTGTTATCCCCTCAACCAACATACTTCTGCATGGTTGGCCTGCATACTCTTTATTCCTCGCATCATACTCTGTTGCTTGTGAACACACCAATCTCATAGGACCCCATGTTTATCTAAGTTGTTGGCGAATGTGATATGGTTGGATGAGAGGAATCTTGCTTTTTCTGTATAAGAGTGCTTGGGAATTTATCTTGAAAAATTTAAAATCTATAGCTTTGCACTCCTCAATGATCTCATTTTCCCACCAGAGCCAAATAATGATCACATTGAAAACCTCTACAAATGCTGCTTGTTATTACTTTGAGCTTTGTCAAATTGTTGTGACCCTTGTGAGATGCTTGTCATACTTTCATGATCAAGATCACGTACACATACACCACCACCACAAAACATGCTAAACTTCTACACTGGAAGTTAGCAACACCTTTTCCATCCACCCATCCACCAAAAATAAATACTCCATCACTTGTTGTTGATGTCTCTCTCTAAAATATCCTTGCAAAAGAGGCATGGCTATCGAAAAAAAAAAAAAAGAGAGAAGAAGAAGTAGAGAGTACTCACATGCATGAGGAGCATGAATAAAAGAAATACATGCTCTAGCATGCTGAGTGTGAAAAAAAAAAAGAAGAAAGAAGAAAAAAAAAATGGTGATAGCCATGCTCTCAAATGAAAATCAATCAAGAGAGAGACATCATCGCACATCAAGGGGTATCCATCTCATTCCATTCACCATCATATACACATATCCACACACATGCACATTCTTGATCAGATTGTATGACTTGTTTTCTCTTTGGATCCGCTCTTTGACTTAGCAATATAAGTGATGCAAGTATGCTCCTTTCCATCCCTACCAAGCTCCACAAAAAGCCATTTGTAGATGTAGGATGAAAAGAGGCAACTCAAATGCCTTGGTGAGGAATCATACACACTGAGCGATCTGAGAGTATCATTCGAGGAGTACAAGCTATGTTTTATTTTGAAAATCTATCAAAAACCCAAGTTACTCAACAGGGGAGTAATGATGACTTGAATCAAGACCGTTCCATTCCTCAACCGCCCAAGATGACATGGTAGACACATCAAAGTTCACAGGTGCAGGTATGGCTTGGAATAACTTGTATGCTAGCATCATACCAAAGGGAGTTTTGTTCCACCTTAGTCCTTCAACTTTACTCGAGGACGAGCAAAGGCTAAGTGTGGGGGAGTTGTTGACGGTCCTTAGAGCAAGAATTTTACCGTCAATTACCTTCATAAAAGAATTAAAATGAACACCAAACATAGTGGTAGGAGTTTATTACTAATCAATTCCACAAGTGTTGGTGAATTTGTGAGTGCAGCTGCATTTCATAGGAAACCGGGGAAAAGGAAGCATAAAAGGCCCACTCTGCAAACACCGAATTTCCCCGTCATAAGGAAATCTCCCCAAAAGCCCAATATCAAGGAGATATGAAGAAAGATCATCCCTTGGAGATCCTCAAAATGGCAAGGATATATGGATCCACCAAATCAACCCATACCATATTCCAAAGAGGACACCACTCCGAGAAATCAGCATCGGCAGCCGACCAAGATATGGATCAAACGTCCTACGAACTTAACCAACTTGGACCATAGCACCAAGATCACTCAATAGGACATCAAGGAGGACCTCTCGGCAAAAGCCCAAGACCAAATGGGCCAAGGGGGGTCGGCCGACCCCAAACCCTGGGTCGGCCGACCTGCTACAGTGGCCCCAGCAGCCCATCTTTTATGGCGGTTCCCCACCGACGTACCAAGGTCGGTTCTGCCTGCAATCAATGCCACCGACCTAAGGAACCGCCTCAATTCCACCGCCTTTGGAGGGCTATAAATAAAGGGGTACCCCCCTCCTCTCAAGACACAAGAAGGAGAGCCTCATTCCACTCCCAAGGGCCTAGGGTCCTTTGTATACTAGTAGAGTAGGGAGAGAGTTGGGTAGAGGAGAAGGGTAGTCCTCCCTTTGTGAGGACTTAGCCCCAATCTTGTATCTTTGAGGATACTTATTTATAATACATTGTTCGTCGTTCGTTCATCGTTCGTTCGTCGTTCGTTCATCGTTCGTCGTTCGTTCATCGTTCGTTCGTCGTTCATCGTTCGTTCATCTTCATCAAAGTAAGTATTCTCGATCTCCTATTGGATATAGTCTAGCCTTGGTTAAGCGTTCCTTGTTTGGTTGTGGATCCTTGGCTTGCTTATGATTTGAGTACTTCTTATCTAGATTAAGTTCTTCCTTCACTTGCTTACGGGATCATTGCTCTGTTCTAGAGTGCCTTACCTTTGAACCAAGTTAAGGTAGTAATCAATAACTTAGACGTGGTGTCTAGGTTAGAGGTTACCTTTGTTTGCTGCGTGCTCCACGGTTTGTTGAGGTAGGCGGTAGGTGGTGACAGCCCTATCCGTCCTTCGTAATCCTCCACGTTCGGGTACGTAGTAGGCCCCTTGGCCGGAGTGACTTGGCAGACCAGGTCTAAGCCGGCGCCCAAAGTAAGCAATTAGAGGAGGGATCTACCATAGGTCTGGCAGTGAGGACTTGATTGCCTTGTTGTCACGCGACCTCAGGACTGGCATAGGGACTTGATAGCCCTAGTGTCACGTGTCCTAGTGGTAGAGGGTTGCCGGTAGGTGGTGACAGCCCTGCTGTGTTTAAACCTCTCTTTTTCTAGAAAGAACCTCATCCATAGGAATCCTCTCTACCCATTTCTACCATCCTTCTTCGTGTCCTTGGACGAGCTAGACTAGAAGATAATCCCACTCCGTTCCTTTGGGAAAATATAAATAACGATACCCTTGAATACTCACGGGTGAAGTGCTACAACGGTATTCTCCGTGCGCTTGCGGATTTATTCGTGACGTAAGAAATACCAACAAGCATTTCTGGCGCCGTTGCCGGGGAACGGTTGTTGCTTTTATCTTCGAACCTAGTTGGTCCTCGTATTGTATCCTTTCAAAAAAAAAATCTTTCTTTTGTTTTTCTTTCCATCATCAAGCTTCCACCATCTATCCTTCCTATCATATCCCCATCATACCTATTCACTTAAAAAATACCAAAAACATTCATCATGGAGCCAGAACCTACACTCGAATCATTTTCTGCTCCAAGGCGAGAGTTCTTTGAGCCACCACCATCTTCAAAACCTTTTCCTCATCTGGCTATCAACTCCACCCCGCCTTTATAACCATGGTACGGAAACGACCCTTCTCTGGACTTGACCATGAAAATCCGTATCACCATCTGCGAGAGTTCGAGCACTTGTGTTCATGCGTCATGATCCAAGGCATGTCACAAGAAACCGTAAAATGGAAGTTGTTTCCTTTCTCCCTTCAAGAGAGAGCGAAACAATGGTACATATACATACTTGCAGTCGGAAGCACGTACGGTGATTGGGAAAAGCTTCGAGATAAATTTTGCTTAGCCTTCTTTCCCTTATCCCGCGTCGTTGCTCTCCGTATGGAAGTTCTCACTTTCGTCAGAACGAGAAGGAGTCTGTAGGTGCGGCCTGGGCTAGGTTTTCCTTGCTAACTCTTTCCGGCCCAAACTTGTCTATTCCCGACCACATGTTATTGCAACACTTCTATATGGGTCTAGACAAGGACTCCGCCCTATACCTTGACATCACCGCTGGAGGGTCTTTTGCTACCAAAACCCCGACAGAAGGAAGAGCGCTCCTAGAACTTATCCAAGAAAACTCTTCCTATGTTGATGATCTGAAAATGCCCCTCCAAGAGTCAAGCCATGAGGAGCCCTCAACATCCGAGTCAAACCTTACATCGACCACATCCCAAGATTCGCCTGTTGAGCCCTCTCCTGTACCAAGAACAATGAAGGAGGAAGAAGAAATTCAACCTCTTGAGTTCCCTTTATTCGAGGAAGATCTTTCTGATGATTATGGAAACACCTCGAACTACACTTGGGAAAAGATGCCTCCTACTCCTCCCGATCCTCTCAAGGAACCATTTCTCAAGGAGGATATGAAGGCAAGTCTTGGAAAAACCTCTTTCGCCACCACTACCACTCAAAATCCTTTGGCAAACCTCAGATCAATCATGAACCACTTGAGCAAGTGAAATTTCTATCCCTTTTCACATCACCCGAGCTTGCTCTACATGAGAATGAGAAGTTTTCCACCCAAGATGAGGATAAAGCAAAGAATTGTTCCTAACCCAACGATCCTCATCACCATCACTCGATCTTGAGCCTCTTCCCTCTAGCCCTCCATACGCCGTTCTTGTTGGCGATCAAGAACCTCTTGACAAGAAAAACTTCCAGGCTATGGACATTCTTGAGGCGTCGACTCTAGTGTTTGAACAACATGAATCTTTGCATGAGCATAAGAGCTTCTTTCTTGAAAACCCACAAGATGCATGTTCATATGATCCTCCTCTAGAGTCAATGTTTGGTTGTGCCAGAACCGCGCTTAAGCTCTACACCCCCTTAAGGCCTTCTTTTGCTATTTGTTCTTTAGGATGGTTGTAGATGCTTTTGTTTATCATAAATATTGCAAATATCGTGGTTGTATTTTGGCACTAACCTTGCAGACATTCTCCGGAGCCACATCATCAAACTAATTATGACGGAGAAAAGTCTTGCTCGTCAGACTTAAAATGACGATGCCCTTGCCGACAGGATAACCGGAAGTTATCTCTTTTGTTGCACTTCTTTACATGATAAAATTTAAAATAAATAAAATAATTCAATAAAAAAAGAATTTATATGAATAAACTAGGCGCTTTTTATCTCCCTTTCAAACATATAACGCGCCTTGAGTTATTTTGTCATATTCATTAACTAGGCTCACCGGTCTTTAACCCCGGTAGAGTCCTTTTTATTTCCATATCCTTTTGTTTGCTTTGAATAAAAAAAGTCTAGGTACAAGAACAAGTGTGGGGGAGACCTCTCGTTCTTCATCAAGCACACACTCGAGATCTCCCACCAACACAATGCACAAACATCGCACGTTCAAAACACGCTATGGAGTGGAGTCATCGGGCACAAGAAAAGAAAGTTCGATCGTAACTTTGGTTTGATCTCCTATGGCCACTCTTGGTCTCCACTTCATCCAACGCGATGGTTTGCGCATTCTACCCTACTACTCTCTCTCCCTAACTCATGAGTTAGAATAATCTTATGAGTCGATCACTAAAATTTAACTCAATGATAAAGAAACCTTGTTATCCCCTCAACCAACATACTTCTGCATGGTTGGCCTGCATACTCTTTATTCCTCGCATCATACTCTGTTGCTTGTGAACACACCAATCTCATAGGACCCCATGTTTATCTAAGTTGTTGGCGAATGTGATATGGTTGGATGAGAGGAATCTTGCTTTTTCTGTATAAGAGTGCTTGGGAATTTATCTTGAAAAATTTAAAATCTATAGCTTTGCACTCCTCAATGATCTCATTTCCCCACCAGAGCCAAATAATGATCACATTGAAAACCTCTACAAATGCTGCTTGTTATTACTTTGAGCTTTGTCAAATTGTTGTGACCTTGTGAGATGCTTGTCATACTTTCATGATCAAGATCACGTACACATACACCACCACCACAAAACATGCTAAACTTCTACACTGGAAGTTAGCAACACCTTTTCCATCCACCATCCACCAAAATAAATACTCCATCACTTGTTGTTGATGTCTCTCTCTAAAATATCCTTGCAAAAGAGGCATGGCTATCGAAAAAAAAAAAAAAAAGAGAGAAGAAGAAGTAGAGAGTACTCACATGCATGAGGAGCATGAATAAAAGAAATACATGCTCTAGCATGCTGAGTGTGAAAAAAAAAAAAGAAGAAAGAAGAAAAAAAAAATGGTGATAGCCATGCTCTCAAATGAAAATCAATCAAGAGAGAGACATCATCGCACATCAAGGGGTATCCATCTCATTCCATTCACCATCATATACACATATCCACACACATGCACATTCTTGATCAGATTGTATGACTTGTTTTCTCTTTGGATCCGCTCTTTGACTTAGCAATATAAGTGATGCAAGTATGCTCCTTTCCATCCCTACCAAGCTCCACAAAAGCCATTTGTAGATGTAGGATGAAAAGAGGCAACTCAAATGCCTTGGTGAGGAATCATACACACTGAGCGATCTGAGAGTATCATTCGAGGAGTACAAGCTATGTTTTATTTTGAAAATCTATCAAAAACCCAAGTTACTCAACAGGGAGTAATGATGACTTGAATCAAGACCGTTCCATTCCTCAACCGCCCAAGATGACATGGTAGACACATCAAAGTTCACAGGTGCAGGTATGGCTTGGAATAACTTGTATGCTAGCATCATACCAAAGGGAGTTTTGTTCCACCTTAGTCCTTCAACTTTACTCGAGGACGAGCAAAGGCTAAGTGTGGGGGAGTTGTTGACGGTCCTTAGAGCAAGAATTTTACCGTCAATTACCTTCATAAAAGAATTAAAATGAACACCAAACATAGTGGTAGGAGTTTATTACTAATCAATTCCACAAGTGTTGGTGAATTTGTGAGTGCAGCTGCATTTCATAGGAACCGGGGAAAAGGAAGCATAAAAGGCCCACTCTGCAAACACCGAATTTCCCCGTCATAAGGAAATCTCCCCAAAAGCCCAATATCAAGGAGATATGAAGAAAGATCATCCCTTGGAGATCCTCAACAATGGCAAGGATATATGGATCCACCAAATCAACCCATACCATATTCCAAAGAGGACACCACTCCGAGAAATCAGCATCGGCAGCCGACCAAGATATGGATCAAACGTCCTAACGAAACTTAAACCAACTTGGACCATAGCACCAAGTCACTCAATAGGAAATCAAGGAGGACCTCCGGCAAAGCCCAGACCAAATGGGCCATAGGGGGGTCGGCCGACCCCAAACCCTGGGTCGGCCGACCTACTACAGGGTCGCCCGCAGCCCTTTTTATGTTTTTATGGCGGTTCCCCACCGACGTACCAAGGTCGGTTCTGCCTGCAATCAATGCCACCGACCTAAGGACCGCCTCAATTCCACCGCCTTTGGAGGCTATAAATAAAGGGGTACCCCCCTCTCTCAAGACACAAGAAGGAGAGCCTCATTCCACTCCCAAGGGCCTAGGGTCCTTTGTATACTAGTAGAGTAGGGAGAGAGTTGGGTAGAGGAGAAGGGTAGTCCTCCCTTTGTGAGGACTTAGCCCCAATCTTGTATCTTTGAGGATACTTATTATAATACATTGTTCGTCGTTCGTTCATCGTTCGTTCGTCGTTCGTTCATCGTTCGTCGTTCGTTCATCGTTCGTTCGTCGTTCATCGTTCGTTCATCTTCATCAAAGTAAGTATTCTCGATCTCCTATTGGATATAGCTAGCCTTGGTTAAGCGTTCCTTGTTTGGTTGTGGATCCTTGGCTTGCTTATGATTTGAGTACTTCTTATCTAGATTAAGTTCTCCTTCACTTGCTTACGGGATCATTGCTCTGTTCTAGAGTGCCTTACCTTTTGAACCAAGTTAAGGTAGTAATCAATAACTTAGACGTGGTGTCTAGGTTAGAGGTTACCTTTGTTTGCTGCGTGCTCCACGGTTTGTTGGGTAGGCGGTAGGTGGTGACAGCCCTATCCGTCCTTCGTAATCCTCCACGTTCGGGTACGTAGTGGCCCCTTGGCCGGAGTGACTTGGCAGACCAGGTCTAAGCCGGCGCCCAAAGTAAGCAATTAGAGGAGGGATCTATCATAGGTCTGGCAGTGAGGACTTGATTGCCTTGTTGTCACGCGACCCAGGACTGGCATAGGGACTTGATAGCCCTAGTGTCACGTGTCCTAGTGGTAGAGGGTTGCCGGTAGGTGGTGACAGCCCTGCTGTGTTTAAAACCTCCTTTTTCTAGAAAGAACCTCATCCATAGGAATCCTCTCTACCCATTTCTACCATCCTTCTTCGTGTCCTTGGATGAGCTAGACTAGAAGATAATCCCACTCCGTTCCTTTGGGAAAATATAAATAACGATACCCTTGAATACTCACGGGTGAAGTGCTACAACGGTATTCTCCGTGCGCTTGCGGATTTATTCGTGACGTAAGAAATACCACAGACGCAATGAGGATTGAGCTTTAGAAAAGTTAGTGGGTATGACTTATATAGATATTACTAGAAAAAATGCCCGTGCGTTGCCACGGGCTGGCCGGTTTTTTTTTCTGAATTTAAACCATTCATGTAAATGTCAAAAATAAACCTATGAAAAAACTTCCAATTCCACAACAAAAAATCACCTTGGAGAAGTAATGGCAATCAAGTTATCACTGAGGAGAAAACAAATATATCAACTAACAGCCCAAGTCTTTTTTTTTTCCTGTCCTTTTGAATGTGCAGATTCCCTTTTTAACTTTGTGACGATTATGAAGGGGATGCTCTTCGACTCAATCAAGATCCAATCGCCCTGGCATGCTCTTCTGTGATCAGGCTGGATAACAAAGGCCGGGTTAAAAAAGCTGAGTGACTTACGGAACAACCAAGCATGCCTCAATGAGAATAATAGGTTCATAACTAAATGGGGAAGGGAAGTCTCAGTGCATCAATCAAAATAACAAATTAATACACAAATTGGTCCTATCATTTTTTTTTGTAGTAATGCCCACTTTAATCTCTGCCCAACATGTAGAACACTTTCATGGACCTCTCTCAAGAATCGACCTCCTTTTATCTCTTCTTTCTATTCCACTCTGCAATACAGTAACACAATGATTATTACACACATCATTTCTATGTAGAACTTGGGCACTTTGGCGTTTCTTTGCGTAAACAATATTCTACCTCAAATTATGTATAAAAATTTCACTTGGACCATCAACAAATCTCCTAGAGAAGGTGTTCAATCGTATGAACTCGTCCACAATGATAGTTCAGACCAGTAACCAGTCGTCCAGAACGCGCATAATCTACAAACCCTCATCATTTTTGCTAGATGTTCTTCGTATTCATTGCCACCCTAGTTAATATACATGAAACCTTCATTGCCTTCAATGGCAAAATTAGCAGCTCCTTCTTGATAGCCTTAGTACTCTCTAAATAAAAACCAGCAAGCAAGAGTCGAATGCCTATTTTTGCATCCCGGTTTTCGCGTTAGCAACAGCTCATCAGAAACTTAACCTGTCTAGGCAATCTGAAGTTCCATGATGCATCAGAATATCATAGCAACCTATCTGGATGCTTTCCTACTTTCCTACTGGTTTAACAATAGTAGTTTTTATTAACCATAATGGCACTGCTTGCCTCACCTTGAAAGAAGTTGCTGCTCCTTTGCTCCTTGATATCAAGTTTTTGTGGCAATTCTTAGAAAAAAAAAATCTCATCCAAACTGGAGGTATGCTACTATGTTCTTTGATCTGCAGCAATATGAGCCAAAGTGTACAGCATGGTCATGCAATTTATCTTGCAGAAAGGAAACCAGGCTGAAAGTTGATATTGGAACTAACATTAACGTCTCCAATAACTGCAATTACTAAATAAGATAAATCGTTGATGAGCACGTAAGTACCTATGTACATATTAATGATGATCAATGGTCTGTGATTTCATTGGCGTCCATGTCATGCATGCAGAACCAATAAAAGAGTTCATCTGAACAAAAATGAAATAAACTTAGAAAGTTAAGTTTAAAGATCAGAATGTCAAAATGAAAAAAAATGTAATCAGAATGTCAAATTTCCCACTTCATGGCAGTTTATAGATCAGAAAAAAAAATGTACAATTTAAAAAACGTTCCCTATGATTGTGATAGGCATACACGGATACACCCTTAACAATGTTTATAGGTATGGGTAATATTGTCGCCAGTTCCTCCAAACATGTCTGAAGCAGCCTACATTCTGGTATTCTGCAACAAAATATTATCGAACTCTCTCATGTTTTTAAGAAAAGAACGTGACATCAAATCGTATAGTTTTTCAATCAACAAACTCAAAACATCTTGAAGAATTTATTTCTTATCAATTTTTGGAAAATTCAAATAGTATGCAAAATAGAAATACGGCAGAGCTTTATTCAAGACTCACAATGGAAAAGACAACGATATGATAGATGAGTTGAAGTTCTCACAAGATGAGTGTGTTCGAGAGGTCATATATATTACTAATAAAATTATAATTCTATGCAGACACAACCAATATTGAGTGTCAGGTCATCCAAGTTAAAGAGAGAAAATATCACTCTGCAGAACAGTTAGTTAAGCTTCATGCAGCAAAGGCAGGATAATGCTGGAATCTATTGGCTATTGATCAAACACAATCCAAGAATATCAGAGGTCTCCGTACCCAACAACTACATGGTACCACTCATAAGTTGCCGGCCTGCTTCTATTACCTAAACTAAATTTCATTCAATACAACCATATATAATGCAGGCGGTATGTAAATTCAGTTCGATCTGCTCAAAATAAGGATGACCAAGTAATAAACAATAAAAAGGCACAGACGGACTATAGTGAATTGCGCTGCATTACCCATCCTTCTAGATCGAGGACTGTGATACCTCACGCACAAAGTCAGAACCAGTGGTTGGTTGGAACAATATTGCCGAATCTCACGTCTTTTGCTGCTTCCCTTAATTCTTTTGCCTCATCTTCCTGCACGCAAACAAATCCACTATGATAAGTTCCACTTTTATCGACACAACCACAAAAAACTATTGACTGACCGTCTGCTTTTATCAAAAGAATCACAAGATTCTCTGAACTATCCAACTATTAGCAGTTTTGAGTCCAGATCAAATTAGGCTGAATAGACAATACTACTAACAATCACACAAATTATATCATCTGACCAAGTGATTCAGATCAAAGCAAAGATTACATGCACTAAAGCGTCCCAAGATGCAGCGTAGGACTGGCTCAAAAGAAAAAAAGACGGCACCACGGATCTGCAATCAGGCTGGATAACAAAGGCCGGGTTAAAAAAGCTGAGTGACTTACGGAACAACCAAGCATGCCTCAATGAGAAGAATAGGTTCATCACTAAATGGGGAAGGGAAGCCTCAGTGCATCAATCAAAATGACAAATTAATACACAAATTGGTCCTACCATTTTTTTTTCATGTTACTCAATAGAGATAAGCAAGCAATGAACAGTAGTACATAATTAAGGGTATTTAAAGGTTCATCTAACACAGATTATTTCCCTACCGTATTACAAGTAAACTATTTTAAGAAATTCAGGATAATGCCATGTTGCAAGGGAACTTATTGTAGGATAACTTTGCTCACAACTTCAGATTCTGTATCTACCAAATGCTTACATCACATACTTCATTGGGCACAAAAATAATGTCATATTTCTATTAAAACAGACTAAAAGAATCAAGCATGTAATATGATATTGCTTGATTAGTCCATACATGCAGTAGATGCTGTGATTAATCAATGAACATGTGAGAGATAAATAGATATCAAGCAGTACGTTTGCAGCCCATCACAATATCTGGGCACCATATTACTGAAGCAAAAAGAAAAAACTGTCAACAATGTGACTGCATACCTGTAGAGACCGTAAGGCTCCATCTGTCATATGAATCCCACCCAAATCTAGCAAATGTAGAATTGTCGGTGAAGAAATTGCCACCACTCCATTGTCAGTCAACCCATTCTCTGACAAGTGCAGCTTCTCCAAACTGTCAATGGTCACTATATGCTTGATGCCAGCGTCAGAGATCTTCGAGCACCTTGACAAATCCAACTCCTTCAATGTGTTAATGCCTAAAGCATCAGAAAGCATTTCGTTCCAATCAAAATTTTGACGTTGTCCGTGACCATAATGAATAAAGACTCTAGAAATAACTTCACTGCCGTACCAGAGAGGGCCCAGATGGCGCCATTGGTGACGTTCTTGCAATTGGCGAGCTTGAGGACCCTCAGGTTGGAAGGAGCCGAGGTACACCAGCCACTCGCGTCTACGGCGACAAAGTGGCTAACGTCGACCTCCTCCACCGAGCGCTGGAACACTGCCAACATCCAGACCTAGCAGTTGACCTGTAACCAGAGCGGGTGCAAACTCCTCACAGTGCTTAATAATCTTCAGGACGGCCTGTACAAGTGAGCCAGAACAAAAATTAGAAAGGGGTTGTGGCTTATTAAACTATGATTAGAAACGGAAAAATGGATTGTAGCAACTTGCTATCCACTGAGGCAGCAAAATCTATCTAGGATGCCTAACTTGATGAGGACATGACTCGTACAGATACAACCAACACTCCTCCATTGGATATGCAAGATTCAATCACAAGGACTAGAGCACGACAAGTAAATTTATCGGTGAGCTCGTTTCTATTGTCTTTTATATATGGTTTTGAGAATAAGATGCTATCTAATGAATTAATTATTGTTAGAAACCATGGAGATGATGAGGAGGCAGCTACAGAGGTGCTTGAGGGCGTGGAGGGGCCAGCAAGGGAGAGCAACTCAAGTTGGAGGCCCAATTCAAGTCGACTTCGAGTCAGTTTCGGAGTCCAGGACCAGTACGCACTAAAACGGTCGCCCAGGTCACATACGGGGTCGGATTTGGATGTTCTTTATATGGATGGAAAGCTAAGAAGATTATCTTTCCAATGGCACCAGTCTCATGCCGAAATTCGTCCGGAGTCGTCAGGAATTGTCAAAACAAGTTGGCGTACAGAATCTGTCCCGGTGCTGCGCCGCCGTTATTTGGCCTTTGGGCCTTGTATCTTGTGTGAGCCCATTAGAGGGCGCGTCCAGGGGATGGAGCACGACCCTAGAGTCCTCATAAACAGCCGCCGCCGCATCATTAGGGTTTGGGGTTTTGATTGATTGTAAGTTTAGCCATTGCTACTTCCTTGTAGACGCGCGAGTCGACTAGACCGCCCGGACTACTTGATTCGGAACCCCACCTTGATGAATTGAGTTACTTGTTTATCTTGTTCTTGCTGGTTCTTCGATTGCTTGCAGGAATTACCCTCGTGGTTTGGTTGATCGTGCTCCACAAGATCGCGAACAACCGTTGGAGTTGGTGTATCGGTCGCTAAGGCGCATCCTTGTTGGTTGTAGTCGGGCCGTGAACGTCTCTCCAATCCAAATTGAAGTTATCCCCTCCCTCTCACCGAAAGAACAGCGCCAAACCCACCCGCGTCATCATCATTTGGTAATCAGAGCAAGGTTGATCGGTGAGAGATTTATCGTTCTTTGCTGAATTTTTTTTCCTATCGTCCAAAAACAGCCAAAAAAAATTGATTAGTTTACCACTACGCAGCACGGATACGGATACGTGTATCAGTATCCGGTGGATACGGATACGGCAATACGCCGTTTTCTCAAACAACCCGATACGCGGATACTTTTGATTTTTTTAAAAAATAAATAAATATAGTGAATATGCAAAATATAATGTCTTAGCAATAGCAGCGAAGTGCATCAGTTTCTCTCAAAGTAAGACAAGTTGAATGAGCAAAAGAGTAAGGCAAGGGAGCTTGAACAATGCACAGAAATCTGAACTTTAGCTGCATAGTTCAATCTATCAACTTGATCTTTGCACCTTTGTACTTCAGATTTCAGTTCGCCAAGCTACTATCACCGTTGTAGAATGAGCAGAAGCTGCACTACTAGAAGTTGGGGTCAGGGTCGCCATCTAGGCAATCAGATCGAACCTGGCCTACGTGCGCGTAGGGGTCGGAGCCTCGGAGGGGAGAAGCGGGAAGGAGGCCTGGCCGCCGCCCTCGTCAGCTCGCCCCCGCCGCGATTCCAGGCCGCCGCCGGCTCCCCCGCCGCAGCGCCCGCACCAGCCAGCCTGAACTGGAGGAGCAGGTCCCGGACGCTGCGACGAGAAGCACGCGCCGGCTTCGGAGGCGGAGATGCCGTCGCTGCGGGCGAGGTCGACCTGCGCGAGCTCGCCCCGCCGCGCGCGCCCCAGGCCACCGCCTACGCCAGCTCGCCCCGCCGCCCGCGCGAGTTCGGCCATCCGGCATCCGCTCCGCGTGGCCGTCCGCCTCCTCTCCACCTGCGTCCCCGTCCGCCTCCTTCTCCTCCCCGCGTGCTTCTTCTGTGTGGCGTGCGTGCGTGTGTGGGTGGCGGCTAGCGATAGGAACGTGCGGGTGGAGGCAGGCAGAGTGTGTGGCAACCCTACTTGGGCCGTATATGGACCGAAACGTATCCAAAATTGGGCCAAAAGAGGCCCATTACGTATCGGCCCCAGTATCCAATTTCTTTTTATTTATTTTTAATCGGATACTTCCTGGATACGTATCCGAGCCGTATCCGAGCCGTATCCGTATCCGAGGAGTATCCAATACGTATCCGGCCATTTTTTGAAGTATCCGTGTTTTGTAGGTTTACCATAATCCTGTAAACCCTTTGAGCCTTTTGCTACTGCTGCTTAGTTAGGCTTGTTGAGTTTTTTGGTTACATCGGTTTGTGTCGAGTTGCTGGTCTTAGTTTTAGTCCTTCAGAGTTTCGAGTTCTTGTCACGCGCAGTTCGGACTGCATAACAGTACCAACTTGCGACGGCCACCACGACCATATACGAACTCCGATTGGGGTGTTCTAGCACTTCACGGAAAGCTTATCAAGTCTACTTTCTTTTGGTTTTGGTCGCACATCAATATCTGTTCGGAGCTGTGCGCAATCAAGTTTTTACTACAGAGATACCTTCTGCTGCTATATCGCTGTTCTTCCTGAAAAATAAATAGTGTGTGCTCAGTTGGCTTCCTTTGTGCATATTTAGTTTATATTCAGTTTTTGAGGTTGCCCTGCAGAAAGAAAGAGAAAGAAAAAAATAAAGAAAAAAAGGAAAAAGAAAAGAGAAGAGAAAAAAAAAAGGAAAAGAGAAAGAAAGGGGCTGATCTTGTTTTCGGTGTGTGCCGCTTCCTTTGTGTCTAGGCTCGCGTCTCTAGCACGGTCTAGGCTAGGACCAGCACCGTACCACCGTTGAACAATTACTCAGCTTGCTTTTATACTAATGTGGTGCTAGCATTTCCTTGTGCATTATTTTCAGCCCACCTATAGCTCCACATATCCGACTATAGCTTGACAGGTGTTGTTGCTGTGGCATTGATACACTTTCTTTCACGGTTGTCGACTTGTTGGTTGCCATCACCTCCTGTTGAGCAAGGTAAGAATTTGTAAGAGCTTGTTTGAAACAACTTGAGATTGAGGGAATTACACAACCACATCCTAGAATACATATTGTTTGTGTGTTCTTTGTTTCATCTAATCATGGCAGGCGATAAGGAGATTGTTGAGATGATCAAAGTACGCCCTCATATTCAGGATATCATTCAGCACTTGCCTTGTATGCTGGTAAGTATAATCCCAAGGCATATATTGATTGGGAGCTAGCAGTAGATAAAGAATTAATAAAACAGATTTGTCTGAAGAGCAAAAGGTGAAAGTTGCTTCTACTATTTTAACTGATTATGCTTTGACTTTATGGATGCACTTATGTAGACATAATAAAGTTCCCTAAAACGTGGAAGGCAATGAAAAGAATTTTTAGAGAAGATTTTGTTCCTGAATATTATGCTGATCATAATGCTTGCAAAATTAGAATGCTTAATACAAGGTGATAAATCTGTTGAGGTATACTACCATGATCTGAAATCTCGTATCTTGCGTTTGTGGCTTAGAAGAATGTGAAGAAGCTGTTGAGAATAGATTTTTGAGAGGGCTTAATATTGAAATTAAGGACATCCTAAAACATGAAACATATGATTCGCTCTCTGGTTTGATTGAGCTTGCTTCCAAGATTGAGATTCAGCTTGCTACTAATTTGAGAGAGGCACCTGAAATTTTATCCTCTTGTCATGAGAAAAATTCTATGGATGTGATGTCTTTTATTGTGTGTTCCGCTATGACTAACTTTGGGCAGAATAGAAAGGATTTGGCTGCGCCACCATCAAATGAAAAGGGTGATAAAGGCAAGGTTTTGTATGCTGAAATCAGTCATGTGAACGAAGAGGCATTTTCTCTAACTTTGCCTCTATGTGAATCTGCTGCTTTTGTGCCAAATTTATCCCTCCACATGCTAATTTAGAGCAATCAGTAGTGGATCTGCTGCTGAATTTCCTTTGTTACAAGATATTATTTTGTTTCTTGTGACAAAGAGAAGTTTGTGATCATGCTTCACTTATATCTACAACACAACTAGTTCATGAATGTGCTTCACTTTATCTGTTGCAAATGATACACATGCTGAAGTTAGAGGTTTTCATTGCATTGATAGTGGTGAAGAATTGACCATCATATCTTCTTTAAATTGTTTAGGTTATATAGAATTTTATTATCTTTGTGATCTGAATAGTTTGGAGAAGGATTTATTTCTGAAATCTGATTTGCCATTGGTTGATTATTATTCCTTTCATGCAACTGGCAATATAACAATAATGGCGAATTCTTGGTGCATCGAGTATATATTTGTTCAGAACTGAAAAAACACCTTTAATGGAGTCCTCGAGAGATCAATCAATGACTTGCATTTATGCTAACAGCGCCATATCTAGTTTCTCTCTATTGGCTATAAGTTGCAGTCAATTTTCAAGAAGGGGAGCAATGTTTGCTGCCATGTGCTACATTGCAAGCTCCAAAATATATTTGAAAGAACTTGATCAAAATCTACACCTGAACTTCAACCGTGATGCCAAACCGAGGACGGTTTGCTGTCAAGAAGGGGAGAATGATGAGGACATGACTCGTACAGATACAACCAACACTCCTCCATTGGATATGCAAGATTCAATCACAAGGACTAGAGCACGACAAGTAAATTTATCGGTGAGCTCGTTCTATTGTCTTTTATATATAGTTTTGAGAATAAGATGCTATCTAATGAATTAATTATTGTTAGAAACCATGGAGATGATGAGGAGGCAGCTACAGAGGTGCTTGAGGGCGTGGAGGGGCCAGCAAGGGAGAGCAACTCAAGTTGGAGGCCCAATTCAAGTCGACTTCGAGTCAGTTTCGGAGTCCAGGACCAGTACGCACTAAAACGGTCGCCCAGGTCACATACGGGGTCGGATTTGGATGTTCTTTATATGGATGGAAAGCTAAGAAGATTATCTTTCCAATGGCACCAGTCTCATGCCAAAATTCGTCCGGAGTCGTCAGGAATTGTCAAAACAAGTTGGCGTACAGAATCTGTCCCGGTGCTGCGCCGCCGTTATTTGGCCTTTGGGCCTTGTATCTTGTGTGAGCCCATTAGAGGGCGCGTCCAGGGGATGGAGCACGACCCTAGAGTCCTCATAAACAGCCGCCGCCGCATCATTAGGGTTTGGGGTTTTGATTGATTGTAAGTTTAGCCATTGCTACTTCCTTGTAGACGCGCGAGTCGACTAGACCGCCCGGACTACTTGATTCGGAACCCCACCTTGATGAATTGAGTTACTTGTTTATCTTGTTCTTGCTGGTTCTTCGATTGCTTGCAGGAATTACCCTCGTGGTTTGGTTGATCGTGCTCCACAAGATCGCGAACAACCGTTGGAGTTGGTGTATCGGTCGCTAAGGCGCATCCTTGTTGGTTGTAGTCGGGCCGTGAACGTCTCTCCAATCCAAATCGAAGTTATCCCCTCCCTCTCACCGAAAGAACAGCGCCAAACCCACCGCATCATCATCATAACTGATGTAGTAGCCATAAACGAGACTAAATATTTCCTTTGAATGGACCGAAATTTCCAGTTCATAAGTTTGAATGAACTTGGAAACAACTTTCCAATCTGTTTCTAAGCCAAGTAATGCCATTCATTCGACAAGTGTGTTCTATCAGTGTTCATATCCAATATAGCGTTGCATAAACAGATCAATTTTCAGGAAATCATAATGCTACTGGTTCGGCTATGTTTAACAAGGTGAATAAAATCTTGAGGTGGTGTCAACTTGTTGCATCAATGTGTAAACCAGTAAGAAAAATAAACAGCATAGCTATAATTGGTTATGATTAGACAGCGACAGTACTTCCCTAGAGTACTATAAATCAAATAAATTTCACTTCACACACATTCCCTTTTATTGCCTGCATTAAAAAAATCACCCCCCAAAAGCAGCACTACCCATCAACACCTACCGACCTTAACATCAAATTCGTCAAAAATGTCGGGCTACGTTTACCAAAAAGAAGCGTGACTTCCCCTTATTCCAACCCCCCAAACAGATCCGTCCAAAGGCCCTAAGCATGCCCCAGTTTCTCAAATCTCAGCATCTACCAAATCGAACGAGTAAATAGTAAACAAGGAGAGGGTTCAGGAGCAATAACCAGGCCTTTCATCTGGACGACGCGGAGCAGCGTCGGGGCCTCCTCGGTGACCTTACACGGCCTGCAGGAACGACCTCGCACCTCCAGGTGGCCCTGCTGCTGCTGCTGCAACACAGATCGACAGAATCGACCGCCCAGGGTCAGAGCAAGAGACGGGATGCGAAGCGGAAGAGCCTCGAGAGGGGAAGTTAGGTCCGAGAATCTCTTACGGTTCACCATGGCTGCTCGTCGGCGGCGGCGCGGGCACAGGCGGGAGAGGGGGGACTTGCACTCTCAGAACGACGGCGCGAGCAAGGAATCGAAAGGAGTGCAGCGCCATGCCTCCACGGTGGCGGCGCTGCGCGCGGCCGCATCGATGCAGCGGTCTACCAGCCGCGTCTCGCCGTCGGCACGGAGAGGAGGCGGCTCCGACCGGATCTCACCGCCTTGTGCAGTATGTGAGGGAAGGCGGATGTGGGCCTGTGAGGGTTGGCGAGGGGAGGCGGATGTGGGCCTGTGAGGGAAGACGATGCGGCAGCAGCGAGGGCGAGCTAAGGGGTCGCCCTCTGTTTCACATGGCTGCCCAGCCTCATCGTGTCCGCCGCTCGCGAGCATCGCCGGCCGCCGCCTTGGATTAGCCCTTGTAAGAGAGGCCGGGAGGCGAGCGGACGTGAAGATGCGAACTGGGCCCACCTGTCGGCGCGACGAATTTCAGAGAGGAGGGGGCGCGACGCACGCACAGGAGCCGCGACGCACGCAGACGGACTACTGACGGAGTCGAAAGCAAAATAATAAAGAGTAATCTATAAAGACTTCTAATCGTGTAGAAGCCGGCGTCTCACTGTAGCGCTACAGTGAGCACGCACCCAAGACTCAGATCCCTGTTCATCTACAGTTGCGACTCCGGTGCCGTCCGATCTCGCGCAGACCCGTCCGATGCCTTCCACAACCCGTAGCCTTCTAGAGGCATCCAGCGACGTCTCTATCCACTCTCTTCCCCATCGCGAGGCATATTCCCATGCTCCCGGTCCCGTGACCCGCCGGCCGCCGCTGCACCCGCGCCGCACCTCGCAGCAGCCGCCGCCGACGCCCGTACCGTCCCGCTCACTCTCTCCCATATCCATGCTCCGTCCAAATCCTTCCCGATCTGTATCGCTCCCGCCGCCGCCTCCATTGCTCCGGCCTCCACGCCTGCCCGCGCTGCCGCGGCATCCGTAGCCGGCTCTTGCCACCCGCTGCGCTCTTCCTCCAGCTCCGCCATAGGATTTAGGGTTCGCTGACAATATTCCCCATCTCCCCTGCGACCAAGAAGGTCAGCACTCAGCGGTAAGTTTCGCCCCCCCCCCCCCCCCCCCCCCCCCCCCCCCGCTCCATCGATGTACTAGCCGCTGCGTCTGCTGTTACGAGTAAGGTTCTATAATCCACTGATATCCTTGGTATTGCATCCACCGTGACCATTAGTATTTGCTCATCTCTTTTCCTTATCTCTCGATCTGGTTTTTTATTAGGCTCCATGCTTACATCTCCATTTCACAGCAAAGGCTTAAATAGTTGAGAGGTCAATCGAGAAGGTCTGCAGGCTGCAGTACGCAAGCAAATGTTGTAAGCACCGGTTGTATCCCTACATTTCTCATACAATTTTCTGTCACTATTGTACATAAGAATTCACCTTCTGTTGCTGTTGCCCAGAAATGTTGTTCATTCTGAGTTAATGTGTGGTACAGCATCCGCCATCCATGATACCTCTTGCTGCACTTAATTTTAGAATCGTATTTGTATCCTGACAAGAATGGAAAAATAATTTCCATCTCACCTCATATAACGTCCAATGATGATACTACTTACCTGCTATTTTAACGATTTCCCATTAGTCATTACCTGATTGTTTGTACAAAACATGCACCTACGTGCTGCTATTTTCTTCATTGATTTGTTTTGGGCTCAGCTGGATGTTATGTTCTTCAGCAGTTCTTAATTTTCTTATCATATTGATTCTATCTTCTGAAGGCTCAGTAGTACGCCTTCTGTGTGTGTTATGACAATAGACTGCTTGATGAAGTTACTCAAGAATGTAGCACAATCGAATCAAGACCTTGCTTCTGTGTCCTCAATGACCCTTCTTATAGACTGCAACGAGACAAGGTATTGCAAGCAATACAGAAGCAATAATTTGGAAGCAATGTTCATTGATGAAATATATATTCCCCTTTTTATGCATGAACCGGCACCATCAGCTGATGTAGGAGTTTTCTAATCCACTGAATAACTCTACTGCAGATGCATTCATGATGGGCAAAGAAAGGAGAGCTGAGCATTTGACTTATATGAACGGGGTGCCGCCCGGTTTCTTACATTCAGGCCACCTGCCAACTGCTCATAAAAGAAAAAAAATTCCTCAATGCAAGGTATTTTTTGAGCCTAGGATGTTCAGAGATATAGCCTCAGATTTTCTCTCTTTTTTTTTGTTGATGTGTGTCTTCTTTTCCATAAAAACAATATATGATCCTAGAAGTTATGATTCATTATCTGAATATTCTTTTTCCTAGCTTCATAATTTCATTCCTAGATTGCAAAATGATTGCCTATAAGCAGTGGAAATACTTACAATGATTGTTGTATCTCTCAAGAAAAGTCCCATCTTTCTAAACTATAACTTGGAGTTGATTCTTCTGGTTTTAGTAGCTTTAATATTTTTTTCCCAAAAAAATAATGAGTGAAATAACGAACAATCTTGGATCATTCGAAACGGAAGTATTAATATGCTTTGTTGATTTTTTGTTGTGAACCTTACAGTCCTCTCACCTTGCAGAGGAACATGGATGCATACATAATTACTGATATTATTATATAGGTCGGCTAATATAGAAATCCACTAAAATTGTCTCTTGGCCACATATATACATAGGAATTTTTTTACTGTTTCCATTTCAGATGTTAACAAATGTCCGTTCTTTTGTCCCATACTCCCATAATTATCCAATTTTATTGGCAAATGGACCATTAGTAACTGATGTTCTGTCTGATGTTGAAACTTGAACAACAAGCTGTATGGGAGCAAACTTTGCCAGGTAGAGGCTATGGCCAAAAATGAAAAAAAGGCTCGATGATTGGTAAAGATTTTGAGCCTGGAGAGTTGAGAATTGCAGCGTATCTTCTGTTTTTTGTGCATGTTTCCTCTTACTCATGACAACAGTCTTTGATTCTAAATGTTTTTTGTCCATTATCTGAATGTTCTACTTCCAATTTCTGATTTTCGTCCTATATTGCAGAGTGGTTGCCCTGGAAGCCATGGAAATACATACGCAAAGTATCTGGTGATTCTATAGCAAGGTGATGTAATTGTCAACAAAGTCCAATCGTTTTCCTGTCCGACTTCCAGATGATTATTCTGATGGCTTTGACTTTCTAATAATCTGTTTTAGAAGTAAGGAGCAACTACGTAACCATCCGATAATAATTTATACATTTTATCATGTCAACGGTTTTTTCATTAATGTTTTCTTGACTTTAGGAGATGCATTTCATCATGATGGACCAAGAGATTGAAACTTGCGCTACAGCTGCTTCCATAAAACCTCTCTTGCAATATTTTGGTCTATCAGTGTGCTGATCAAAGGTAATATATCTTCTCGGTTACAATGATGTTCAAAATAAATAATCTATTCTCAATTACCTAATCTGTTCATGCTCATCCCATCTATTGAAATTGGATTTTATGTCAATCATCAGAGGAATGCACCAATCCAACTATGCACCATTGATTGGCCGTGACATTTCCCACCTATATAAGGCATTGAAATTCCCCGGAACCAAATTGATGTGTTTGTCCTTATTGATTATGGATATCTTGCACAAAATGCATGCTAATAATTAAAGCATTGTACTTTAGCTATATGGACTGAAATTGTTTTCCATTTAATAGTTCATGTTTTCCATGCAGAACTGGATGCGACAATGCACAATAGTACTGAATTTGTTTGGCACATGTAAATATTACTTGATGTGTTCAGAGAGTTAACCGATTGTAGTTTTTCCTTTCCTGATCTGTAGAGTATGTACAAGAAATTTTGCTATTGATTTGTGCTAATTGTTATATGTAGCTCTTCAGGTCGGTGAAACATTCTTTTCCAGTAAAGCATGACTTCTCTGGTCAATTCTTTCCAGTTATTTTTCTGAACTAGCAGGAATATTGGGATTGCATTTGAGTATACGTGATGGCAAGTTATATGTCTAGACAATTGCAGCTATGTTACAAATACATCTTTTATCTTATGCCCATTATATATAACTGGAAAAAAGAAATTCACTTTTTTGTAGAAGGAAATCCTAGAAATGTATACCTTTTCACTATAGGCCATGAATGGGCCGTTATCTTTTGGTATTTCACATATATCAAAATGTAACAATCAAGTATCTTTCTAAGAGATATTGTAAAATGTTTTCATGTCATCTCCCATTCAGTCCCGCGGCAAGTCTGGATCTCATCGCTATTCCATTCGCAAAGTAAGCACTCTTCGACTCGCACAGGAACGGTGTTCCATTAAAAGGTATGACCTACACTGTATTTGTCTATTCCTTTTTTTCCCTGTCCAAATATATCCGCTGCCGGCTGATTCAGTTGGCTTCAGTCCAGACGCTCCAGCTGCAGCAGATGGTCTGCAGGCTCGACGGCAACATACCGGCGTGTCTTCATGTGCCGGCATTCTTGAAGCACATCTGCAGGTCTTCATGTGTTGCTGAAGATGATGCCGGGGTGGTGCTAATCCGTTTGTGGTACGCCTGCTCCTCCATATTTCTACTGATCAAGCATTATGTCTGCTCCTTCACTGAGATCTCAAAACATTCTTTTGATTTGAATTTTACAAAAGAAAATATGATTAAAACGTTCTGATGTGCAGACTGTTGTCAACCGGCCATCAATCTCAAAGAATATTGTTCCTGGCACTGTTGTCATCTATTTGCCGTGGTCTGGTTCTCAGCAATTCACTGCTCCACCTTACGTTTTTGTTTTCAATAATAGTTTGATGATACATGCACAACAAATTGCTTCTTTGTTTTACTTTTAAAGCAGATGGTCCAGTGGGACATAACCTTCAGTTCCATAAGAACACAATCTATTCTGTAGTTAGAATATGACTCAACGATTGAGAATACTTTTTTTACAGGATCAAATTCTTCCTCATGGCAACCAAGTGCATACCCTCCCTGGGCAACAAATGATTCAAGGAGGTAAGCTTCTTTTTTCATATGAATTATTTTCAGGTGCTTGGTTCAGTGAAAATTTATCTCACATGCTACGTGTAAGCCTTCAGAATATTTTGGAGTAAATGTCTGCATGTATTTACGCTAATCTGCATTATCAGTTTTTTCTCTTCATGAATGCAGCTGTTTACTTCTTTGCAAAAACTCAACACAGAAGAGCAAGGCGCAAAAACATGATGAGCACCCATGTGGTGATTTCAGAGTTTGCAATTTGTTAGTATCTGCTCCTTGATTTACACCTTCAAAATGTTCATAAGAGTATCTGCTCCTTGATTTGAGCTCCATGTGTATTTATTATATGAAACGGTTTACTCCAAGTTCTTTACATTTTGCAGAGTGACAAATGTTGGCAAAATTCCAGTCCATGGAATTGTATATTGAGATGTCAGGAATTACTCAGGTTACATTCTTTGTCCAGCCCCTTGCAGCTCTAAAAATTCAGTACCGATTGTTTCAAAATATAACATATGAGATGCTCATGTTTATGTATTTGTAATAGGCACAGATGTCTCTTTCTGCTGGCAAGTTGGAGTAGTAGTAAAATCCCTAATAGAGATATTGTTAGAATCGGCTGAGATGAGAAATATTCTGTTTCTGGAATACACATTTTATGGCTAATCCCCTTGGCTGTGATGTACGTAGGCTCACTTGCCACCCAGCATACTCTCGATTTAGCTCAGCTATCTCCAGTCTAATATGACCCATCTAATTGTTCATTTTTTTGCAATGAACAGTTTTGATATATAGCATGAGGATCAGTAGCTATCTTGAAATATTCTACGAGCAACTAGCTTCCAATTTTGTTCACAGATGAGCGGTTCATACTATACTCTATTTTTATCACGTGTTTTCATGCTTGATGGCCTTGATTACCAAACAGAAATAAAGGGTTAATAAGTTTATCTGAAACACATTCATACTTTGGTCTGTCAATAGTGAATCCACTTAAATAAAATTACAGTACAAATTTACTATATGGTGTACAAACAACACTCTTATCTTCTTTTTTTTTTCACTTTTTTTTTTTGGGTTTCAGTTCGTACCAACTATTCGTTTGCTTCAGCCATGCATGAACTAAAAAATTGCTGACAAATGGATACTGATGGCTATTTTGAGATTTTATGATTCTGTGGCCCTTTCACAACCCAAGATCTCAAGCTTTTGCTAATTTGCCCTTTAATCCATGTGCGTAATCTGTTTGATTCAGTCTCCAACAAGTTACATTTTTCTGATTGACTACAATGTAGTTCTATTTTGGATAAAATAATCAAACAGTCAATGCTTCCCTGATGCTAATGCACAGTTCCTTATTTCCTTCCAAGCAGTCTAACTGCTTTTACATGAGAGTATGAAAAGCTGATCTTGGTTTGCTAATCTATATTCTATATCCGCATCCAGTAACAAAGGGATGACACAAGCGCCAAGATCTCTGTCCGCATGTGGAGCAACAATGTCACATTCCCATGTGTCGCACCGCAAAGTGATGAGGTGACGGTGTTTGTTGTTGCCGAATGGTGCACCAACCTAAACAGTCTGAGCCTGTTTACATTGTTTTCTAGGATTCATTACAATTTAGCATATGCACCAGCAGTTCTTGCTTCAGCTGTACACCGACAATGTAAAAGCAAATGACACTTGAGATAGATGGTCAGTATTTTGGTATATATACATTTTTTGGTGCGGTCAATAGCATTTTCTTTTCTCATGCTCAGTAATATTTCTTTATGTGTGTGTATTACATAATTGGTTATATGCATGCTCTTCTATTCTGTTGCAAAAATCAGTGATCTTACACAAAAGACAACCTCTTATCTTGCTCTCATGTGGCTACGGTTCCATATCATTCGTCGTGCACTTCACTTTTGATTGAGAAAATTTCATACACCAATACATCAAATACAAATACATACATAAGCAAGACATGATGCAGCAGTGCAGGTTACAGTCCCCGCGGCATGCCGCGGGGGTACCAGCTAGTTACTAATTAACTCACTCGACTACTGTACATGAACAGATCCATTAATGTTCCCTTCTGCATGAGTTGAAAACAGATATTTAAAAAAAAGCGTGTCTGATTATTCAAAAAAATAGTCTCACTCAGTAGGTCGTCGGCGCAAATGCAAAGCCTCCGAAAAACCCTAGTAATCCTCTGAAGAAGAGGACGGAGATGCCCACCAGTGCCGTGAACACTTGCACACCAAAAAGCCAAGAGCAGATCAACAGAAAGAGGTCATTAGGCTGTTTACATTTTGTCACCACAATGTTCAATAACATCAATTAAGCGCACGCAACGATCCGTTCGTACCAACGTAGAGTGCGCGCGCGATCAGCCGGAGCGGCATCCCCGGCCTGAAGCGCAGCTTCTTGACGAGGAACGTCTCGAGCATGTCGAAGACCGGCACGGCATAGATCTGGTAGCTGCCGACGACGAAGAGGTTGGCAGCGGCGATGAGCCACCGCGGCTTCTCGAGCGTGATGAGGATGTCGTCGTCGACGACGTTGCCGAAGACATAGTAGCCGACGAAAGCGACGGGGAGGTAGCAGACGGCGACGACGGCATAGGCGGCGAGGACGCCGAGCCACATATATATATATATGCATGGGCTTCTTGGACGGCTTGTCCGGCGTGGAGGGGATGGTGGCCTGGATCTCCACCACGTTGTGGCCGGCGTAGGCGAATGCGACGTCGCCCACCAGCGCGCTGAGGAAGTTTTTACGTCTGCCCCGCCGCCCTCGACGACGAGCTGCTGCGGGACGACGACCCAGCTAGAGGCCCAGCTTGTCGCCGAAGGCGTGCTGGCCGAGCTCGTGGTAGCGGTCGAAGCGCTTGCCCGGGACGCATTCGTGCATCTCCACCATCTGCCACATCGTGTACAGTGTGATTACCCCACGAGAGCAGCATCGCCGCCACGCCAGGTCCCCTATTGAGAACGAAAGCATTTTGGAAACAATTATTACCAGATCGATACATCATCCATGACTGCTACTGCAAATAAATAATTAAAGAGGTCACGTACGTACCATCCAAGCTCGGACATGGCGTAGGGAAGGCTGAGCACGCCGGCGCCAACCATGGCGGTGACATTGTGGAAGGCGGAGTACCACCGCTTGGCGTTCCTCGACGAGGTGATGGGGAGCCCGTCGTCGATGGATTTCTCGTCATCCGTCTTCATGGCTGTGGATGCCGGTGCCATCGTCCCAGGAGAAAGGACTGAGAAGAATGGTGGATGGACAGGGTTGTCACGCAAGGAAAAGGGGCGTCGAACGAAGATATTGTAACAGCGAGGGCGACTAACAAAAAAGTATCAACCTTACTATTCTTAAGGGAAAATGCCTTACACGCTTATGGCTGTAACAAAATTCCGTTAGTTGTTGCTCCCGTTTCCCCTTTCTTCGAATAGGGGCGCAACGGAATCTCATCGAGCCGTTTTTGTGTGCTCCAAATTTCTGGTTCGTTATGCCAATTTATCATCGGTCTCGCCAACTTTTTTATCCCTATAACTGGTTCATGTGGCATAGCCAACAAGTATCAGTAAAAATGCATGAGATGACTTAGGTTGAGCAGTTACCCAAACACACTATGACAGTCAGTCCCAAAGCAACAATCCAAATTTTACCCAAACATAATATGTGCAGGAACAGATTTCAGTGTCGGTATTGCTAATTTTTCCCAACACCGAGTGCTCCGCTGCTGCCATATAATGAAATACGTACGCAGTGCTGCCATATAATTAAATACGTACAGATCATGCTCCAGTGTTGCCCTATAACCAGAAAATTCCCTGGATTGTCATCGAGTCCTTGTAACCATGGTCAATGTTGTCATGCAGATGCAGTTGATGCTCACCTGCAAATTTGGTGAAGGCAGGTCATCTTTCATCCTTCTGGATCAATGAAGCATCCCACCTGAACATATATCAGCAAATTTGGTTAAGGTAGATCCCCTTTCACCCTCCTGAATCAGTTAAGCAGTCCTGCACTGAACTATCCACATCCGGACACTAACATTTCATATACAGTGCACTCTTTGGTCCCTTGAAAAGCTAGTTTACCCCAGGCTTCTTAGTTAGAACAGTTACTCTTGATTGCCGTGGATATAACCGGCATCCTAAAATTAGCCATCGAAATTGCAGACTATCTGAACTGTAGTACACAGATTGGGGCTCATCAAGCAACACCAAGTTCAAGCGTAGGGCATGATTTGTAAAGTGATTCCATTAACTCCCGGGGCGAGATGGTCTCACCTTTCACTAGTTCTTTAGAGAAACCAGGCAGCCCCTCCAATAACCTTTTGCCTTCATTGCTTGCCATCAGAGAAGAGACAATAGTAGAGATAATTTTTGTATCAAGAGCTATATTCTTATTTCTCATTTCATGAATCAATTCCAAAACCTTATCCGTCTGGCCTTTAGTGCTGTACCCTTGGATCAGTGAATCAAATACAGCAACATCAGGCACAAAGCCACTTGCAGTCATTTGTTTAAGCACCCTCTCTGCTTCTCCTAGATCTCCTAATTTTGCAAACATGATGATCAGAATAGAATATGTCACAGCATCTGGAGTCAGATCCTTATCACTCATATCTTGAAGCAACTGTTTAACCATTTTAATGTCCCCTGATTTGCAAGCACCATGGATCATTGCTTTATATGCGACGACATCTAGAGTGCAGTTCTTATCCATTTCATTGAACAAAACTGTAGCCTCCTCCATCATTCCCTGTTTGCACATAGCAAAAAGCAAAGGGTTGTAGTGAGCCAGCTCAGGCTTTATCCCACGTTGTTGCATTGCACGCAAGAACTTTTCCGCACGGTCAACTTGCCACATCTTGCTAAAGCCATTTATCAGTATGCCAAAGGTGAATGAATCAGGCTCCAATCCAGAACTAGAAAGCTCATCCATCAGCTCCATGGCCATCTTTATCTCGCGAACTCCAAGGAATCCACCGATCAGAAAATTGTACGTCACCACGTTACACATACACCCTCTCTTAGCCATCATCTCACGAACTTGGATTGCCTGCCTCATCTGACCAATCTTACAAAATCCACGTATAATCAAGTTGAATGTCATCACATTAGGCTCAACCATAATACCTCCTTGAATCATCTCATCTAGCAACCCCATTGCCTCATCCATCTCGAGCACGCTACAAAGACCGCTGATCAAGGTGGTGTATGTCACAACATTCGGCACCACCCCTTTGCTTCCATCGCCTTCCGAATAATCATTGCGTCCCTTATCGAGCCTTCCTTGCACAGCGAATTGATGACCACATTGTACGTGACCACATTTGGCATAATGCCCTGCTCAACCATCATGTCCATCACCTTTGCTGCCTTTCTCTTGCTTCCTTCTTTACACAGGCTATCTATCAAATCAGTGAACATGTTCACATCCAGCTGAATCCCCCGAAGGGACATTTCTTCAAACACGTTGCCTGCGTCCTGCCACCGTTCGGACTTGCAGTACCCACGCAACAAACAACAGTACTGTACCGCGCCAGGCTCGACACCACGCTCGCGCATCTCGTTCCAAAGCTCCACGGCCCTGTCGATCTCCGCGGCGTCGCACAGCCCCCGGACGAGCGTTCCGTACGTGATGGCGTCGGCGCGCACGCCGCAGCCCTGCATGGATCGCAGCATGTCCACCGCCTCGTCCGCGCGGCGCGCGGCGCAGAGCGCGCGCATGACGGTGGTGTAGGAGATGGCGTCGGGGCGGGATCCGGGGCGCGGTTCTTCCGACATGTCGCGGAGAAGGTCGAGGGCCGCGGGGAGGTCCTCGCGGCGGCAGAGCGCGGCGAGGACGATGTTGTAGGAGACGGCGTCGCGGACGGCCGGGAGCGCGGAGAGGAGGGCGCGCGCCTCCGGGACGGGTGCCGCGCGGAGGCGGCGGTTGAGGCGCGACGCGGCGTCGGCGCGGCCGCAGCGGAGGAGAACGGCGAGGAAGGGCGCGGCGTTGCGAGGGGGCTTCCTCATCGCGGTGGACAGCACGAACCCGGCGGCAAGGCGGCGGATTCGTTCACCCTCTTCGCGTCTGTAAGTTGGATTTTTTTTTTTTTTTTTTTTTTGAGTTGGTCTGTACTAAGTTGGATTGATAATATGGCATAAGGGTGAAACTGTGGAAGGACAAAAAGTTACTACTACCACTGAATCTCAGCAAACAAACGATGTCCTACAGTACATTCTTTGTGATCGGAACTAATCAACTAAAGGGTGAGATACTTTTTTTAAAAAAGCTAAAGGGTGAGATACTTACCACAGAAAGTCAGTCACATTGGGAAGGACTGCAAAATGTGCCCTGGTAATCTTTTTTTTAATACACCCAAATAGTCAGTTAGTCGCTTCTTTAAGGTCTAAGTTTACCTAGCTCTGATCGGTACACAGCTCTGGATAGTAGTGTAGTTGTAGCCAGTCCGACAAAAAACACGAACACAAATCTGGAGGTTGTTCATATGCCATAACAATAGGCATATGAACAACCTCCAGTAGGTTAGATTAAGTCCCGGTAGGTTAGGGTTCCGGCCGCTCCTATGGAGGCGGCCGGATTTCTTCACTCCCTCGGCGGATCTGGCGCTCAATCGTCGTCGGCGGCGGCAACAGTTCCGGTAAGGCCCTGTGAGTCGTTTTCTCCTTCCAATCCTTTGCGATGGGATGGGAGTCCTTTTGTCTCCCTTGCCGGCGATGCTGGCTTCGGTGGAGGTTGTCTCCGGGTTGATGTCGCTCAGATCCGGCGATGTCTTCTCTGGTTTTGCTTCTCTGGTTGGTGGTCGACGAAGGTGCTTGTTTGGTCCTTCTTGTTTCTTCCGATGGCGGTGCGATGGCCGGTCAGGAGCTCTCTTCGTGCTATGGGTGCTTTCGCCCTCAAATCGGCTTTTCCCAATGCTTGGAGGTCGCAGCATGGAGGAACGAGGCCAGCAGGAGCCGTCGGTGCTCGCCGGCGAGGAGAAGAGGAGTCGGAGAGTTCTAGGGGAAGGGGGAGTTAGTTGTAATTTTCCTTTCTTCGGGGGCTTTCCTGTAAAAGTGTCCCAGGGGTGTGTTTGTAAAAAGGTTTGGGTTGTACTGTGCAACGTTTTAATATAATCCCATCCTTTTCGCAAAAAAAAAAAAAAAAAAAAAAAAAAAAATAGGCATTAAGTTTGGAGGCGATGGTTTGACGTTATCATTTTTCTCCTACTCTGAATCGATAGGCAAAAGTTTTTGTAATCAGTTTTTTTCTTTAGATGAAAATCTATTTGGGGGTGGTCCTTTGTACAGGAAAAGAAAGCTGAACAGTTGTTGGTGAAACAGAAGCATATGCATATGTCTGAGTCTGAAATGTACGTGCCAACCGTGCCAAGACAGAGACTTGTGGCCCGTGGTTTTTCACAAAGGTCATGCAAAATTTGAAGACAAATAAATGGTACAACTGGTCACCAAAGCTGATTGAAGAATGCGTTAGGTGCTTAGATTATTGGAGACCGTACTTGCCCTACCAGGTTGTATCTGCTTTGAGAGTAACTCAACAACTTATTTTAGGAATAAAGAATGATGTCTATTAAATAAACAAAGAAGAATGTGGTGTCGACTTCAAGTATTAGTGTTTCTCTGCTTACACCATCAAAGAGATCATGTTTATTACCTGCAAAAAAAAAAGGAGAGAGATCATTCAAAAAAGGGGGAAAAAAGATCAACTTCTGTCCATGCAATTGGATTGGATAAACTGTAGCTACAAAAGCCCATGATCCACTTACCATGATCAAGGCACGATGTGGCTATAATTGGCATATTGGATCGTTGGCTGTTTCTCCTATTCAATATCACGAACAAGTGAACATTGCTACTTTGCTAGTACTTATGGTACACAAAAAAAATATTGCTAGTACTTAATTGGTAGTTCAAAAATACATGTACTGTATACGTAATTGTCATTGCCACCCCTGCAAAGTCGCCACTGAAGCACATTATATAGTGCTCATCAAACACCAGCTAGGACTGTGCTATATAGCACCTTCCTTGCTGCATTTGTCCCACTCCCACACCACATGTCGTCCACCACATCGCCAGCGTCCGGTGTCCCGGGCGAAGCCCCGCCGCACGTCGTGGAGGACTGCCTCGGTGCCGTCCAGATCCTCAGCGACGGCACAATCAAGCGCGCCCCGCCGCCGCTAGTCCTCCCCTCCCTGAAGAGGCCGCCGGTGAAATGGAAGGACGAAAGAGGCCCTGAATTGACAGGCAGCAACTTCTTTAATCAGTGTTTTCTTAACATGAAAATGTATTTGGGGCGGTCTTTTGTTAAGGAAAAGAAAGCTGAACAGTTGCAGGTGAAACAGAAGCTAACCGTGCCAACTGGAATTGTAAGTAAGGCCCATGTTTTTGTTCACAGTGAATCATGGTAAATTTCAAAAGAAATTAAAATGATACTCCTTTCGTTTTTTAATATATGACGTCATTGACTTTTTTCGCTACGTTTGACTGTTCGTTTTATTCAAAATATTTGTGTAAATAGCTAAGTGTATAAGTTAACTTTAAATTGCTTTTAATGATGAATGTAATGATATTCATCTCACGTTCGAAAAGTAATTATTTAAATCTATATTGTTGGTCAAAGTTTAACGAAAAAGTCAACAGTATCATTAAAACAGAGGAAGTACTGTACTTTACAACAACATGGCTGTCAGCGTTAATCACGTGCCACCCCTGCAAAGTCGCCACCCAAGCACACATTATATACTGCTAAATCAAACACCAGTAAAGGAATGTGCATTTGTCCCACCACAACACCATGTCCTCCACAACCTCGCCGGAGTCCGCCGTTGTCCACGGCGAAGCGCCGCCGCACGTCGTGGAGGACTGCCTTGGCGCCGTCCAGCTCCTCAGCGACGGCACCGTCAAGCGCGCCCCGCCGCCCCCGCTCGTCCTCCCTGACGACGCGCCGTTGCCCGCCGACGCGCCGGTGAAGTGGAAGGACGTCGTCTACGACGAGACCCACAACCTCAGCCTCCGCCTGTACGCGCCGTCCGCCGGCGCCGGCGCGAGGAAGAAGCTCCCGGTGCTCGTCTTCTTCCACGGCGGCGGCTTCGTCGTCGGCACGTTCGCCATCCCCGGCTTCCACGCCGCCTGCCTCCGCCTCGCCACCGAGCTCCCCGCCGTCGTGCTCTCCGCCGACTACCGCCTCGCGCCCGAGCACCGCCTCCCCGCGGCGCACGACGACGCCGAGTCCGTCCTTGCGTGGCTGCGCGCCCAGGCCGCGGCGGGCTCGTCCACCGACACCGACTCGTGGCTCGCCGAGTCGGCGGACTTCGGCCGCGTGTTCATCTCCGGCGACTCGGCCGGCGCCAACATCGCATACCACGCCGCCGTCCGCGTCGCTTCAGGCAGCGTTTCCGTTGCGCCCGCGCGCGTCTCCGGCTGCGTCCTCCTCTGGCCGTACTTCGGCGGCGAGCGGCGGACGGCGTCGGAGGCGGCGTGCCCGGCCGACGCGTTCCTGACGCCCGCGCTGTCCGACCAGATGTGGCGCATGGCGCTGCCGTCGGCGGGGGCGACCAGGGACCACCCGGCGGCAAACCCGTTCGGGCCGGACAGCCCCGCGCTGGACGCCGTCGACCTCCCGCCGCTGCTCGTCGCGACCGGCGACCGCGACATGCTGGTCGACCGGATCCGGGACTACGTGGCGCGGCTCAAGGCGATGGGGAAACGCGTCGAGCTCGTCGAGTTCGCGGGGCAGGGCCACGCCTTCGCGATCTTCAACCCAGAAACCGAAGAAGCCGGGGAGCTTGTCCGCGTCGTGCGGCGGTTCGTGCACGGCGGCGCGCCGGCGCCGGCCACCTCAGCCTGAGATCGTGCGCGCGCTCCGGACTCCCGTCTGCTTGTCCGGACGCATCCCGCGTGACGCCAGCACGTGCTGCTCGTCGGTCAGTGACTCAGTGTAACGCTTTTGTCGCTTCATGCTTTGCATCATTGCATCACACATGCTAAATCGAGACATAATAAACTGGTAACAAAGCTGCTTTGGACTCCATTAGCAGTAATTCTTGTGCAGTAGTGCATTGCAAGTATTACCCATGTGACTGCTTAAATTTGTGTCATCTTTGTTTCTCTGTCGTTTTTTTAGAGGCAACTTGTTTCTCTTCTTTTCGTTGTTTGGTTCGCCTGAATTTTGGTTAGCTAAGTCAAAACAATCCAAAATCCAATGAATTACATCGTGCAAGCAAGACCCGTCCATTGAATCCATTATCCAACCAGATCTTTTTTTTTTTTGACGTGAAATATCATTGTGTATGAAGAATGTGGACCACAGTACAATGCCATGTGAACAGAGCGCGCACTCTGCTAGCTCGCTACAGAACATACGGCACAAGAGCTTTGACCCTGGCCGGGAACTCCTCGAACTTGGCCGCGTACCACCTCCTGGTGGCGCAGCTCCGGCCGGCGAGGTACGCCGCAGTGCTGACGGCCACGGCGAGCGCGAACACGGTCTGCGCGATCATGGCGAACCCGACGAAGACGACGATCTCGAAGAGGTAGTGCGGGCAGGTGACGAGCTCGAACAGGCCGCCCTGGGGACCTTGTAACCCTTGCCGTCGCCGGCTCTCAGCCTCGAGAGGAGATAGTGGTGGTAGAAGTTGCCGGCGATGCCGACGGCGAAGACGATCGCGCCGGGGTAGAGCAGGTCGACGGCAGGGTCCGGGAGGCCGCGGCTGCGGTGCTGCGCGTAGATCATCACGACGCTGTTGCCGAGGTAGCCGAAGGAGACCGTGGCCGCCGAGGCGAGCGGCATGATCCCGCTGTACCGGTGCACGAACAGCACCTGACAGAGAAAACTCTTGTTAATTAGAGCGGTTGATTTCCGTCAAAAAAATAATAATTAGAGCGGTTGATGCGCGAGAGAGCTTTTGCACTTTCTGTACACATGGCTTAATTACCTCGAGAACCCGTTTGAGGAAGTGCACGGCGAGCGCGGCGGCGAGGAGCCGGGCGCGCGGGCCGTCGACGGCGCCCGGCACGGCGAAGGACGCGAGCGCGGCGACGAGCGCCGGCGCGTAGGCCACCAGCATCCCGGCGCGGCTCGGCAGACCCCGCTTCTGAGCCCGGTCGCCGCCGCGGTGGCTGAACTTGGAGTAGGCCATGTTCTCGCCGCGGAGCTCCGAGAGGCCTATGGTCACGCCGGAAACGACGGACAGCGCCGACAGCGCCGCCACGAGCGGCGACGCCAGCGGCGGGTACAGGAACGGCGGCGACGGCCACATCTCGCTCGCACGATTCTGTACTCTGTAACTCTGTACTAGAAGTTGAGGATGAGGAAGAAGCAGAGGAGCAGAGGATTCTATCCAGCTTGCGCCCTCTCTGTTCGATAAGCCAAATATACAGAGCTGACGGCAGAGGCATTAGATATTGCCGAAGATGCTGCAGTGCGGCGTCAACAAAGATTCCAGCAGGCGAACAACATCCGATGTTGTCTTTTGCGCGGGACGCAGGAGAAGACGGGCGAACAGAGGACATGTAGGAAATAACGGACGAACAAGATTTCTTATTGAGATTTGCTAATCTGCAGCAAATAATAAGATGTCCATGTCGCCGACTTTGTCCATCATAAGCAAATAAATCACCATGACTCAAGGAATGCCTCTTTGATCGCAAAGATTTTGGCACAGACATCTTGCATTGCTGGTCGATCTTTGGGTGATTCCATGGAACACAAGAGGGCAACCTCAACCATGCGCACCTGATAGCTCTGCATCGACAGGTCTGCACATGCATGGCTTCCTTCCTGGGACATATATGGATCTAAAACCTCAACAAGTCTATCCGGATATGCCGAGCTCACGAACTTGTGAAGGTTCATGCCGTCGATGAACAATGTGTCAGTTGGCCTCTTTCCTGTGAACATTTCTAGTAGCAACACCCCAAAACTGTACACATCGGACCCAGTTGAGATTTTGTACCCCATTCCGTACTCTGAAAAAAAAGCAATTATTCTATGTTATCATACAAGAAACTAGCTATTGCGAAGCATAAAACAAGGGGATATGAACTCACCAGGTGCAATATATCCAATAGTTCCTCCAGTACCTACAATGCCTTCCGGATTATCAAGGCCTGAAGTGAGAAACTTTGCAGATCCAAAATCACCAACTCGGGCCGTCATATCATAATCCAAAAGAACATTGGCTGGCTTTAAATCACAGTGAACCAGAGGCGGTGTTAATTGGTTGTGCATGTAGTCCAGAGCAGAGGCCACGTCCATAGCTTTTCTTATTCTCTGGCCTAAGCTCAAACGTCTGGTGGGGGAAGTTTGGTACAACTTTGGGTGCACCCACATGTCCAAGCTTCCGTTAGCCATGAAATCAAATACTATAGCTTTGAATTCGTTGTTCTCTGAATCCACCGTCGAGCATAAGGTCACTGCTTTCATAAGATTGCGATGGCGGCTGTTTTTGAGCACTTCACATTCCATGTGAAAGCTGTTGAGTGAGCCATGCTCATGGAGATGGAATAACTTGATGGCGACGAGATCTGTGTCGAACTCAAACCTACCAAGGTAGATTGAACTGGTTTGACTTGAGCTGATCTTGTTGATTGGAGAGAACCAGTTGGTAGCTTTAAGGATGTCGCCATAAGATACCTTCTTCATCGTTTCCTTGTAGCATGGAGTTGTTTGTGGTCCTTTCTTCAGGAGAGTGACCATGAAGCATAAGCATGAGAACAATGCTATAGTAATAGGTGGAATTACTATTACAAGCAAGTGTGCAATATTCTTGGTTCTACGGGCTAATATTTTGGGGCAAATTGGGAATCCGTAAAATACAAAACTGGTAGTTGCATTAGCACACAGCCCTAAGTTTCCATATAAGTCTGTTGCTGTAATATTCTGAAAAACCCCACCAGTTGGAATAGGCCCTTCCAAATGGTTGTTGGATAGGTCAAGATGGATCAACAGAGTGAAGGACGAAAAGATATCTGGAATTTGTCCAACAAAACTGTTATGAGAAAGATCGATCCAGCTCACAGATTTTAGGTTCCCGAGTGATTGAGGTAATGTTCCATTAAGCATGTTCCTCGCCATGTTGAGAGAGAGAAGAGAAACACACTGACCGATCAAAGAAGGAAGTTGACCAGATAAATTGTTGAAGGAGATATCTAGAAAGACAAGATGGATCAGTTTGCCAATTTGTAGAGGTATTGATCCTGTAAGGTAGTTGTTTGACAAGTCCAAACCCAAGGTAAGGGAAGTGATGCTGAGGAGTTGACTTGGTATGGATCCATTAAGGTTGTTAGCAGATAAGTTTAGCATAACTAATTGCGTGCAATTCCCTAAACTTCCTGGTATGTTTCCACTGAAGTTGTTATTGTCTAGATAAAGCTTGTTTAACTGAGAAAGTTCACCCATTGTAGTTGGAATCTGGCCTGACAACTTGTTCTTGGATATGTTCAGGATTACAAGACCGGTTATGTTTGCAATGATAGGAGGAACTCCACCAGAGAGAAAGTTTTGGTCCATTGCAAGCATTTGAAGTTTCGAAAGGTAGCATATCGAAATTGGTATTGTGTTAGTAAGTTTGTTCTGCCCAAGGTCTAGAAGCTCTAGACTCGCAAGATTTCCAATCTCAGATGGTATTGGGCCAGACAATAAGTTACTTCTAAGGTCAAGGACTAGGAGTTGCGACGCATTATTAACTAGTGATGCTGGTAGAGGTCCCTTGAGCCAGTTATCCGACATGTCCAAGAGTAGAAGCTGGTTTGGTAGTGAAATGCCAGATGGTATCCTTCCTTTAAGGCTATTCTGGCTTAAATCAAGGTAAATGAGGGATGACATGTTATAGAATAAACTTGGGACATGTCCTGATAGGTTGTTGCTACCTAAATGTAGAAATTTCAGGTTCTGAATTTGACTTAGAGTTTCTGGAATCGATCCACCTAGGTTGTTTGAATTAAGCCATATTTCAGAGAGGGAGGAAACGTTTCCTAGTGATGGAGGTATGCTTCCAGAAATGTTGTTCTCTGAAAGAGCAAGGATTTCAAGGCTTACCAGCTTATGAAAATCTGGGATAGGTCCAGAAAATAAATTTTCCGCAATATCAAATACGACCAGCTTAGATGTGCCATTGAACAGACTAGCAGGGATGATTCCGGAAAGGCTGTTTCTTGTCAGGTTTAGCACAGAAAGTGACAAGCTAATTGCCAACAAATGGGGAATACCTCCTATGAGAGCGTTTTCTGCGAGATTGACATAGGCAAGAGATCCACTCCTACTACCTAGTGACCCAGGGATGTTACCAGAAAAATTGTTAGTTGCAAGCATCAGAAACTTGAGCTTGGGAAGGGTGCCCAACTCATCTGGGATGCCTCCAGAAAACATATTAATCCCAAGATCTAATCGTTTTAGAAAAGTAAGGTTAGCAAAAGAAGGAGATAATTCCCCGACCAGCTGTGAAGAGTTCAGCTCCATGGAAACTACTCGAGGTGGAAGAGCCTTACCGCAACTGATCCCTCTCCAGCTGCAGAAGTTCAGCGAGTGGCTGCGCCATGAGCGGAGGACGCCATGGGGGTCGGCCGAGATGCCGGCCTTGAAGGAAAGGAGGGCTTGCCGATCGATCTCAGAGTTGTTGATTGGCTTACCACCTAATGTTGCAGCAGAGTTGGATGGAAGGAAGACGAACGAAAGTGCCACGAGAATGAAGGAGAGTAGATGAGCCATCTCTCTGAGCGACTGCAGTGAGGAGCCTTCGTTGGAATGCCGTGCCGTGTAGTGTAGTGTTGTGGTGTAGCTTTCTTGTTTATAATCATGCCGTGTAGTGAAGACGAACGAAAGTGCCACGAGAATGAAGGAGAGTAGATGAGCCATCTCTCTGAGCGACTGCAGTGAGGAGCCTTCGTTGGAATGCCGTGCCTTGTAGTGTAGTGTTGGAATGCCGAACTTTTGGTCCTCGGGCTGGATCGGTGGATGTAGACCAAAAGACATTGCACCGATGATCTATGCTATCTCAAAAAAGAAACGAAGAAAGATCAGAGAGGCACTACACCAAGACACATAGATTAGGGACCTCAACCTCCACACAAACATAACGGCAAACAATAATCATGCAGTGGAAATTGAGTACCACCACCCCACTTCAGTCGACGATGACTTGACGCACCCGGGGAGCAGTAGCACGGACAAGAGAGAGCGACGACTAACTTTGACACAAAACAGTACAGAGAAAGATTATTGTAATTTATCCCGTGTTTGTCAGTGCTATAACAGTCGACGTATAATTAAAATAAAATACTAGTATGAAATTAGATGATTACATGCCAGTGGAAGGAACGAATACACTTGAACAAAAATTCGTGGTCTCTGTAATTATAGGATGGAGACGCGGAACACTTTCAGTTTCAAGTGAGAATTCACTTCTCCCGCGCTAGCAGTAGTACATAAGCAAGCAGCCTGCACAGCTGCGCCCACCACTCGCCCTTGCTCCGCCACCAAACCAACCAGCATCAACCGAAAGCGCACGCCGTGCAAGCAAACGCATCTCCCGGCCGGTGGTAGGCAACCATGGCGGAGCCGCACGTGGTGGCGCAAGACGTCCGCGGCCTGGTTCGGCTGATGAGCGACGGCACGGTGCGGCGCGGCGCCGAGCCGGCGGCGCCGGCGTCCGTCTCGGCGGACGACGACGACTGCGGCGTGGAGTGGAAGGACGTGACCTGGGAGCCGGAGATGGACCTCGGCGCGCGCCTGTACCGGCCGCGCCACCTCGGCGCGGCCAACGACGCGCGGATCCCCGTCGTGGCCTACTTCCACGGCGGTTTCTTCTGCCTCGGCTCGTGCCGCTGGCCGAGCACCCACGCCTGGTGCCTCCGCCTCGCCGCCGAGCTCCCCGCCGTCGTGGCCTCCTTCGACTACCGCCTCGAGCCGGAGCACCGCCTCCCCGCGGCGCAGGACGACGGCGCCCGCACCATGGCCTGGCTCCACGCGGCCGCCGCCGCGGACCCCTGGCTCGCCGACGCCGCCGACTTCGCCCGCGTCTTCGTCGCCGGCGACTCGGCCGGCGGCAACATCGCGCACCACGTCGCCATCGCGTTCGGCAGGACCGGCCTCGGCGCGCCGGTCCGGCTCCGCGGCCACGTCCTCGTAACCCCGGCCATGGCCGGCGCCGCGCCGACGCGCGCCGAGACGGAGGAGCGCGGCCCGCCCGACGCCGACGCGTCCGCCCTCACCGCGGACGTGATCGACGGCTACGCCCGGCTCTTCCTCCCCGACGGCGCGACCAAGGACCACCCGGCGATCAACCTGGCCGGGCCGGAGGCGCCGCCGCTCGTGGCCGTGCCGATGGCGCCCGTGCTCGTGGCCGTGCCGATGGCACCGGGAGAGGCACGCGGGATACGCGCGGCGGATGAAGGAGGAGTGGGGCAAGGACGTGCAGTACGTCGAGCTCGCCGGCGTCGGGCACGGGTTCCTGGACAGCGATCCCTGGTCGGAGCGCGCCGACGAGCTTGTCAAGCTCGTCCGCATGTTCGTCGTCGAGCACATGGACTCCGAGTAGGCCTACGGGCTTGAAGCTGCTACTGGTTCGTCAATAATGGTGTCTGCAACTGTGCATTGTGCCACGACATGGATGCATTTGCTTCACATGTGGAAGAATTCTAGTGGTTGGTTATCATCTTCTGAATTAATGGTTGATTAATAAGATTTCTTGTTCCTCTTTGCTTCCAAGTTTCCGGGTACGATTTGCTGTTTGCTTCACTCAGAATTTTCAGATGATCACGAGTCGTAACGAGCACGTGACGCTGTCATGTCGATGACTCATCACTCTTCATCCATACCACCTGCTCGTTCGGTGAATCGATACGATAATCAAGCGCAAATGCCTAGCATTGATGAGGGCGGTGGTTGTTGGCCCAAGCATGTTTCTTGTCTTTTTTTAGGCGCACCACCTTTTATCGATCAAATCAAACAGCATAAGTGTTACAAACACCATCTAGTGGCATAAAAAACCACATGTGTAGATAGTTGTATATTGAGCTTCTCGCCAAGATATGTGCGTATGTGTTTGAACGCCGGCCTTCATGAACAAAATCCATCAAGTCCCTTCTTCTGACTTTGATCTCGCGTATGATATGGCTATACCGGCCCATTCCATCTCCCTAGATGGTTTTGATGACCGTCAGACAATAGCTCGCCACATGAATGTACGCCGTGTTGATGTCGCTTGCTAATGTAACCCCCTCGCGACAACAGGCCAGAGCTTCTGCTGTCTCTGGATCTGTGACCCCCTCCATGACAACTACTGAAGCTCTCAGAAAGTCACCATTCTCATTGCGTGCTACCGCCGCACAGACCACAATACTTGAATTCTTTGAAAGCGCAGTGTCTACATTGATCTTTACTGAGCCTGACGGAGGAGGAATCCATCTCTCTCGGTGCTGCCGTTTTTGTTCTGTCGCTTCTTCCCTGTCAATGGTGCTACCAAGCTCAACTCTCCAACGAAGCCATCAACCAACCATGTGCAACGAAGCCATCAACCAACCATGTCCACCAACCATGTGCAACTGAATCGATAGTCATGTTTCGGACCGGGCTCAGGCCGAGCTTTTTCGTTTTGGGCCAGAAGAGCTCGGCCCAGGTCTATCCAGTAAGCTTTATCGAGCCTCTTGGGCAAAGATTCTTCCGGTCCAGGTTCAAAAAAAAGATTCTTCCGGTCCACTTCACGCAAAAAAAAACCGCTGGGAACTGGACATGGAGGAAACCCATGGCTCTCTTCAAAAGTTGCAGCTGTGGACACCCCGCCTCGGCGTAGAATCCTAGATGGAGCCGACGTGGCAAGCTCAATGCTTCACGCCTGCAACTTCCCCTGCAGTCCAGTCGTTGCCAGCGCGGCAAATCCTCTCGTTAACCACGACGCCCGTCGTCTCTCCCCGTTCCGTTCCGTTCACCGCGCGCATTTCCCATTTTAACGGTCAGGCTCGAGTCACAGCCCGTTTGCCCATGCCGCCTGCTCATCCAGCCATGGACCCCGTGGCCACCACCACCACCACTGCCGCTCCCACGTGGCGGCGCTCGGCGAGGCGTCGCTCGTTAGCCTCCGCGTGGCGCCGGAGGGCGGACGAGCTGGAGGCGGCGGTGGCGCGGCTGCGGGCCGAGAAGGAGGCCGCGGAGCGCGCCGCGGCGGCGCTGCGCGCGGAGCTCGAGGAGGAGCAGGGCGCGGCGGCGACCGCGACGTGCGAAGCGATGACGATGATCGGGCGGCTGCAGCGCGAGAAGGCCGCGGCGATGATCGAGGCGCGCGCGTTCCGCCGCGTCGCCGAGGGCCGCGCCTGCCGCGACCGCGAGCTCCAGGACCAGCTCGCCGTGGCCGCCGCGACCGCTGCGTCGTACCGTGCCCTGCTCCTTGCCCGCGGGGTCGACCCCGACGAGGCTGATGATGACGGCGAGTACGGCGACCAGCTGGTGGAGCGTGCCGTCGGACGCGTCGAGGCGGACGTGGACAGCCGCGGCGGCGAAACCGAGGCCGAGGGCGTGGTTGTGGTCGTGTCGCCATCGCCATCGCCGCGTCCGCGTCCGCCTCCGTCCGAGGAGGAGGAGGAGTTCGAGTACAAGTACGCGGTGGACGTGAGGTGCGCCCCCGTGACGAAGGCGGCCGCGGCGGTGGCGGAGGAGCGCGCCACCGTCGCCGACGTCGCGGCGCGGGCTCTGTGCGCGAGGGTGGAGGCGCTGGAGGCGGACAGCGCGGAGATCCGGCGAGAGGTGGCGGCGCTGCGGGCGGACCGCGCGCAGGTGGCAGTGCTGGCGCGGGAGGTGGCGCGGCGGCTGTGCCGCGAGGCGGCCACGGCGAGAGCCGTCGTCGTGGCGGCGGAGGGACAGCGCTTCTTGGCGCCCGCCATTTTCAAGGTGCGACCTCTCTTATTCACATTCCGTTTTCGTCATTCGTGTAGTATGATCATTGTTCTGAGATAATGCCGGGACTTGTCTTGCTTAAGTGACAGTCAGACAGACTAGTACCGTTCAGGAAATCTTGTAAATTATGCCCAGTTTTAGCCAAAAAAAATATAACTCGTTTTTTTTCTGGTGGTGAACTCGTGTCAATTTTCTGCAGTGGTTCTTCTCCACAATCTTATGGGGAACGAAACGTTCAGCATGTGAAGCCAGGTAAAACTTTCACTTCCTCTGTCTCTGTCTTTGTGTTCCTCTCCCTGATCAGTGATCAGGGACATCAAACTGACAACAATCTACAGGCGTCTCCCAAATCCTCTGGGCTCGTGTACGACACACTTCCTCCTCGGCCTGCTTCCACTCCTGGAGAGATCCAAGGGCACTCGACGGATTCAGCGCAGAATGGCTGGAAATGGCGAGCTTGTTGGTCTGCCATGTTGTGAGCGATCATGGTGTACCCCGTTGTGATGATCGATCGCGCGCTTATACAGCATGCGGTTCAGTTGTTCTTATAAGAATCACATCCCCGTGTTACAAACACGGCCTTAACGTACCCGGACGCGTACGTGTAGTTCACTGCTCAGTGTATAGCTAGCTCCTGTAGATAGAGAGGGTAAGCTCAAGCAACCTGCACGTGTTGTAATAATGTTGGATGAATCTGAATTACTGGACTTGCACGCACATACTATGCATCTGCTCCGCGCAGCGGCGGCGCCCGGATCCTCAGCGCCGCGCTCGACGCCCCACCTGCTCAAACGGGTCCTCGATGCGCTCCTCCTTCACCCGTACAGCGGCCGCATGCCGCTCGCCACGTCACCTCTCCTCTGCTACATCGCCGTCACCGTCACCATGGTCTGCCCCGGCATGCTTGTCTTCGCCGTCGGCGTCGCCGGGAGCTTGTACCACCGCTGCCTCCTCGCGAGGCAGAGAAGTGGAGGCGACGACGACAAGATCCCCAGGGGCGGCCTGTTCGAGCTCGTCGCCTGCCCCCATTACACTTGTTCGAGATCATCGGGTATTATGGGCGCCCATGATCTGGCCGACGGTGCAGTACGCTCCCGCTGTGGTGTTTGGGACCGTGGCCTACCTCGTCGGCCCGAGCTACGCCACCAGGAGATGGTACGCGTCCAATTTCGAGGATTTCCCCACGAGGATCAAGCTCGTGTACTCTTCCCTTCTATAGCAAGTAACTGTTGAGGAGGGGCACGGGAGAACAGAAAAGTACCACCCAAGTTTAACTGGTGGTGTCATGTCGTAAACCGCTATTAGAGCAAAATGCCCTGAAAATGGTGAGCCTGGACAGCCAAGGTGTGTGCTGCCGTCGTGTGCTCCGTTGAAGATGACTGACTGTACGTAGTTCTGGTTTTGGCCTTGCATTTTTAGGCTGTCACAAAAAGAAAAACAGCTTTGAGCAAGAACATTTTTTGCATTTGCATTTGTTTGATGAGCATATGCAGTCCTGCATTTCCACACTTGGGTTGCTGAGCATGCTTGACTTACCTAATATTTTTATCTCTGTATATAAATCGGCAAGATTCCCAGGGGAAGGTTCGTTGAGCGGTTGACTAGGTGCACAGTTGTTGTGCTTCGTTGAGAGATTTGATAGTTCTGAGTTTTCGTAAATCTCTCAGTCATATACTCCATTTTCGGAACAATGAAAAAGAAATCCATCTTTGAGCAAGAACGTTTTCTGCATTTGCATTTGATGAGCATGTCCAGTCCTGTATTTCCACACCTGAGCTGCTGAGCATGCTTGACTTACCTCTTATTTTTATCTCTGTATATAAATTGGCAAGATTCCCACGTTTGCGGGGAAGGTTCGTTATGAGCGGTTCGATACTAGCAGCTCTTTATATTCGTCTCATAAGACTTACTCCAACCGGTGTTCTATATGAGCACCTATACCCAAAATAGGTAAAAAATACCCTCCAATCGGTGACCCAGCGGAAGACTTATTATTCGTATCCTTCTCGCCCCCGACGTAAAAATGGAGCATCCACGCCGCAACCCATCGCTTCGCCCAGTTCTACCTCCTCTCTCTCTCCACTCTCTTTCCTCCCGAGCGGGGCGGCGCCGGGGCGAGCTTGGCCGCGACGGAGCACGGCGGGGCCGCACCAAGGTGGAGCTCGTCCACAGCGGTGTGCGCGGCGTGGCAGCGGCAGCGCTCAGCCGCGGTGGCGGGGCCGCGTCGGGGCGGAGCTCGGCGGCGGCGGGCTGCGGCGGAGCTTGGAGCGGCGGCGCTCTTGCCTCAGGAAGAAGAAGGTATTAGAAAACTTTGGGTGTTCGGTTGGAGATTGGAATTTTTGGGTCTCTTTTTTTCCATCTCAAGATGACCTATTTCGAATTTGGGTAGCCCCTTGGGTTAAAGTCAGTCTAATGAGAACTTCGCACGGTAGCCAAGCTTTAGGGAAATGGAGTTCAGGGCTTGCTCTGCTCCGTATGTTTCACATCTTCATACAGCGTCCACGTGGAAATGGAGTAAAGCTTTATGGAAGCTGCCGGATAAACCTGACTTAATGAAACTTGCCGGTATGCATGGTTACTGTCTGATGAAACTTGCCGGTATGCCGGATAAACCTGACTTAATGAAACTTGCCGGTATGCATGGTTACTGTCTGAAAGCTACGGTACCCGAACCGCTCCCCTCCTCTGCTACAGTCGAGAGCGGGCGATTTGGGCGACTCGGCGGCGTTCCCCTCCCGGCGGCGGCTTCCTCTGCTCTCCCTTCCCTCCGGCGGCCCGTAGGCCTTCGGAGGGCGGGGAGATCGGCGGGGCTGCCGTCCGGTTCCTCTTCTAGCTCTAGGTCAGTAGTCTAGGTTTGTCCCTAGGGTTAGGGTTAGGTCTCCGGTTTCGTCATCGGCGATGGCGACTGGAGTTTGTGTCTCCCTCGGCGGATCCGGTGGCGGCGAGGTCGTCGACGGCTGCGTCCTCACTGGTGAGTCCCCGTGGAGTTTGTCTTCCTCTGGTCCTTCTGCGTCCTCCCGCGCGGCGCCTCTCCTTCGACAGCTTGACCCCACCGGCAGCACTAGACCGGGCGAGGGACCTGCTGCGCAACCCACCGCCGGAGCTGGCGGAGGGCTCGCCAGCTGGGCCCTGGCTCCGGGACGTCGCCAAAATGGTGGACACGGCGCGGCGCCAGGCGAGATCCAACTCGGGTCCGTCGCGCTCGCGCGCAAACTCCTCTTCGGAGGGCCCCACGTACGTGCCTACCGAGCGCACGCACACGGGCACGGAGGACTACTCTTTCTCCGCGACGACTCCCCGTCGTGGCCCGGACGACCTCCGGCGGAAGCTGGGGGGACGCCGCCGCGACGGGGAAGACGCTCGCATCAGCATCGAGCGCTCCCGGGAGCGGCGCCACGAAAGGCATCGCGCGCAGTCGTCCCGCTCGACGCGCGCGCCATCGTCCGGCTCGTCCGCCTCACCGTCTCCGGACAGGAGACGGCGCGCGGAGAGCGAAGGTCGTCGCGTCGCGTACTCTGGTGGATGTGCGGCCCTCTCCAAGAGGCTGCGCGCCGTGACGTGGCCCAACAAGTTCCGCCCCGACATACCGGAGCGGTACGACGGGACGGCGCCTCCCTCTGAGTTCCTGCAGATCTACTCCACCGCGGTGCGGGCGGTCGGGGGCTCGGAGGACGTGATGGCCAACTACTTCCACCTCGCGCTCAAGGACTCGGCGCGGTCTTGGTTCATGAACCTGCCGCCCGAGTCGGTCAAGTCGTGGAAGGGGTTGTGCCGCGACTTCATCGTCAACTTTCAGGGCACCGCCAAACGCCCTGGCACGCAGATCGACCTGGACAAGGTCATTCAGCGGAAGGACGAGCCGCTGCGCAAGTTCGTGCAGCGTTTCAGCCACGTCCGCAACACCATCCCCAACATTGACCCGGCGCGGGTCATATCGGCGTTCGCCCACGGCGTGCGCGACAAGGACGTGTTGGGCGAGCTCGGGGTCCACGAGCCCCAAACCGTCGTGGAGCTCTTCGGGTTGGTTGACCGGTGCGCGCGCCGGCAGGAAGCGCAGGCCTGGCACGACTCCGACCCGGAGAAGGAGGACGAGGACGACGACCGCCCTCTGTCCCGGAAACAGAAGAAGAAGCTCGCCAAGAAGCGGAAGGCGGGCGAAGTCCTGGCCACCGCGCCGACGGGTGCCAAGGGGGGCAAACCCCCCGCGGCCCCGAAAGCGGCGAAAGGCGGCGAGAAGTCTCCCCCCACGGGGAAGTTCTGCGCGTTCCACGACTCCACGTGGCATGACCAAACGGAGTGCAAGTATATCCTCGCCAACGCGGAGAAGCGTAAGAAGCGCAGAGAGGAGCGCGCGGGACACGAGAAGGGGTCCCAGGAGGACGAGGAGGCTCTCCTCTTCCAGGACCACGAGGACACCGTCGCGGTCATCTGCGGCGGCTCCGCGCCCATCACCTCTAAGCGGCAGGTGAAACTCCTGCGCCGCGAAGTGTGCGCGCTAAGCACGGGGACGGCTCCCACCCGCCCTGTCAAGTGGTCAGAGGTTCCGATCACCTTCGACCGAAGCGACTTGGTCGGCCCCGACAACTCGGACGGCCGGCTCCCGCTCATCGTTGCGCCGACGGTGTGCAACAAGAGGATCGCTCGCACGCTGGTCGACGGCGGCGCGAGCATCAACCTCGTCACCCCGCAGGTGTACGAAATGCTCCAGGGCAGCAAAACTGACCTGGAGCCCTCAAGGCCCTTTCACGGGGTCCTTCCGGGACGCGCCCAACCCTTGGGGCGGGTCACGCTCCCGGTCACGTTCGGCACCAAGAACAACTTCCGCACGGAGAAGGTGGTGTTTGACGTGGCGGACATCGACCTCCCGTACAACGCCATCATCGGGCGCCCGGCCCTCAGCAAGTTCATGGCGTGTGACCACTACGCCTACCTCACCATGAAAATGCCGGGGCCCAAGGGCGTGATCACCGTCCGTGCCGACTACAAGAGTGCCATCGCGTGCACCGAGCTGATCCTGGCGGCCGAGAAGGCGGCGGATGCGGATCCGGAGCTTGGTGGCATCCCGGAGGCGGTTAAGTCCGCCCCCAAGCGCTCCAAGATGACGGCCGGCGAGCCGGTGAAGACCAAGCAGGTCGCCGTCAACACGGACGGCTCCAAGACCGTCACCATCGGGGCCGAGCTCGACCCCAAATAGGAACTCGCGCTCGTCGCCTTCCTTCGGGAGAATGCGGACGTCTTCGCTTGGGAGCCGTCCGATATGCCCGGCATACCAAGGGAGGTGATCGAGCACGAGTTAAAGGTCAACCCGGCCGCTCGGCCGGTGAAGCAAAAAGCTCGGCGCCAAGCGCCGGAACGAGAGATGTTCATCCGGGAAGAAATCCGCCGGCTCCTCGAGGCCGGCTTCATACGAGAAGTCCTACACCCCACCTGGTTGGCAAACCCGGTGGTCGTCCCCAAGAGCAACGGCAAGCTCCGCATGTGCGTCGACTACACCGACCTCAACAAGGCATGCCCCAAGGATCCGTTCCCGCTGCCACGCATAGACACAGTAGTCGACTCAACCGCAGGTTGTGACCTACTCTGTATGTTAGATGCGAATTCTGGGTATCACCAGATCCCCATGGCTAGGGGAGACGAAGAAAAAACCGCATTCATGACCCCGGCGGGGTGTTATTGTTATGTGACCATGCCTTTTGGTTTGAAAAACGCGGGCCCTACGTTCCAACGAGCAATGCGCAAAACACTTGATGAGCAACTCGGGAAGAACGTAGAGGCCTACGTCGACGACATTGTAATCAAGTCGCGTGAAAGCGAAACCCTGCTGTCCGACCTAGAGCAAACGTTCGACAACTTACGCGACAAGCGGGTCAAGCTCAACCCGGCGAAGTGTGTGTTCGGTGTCCCTGCGGGAAAGCTCCTCGGTTTCCTGGTTTCGCACCGGGGGATAGAGGCCAACCCGGAAAAAATTCAGGCCATCGAGAACATGCGCCCGCCCACCCGCCTCAAGGACGTCCAGAAGCTGACAGGCTGCATGGCCGCGCTCGGCCGTTTCATTGCAAGACTGGGCGAGCGCGCTCTGCCTATGTTCAAGCTAATGAAGCGGAAGGACCGTTTCCAATGGACTCCCGAGGCCGAGGCCGCATTTCAAGAACTCAAGGCCTATCTCTCTTCAGCACCCGTCTTGGTCGCACCCCAGGACAAGGAGCCGCTCCTGCTCTACATCGCGGCAACGCCGGCTGTGGTCAGTGCCGCGCTCGTCGCCGAACGCGAAGAGTTCATGCTCGACGAATCCCGGCGGAAGAAAAAGCGCGTCGGCGCCGCGCCGAACCAAGGCGAAAGCTCGGGGGCTGCGCCCACGGCCAACCCGGGAACTCCGGCTCCGACGTCGACAAACGACATGGCTCGCCCGGGGGCTGCAGCACCGCTTTCGGACGAAACTCGGGGGCTGCGCCCACGGCCAACCCGGGAACTCCGGCTCCGACGTCGACAAATGACATGGCTCGCCCGGGGGCTACAGCACCGCCTTCACATGACGGCTCGGGGGCTGCGCCCACGGCCGACCCGGGGGTTCCGGCTCCGACGTCGACAAGCAGTATGGCTCGCCCGGGGGCTACAGCACCGCCTTCACATGACGGCTCGGGGGCTGCGCCCACGGCCGACCCGGGGGCTCCGGCTCCGACGTCGACAAGCAGTATGGCTCGCCCGGGGGCTGCAGCACCGCCCTCGCATGATGGCTCGGGGGCTGCGCCCACGACCGACCCGGGGGCTCCGGCTTCGACGTCGACAAGCAGTACGGCCCGCCCGGGGGCTCCGGCTCCGACGTCGATGGACAACGCAGCTCTCGCGCGCCGACATCGGTACGGACGACGCCGAGACGAAGAAGCGCGTGGTGCAACGCCCTGTCTACTTCGTCAGCGAGGTCCTGCGCGACGCCAAGACGCGCTACCCACAAGTGCAGAAGCTCCTCTACGCGGTCCTCATAGCGTCAAGGAAGCTGCGGCACTATTTCCAAAACCATCCAATCCGGGTGGTCACCAGTTTCCCGCTGGAGACGTTGTTACGCAACCGCGAGGCCACTGGGCGAATCGTCAAGTGGGCGGTGGAGATGTCCGAGTTCGAGCTCAAGTTCACAACCTCCAGCGCAATCAAGAGCAAGGCCCTCGCGGAATTCGTGGCGGAATGGACGCCCGGTCCTGTAGTTGAGCGAGAAGAGCTCACCGCGCGTCCAGCCAAAGACGAACCTTGTGAAGGCGACGACATTTGGACCGTATACTTCGACGGGTCCCTCACCTTACAAGGCGCCGGCGCAGGAGTGTTGCTGGTGGCTCCCACCAAAGAAGAGCTGCGCTACGCCATCCAGCTACACTTCAAGGCCACCAACAACATGGCGGAGTACGAGGGGTTGATCGCGGGGATGCGGATCGCCGCGGAACTCGGCGTCAAGAAACTCCTCGCCAAGGGCGATTCACAGCTCGTCGTCAACCAAGTCTCCAAGGAGTACCAATGCTCGGACCCCCAAATGGCGGCGTACCTGGCGGAGGTCCGACGGCTAGAAAAGAACTTCTTCGGCTTCGAAACACGCCACATCATGCGAGGCGATAACACCGAAGCCGACGCCTTGTCGCGGATCGCATCCTCCCGACAAGACCCACCGTCCGGGACCTTCGTGGAGCAACTCGCTCAGCCCTCAGCATTGGTCCCGGACATGGCGGACGGCGCCGATCACAACAGCGCCACTACGGCAGAGCCGCCCGCGTCGGTCGACGCGGGCCCGCCGCCAACCGACGAGCCTCACGTGCTCGCCATGGACGACCCGGGTACCCCATGGATGGAAGAGCTTGTGGGGTACCTCCGCGGTGAAGTCCTACCCGAGGACGACGAGCCCGCCGAACGCCTCGCCCGGCAAGCTAAGCGCTACGCCCTCGTAGACGGGCAGCTGTACCGCCGGGCGGCGAACGGAATCCTCCTCAAGTGTATCCCGACGGAGCAGGGCAAGGAAGTCCTCCGCGCCATCCATGAGGGCGAGTGCGGGAGTCACATGGCCTCCCGCACGCTGGCCGGGAAAGCCTTCCGCCTAGGCTACTACTGGCCGACAGCCCTCACGGACGCTATCGAGTTAGTGCAACGCTGCAAAGCGTGCCAGTTCCACGCGAAGCAGACGCACCTACCCTCGCAAGCACTCCACACCATTCCCCTCTCATGGCCGTTCGCGGTCTGGGGCTTGGACATTGTGGGACCGTTTCCCGCGGCTGTGGGAGGCCATAAGTTCCTCTACGTCGCCGTGGACAAATTCACCAAGTGGGCTGAAGCAGAACCAGTCGTCCACATCGACAAGAACTCCGCGGTCAAGTTCATGCGCGGCATTGTGTCACGCTTTGGCATACCGAACCGACTGATCACCGACAACGGCACCCAATTCACAAGTCACGCTTTCGAGGCGTATTGTGAGGAAGTTGAAAGGATCAAGGGCACCGAGAAGGGGGGGGGGGTGAATCGGTGTGTCAACAATTTCTCCCAAACGTACTTTAGGCGTGAAGCTAGCAAGACTAGATATGGTGATAACAAAAGCAAGCGATGCGCGCACACAATCTAGTCTATGCAACAAGCAACACCCTAGCAAGCAATTCTACCAAGTAGTAAAGCCTAACAAGCAATTCTACCAAGTAGTAAAGAGACAACCTATCATGCAATTCTACTAGCACATAAAAGTAAATGCGGAAGCGTAAATGCTAGTATGTAAAGGAGATAAGGATAGGGATGCTCATGATTTTTCCCGTGGTCTCGGAAGGGTGGCGCCTTCCCCTACTCCACGTTGGGTCACTCCCGCCGGAGTCTCGACCCCGTCCCTCCGCTCGATGGCGATCCCTCCTAGAGCACACTTCACCCTCCGAGTGAAGTCGCGGGCACGTCCCGCCGGGCTCGATCCCGGGTACTCTTCCGGAGGTAAGGCTCCGCACGTGATGCGTGCCAAAGGGCGCTCCACTAGTGATGCTTCTTTCGCACGGGAAGCTCCAAGACCGTGTACAAACTTGTGTTAGCTTCCACAATCTCCTTGGACAGCTCAACACCAACGCCTAACCGGTCTAGGCCTCGCCATAGACCAAGAGTAACAAACCGAAGTGACTTCTCAAGCTCACACTAGCCTAGAGATCAAGTGGATGCAATTGCTACTCTCTCAAGCACTAGGATCACTCCAAATCCTTCACAAGTGCTTCTCTCCCTTGCTCTTGGCTTCCTCTGAGTTTCCTGCACTCCAACAATGGCCAAGAGACCCCTCAAGGGGGGCAACCAACTATTATAGGCTACCAACCCAAAACTAGCCGTTGCCCAAAAGTGCCCTGCGAAACTAGAGACCGTACAAAGGACCGTACTGTCCGGTCTCTTCCAGACCGTATTGTCCGGTCTCTATTTCCAGGCGCATCTCCATCTTCTTCTTCATCTCCAATGAAGACCGTACTGTCCGGTCCCTAGGACCGTACCGTCCGGTCGATTGTCCGGTCTTCATTTCTTCCACTTCCAGAAACTTCAACTTCTCTGTCTGGAAATCCTCTGATGACCGTACCATACGGTCCCTAGACCGTACTGTCCGGTCCTATTGTCCGGTCTTCATTTTCTCAGCATCCCGAGACTTCACTTCTCTGTCTGGATCTTCAATGAAGACCGCATTGTACGGTCCCTAGGACCGTACTGTCCGGTCTCTTCCGGATAAGCTGAAAACTTGATCCACTCTTGATCCTTGCTTCCAACTTCTTCATCCTTGGGTCCTCTTCCTCTCTTCAGCCACCCTAGCCCTCAAGAGACTCACAATGCATCCATTTGATCTCTAACCTAGTGTGCTCTAAGAGAACCAATTCGATCCCTCTTGATAGTCCGGTTTTTCCTATGGACTCAAGCTAACATCTAACCAAGCAACACTCGCTTGGATCTAGCATGTCCTTAGCCTTGATCCACATCTTCTCCGCGACTCCATCAAGCTCTCGATCCGAATTGTCGAGGCAACCAATCACCAAGTCGTCGATAGATAGAATATGTGAGACGACGCTTCATTGACATGACCATTTGAATATCCTACAAGGAAATGTTAGTCACATCAATATGGTCACCCAATCACCAAAACATTCATACCTTTGGGGTTTCCAAACTCCAATGGTCATGAAGCTTACAATCTCCCCCTTTTTGGTGATTGGTGACAACACATATCATAAGATAGAGAATGTAAAGCGCAAGAGTGATCGATACGATAGGATATGAAATGAAGAACAAGTAAAAACGGAGAACAAAGTAGTCATAGCTCAAAAGGTATCACCTGCAAAAAAGAGTTAAAGCACATGGGCGATATATATGGAATAAAAACATGAGCTATGACCAAAACTCTGTGATGATAAGATTATAAGATATTCCTGCAGAAGCAAGTGAGTGCACATATCATCACAGAAAGAGGAAACCTGGCAAGATAGATATAAATAAGTGCATCCAGGTAAACATACACAAACTCAGAGCAATATATCAGAGCAATATATCAACAACAGAGCAATATGCAGATATATAGATAAGAGCAAGTGTATGTAAAAGAAACCAAGTGCATTCTTGATGAGCCAAACACAAGCAAAAGCAAATCAAGCTCAACAAGAACCACGAAGAACCACGAAGAATATACAATGAAGAACCAAAAGATCTCCCCCTAGACAAAAGCTGTCTCACACTCCCCCTGAGCACAAGATCACTCCACTACTCCCCCTAGACCTATACAAGATCTCTCTATCTCTCTCCCCCTTTGGCACCAATGACCAAAAAGAGAAAGACGGAAAGAGAAAACTGCTGTCCTACGCATCGGAGGCTGGAGGAGGTGCAGTGGTAGTAGTCACTGAAAGCCCTGGAGCTGAAGAGGTGCCCTGCTGCGGCTGCTGCTGCTCAGAAGAAGTGCCAGTGTACTCAAACTCTGGAGGTGGTGAAGGAGTCCTGGAGGGTGCTGTCTGCTGCTCTGGAGAGGTGCCTGTGGCAAGAGCCTCACGTAACTCCTCACGAGTATAGCCAAAGTCAGTGAGATCTGCTGAGGGCTCAACAACTCGAGGCGGAGTAGGTGTCCTGGGAGACTCTGTCTGCTCCACTGCTGCTGTCTCAGCTGTAGTAGTCACGACCTCTGCCTGTGAAGCTGTAAGAAGTGAGTCTGTCTGCACTGAGGCGGTCTGTGCTACTGTGTCGAAGTCGAGTGAACGAGCTGGCAGTGGTGACACGAAGAAAGGACTCGTCAGCTGAAGCGGTGAGAAGCTCGGAGCTGTAGTAGCTAGTAGGGCTGACGGAGTCATGGAGAGGCCTGGTGAAGAAAAGTACTGCTGAGAAGGTCCTGCCTCTCCTGTCAAACCAGCAAAAGTGGACGTCGACGGCCCCACCGTAGGTGCACCAGCAGGTGAGATGGGAGCCGTGAGTAAGGTGCTGAAGTACTGTCCCTGGCTGGAAGACTGTCCTCCCTGTGTCTGAGCAAACTGCTGCTGCTGAAGCTGCTGAAAGCGAACTGTATCTGGTGGCAGCACACCTGGGAAAGTGATAGGTGGGAACGACGGGAGTCCTGGCAATGCCTGTCCGAAAAGACGAAGAGTCTGAGCAATCGCCTCAAAACCAGTGAAAAGCGACGACAAGCCAGAAGCCATCTCCCTCTGAGTGTGTACAACACTGTCTAGCATCTGTCGATCCCTCTCCCTATCCTCTCGCTGACTCTGGATCTCTCTGCGAAGGGCTGCTAGCTCTGCATGTAGTAGAGATCTGTCTGAGCTGGAGCTGTAGCAGACGCTGAAGGTCCTGCTCTAGAGTCCGGAGTCACGTCCTCAGGAATGGACTCCATATGGCTACCAGTCTGTATATGCAGCTCTGTCTCGGTAGCCGTGTCACCTGGCCCCTGTGAAGAACTCCCCTGTGAAGCTGACTCCCGGGCAGCAACCCGTCTGTCGGAGGCAGGTAGGGGTGTGTACGCTGTAGTGTAGTCACCTTGGGCAGCTCGTCATAGTCCTCCTGAGACAACAACTGTAGCCTCCTCAGAATGTAGCAGATCAGAGGTGCAAAGGCTAAGTGTCTGGCGCTATGCTCCTCAGCAATAACATCCTCCATCTGGCACAGTATCAGATCAACTAAATCAAACCTCTGTGCCTCAGCATCAACATCACAACCCACTGAGTAAGAATGGAGAACTGATCTCTGTATCCACTCCTGGGAACTATCGTCCTGCTCAGTATACTCCTGAGGACTCTGCCCTCATGTGTAAGTCTGGTGTGAGCTCGGCTGAAGTTCTCCGGGTGAGGTGGAGGGAAAGCAATGCTCATATCCTTATCTGAAGGTAAGTGTCCCCCAAGAGGTCTGCGGGGAGGCTCCATCCCTGGGTGAGCAAGTGGGAACACTCTGGTCTCGTGCTGGATGGTCTCAAGGGCGCTAACAAGGTCCTCCCTTGTAACTCTGTGGGGCTGTCCTCTGAGCATGAACCATATAGCTGAGCGGTCTGGCGCTATCCACAAAGATGCATAGAAGTCCATCACGATGTCAGTATCCCATCGCATCGGTGTGGTGATGATCTCCTGGAGGCCCGGGATAAAAGATAGGTGCTGTGTGAAATCCGTCCCGGCACCTCTGCTGGCAGCCTCTATGCTGCAGTGCTGGTGAGTAACAAAGAGCCTATCAGGTCCATCTGTCCGCAGTCTACTCCTCAATCCAGCTGCTATCCTCTGCTGAAGAAGTGTCCAGAAACGACCTCCTGCCTGTGGGTCTCTCCTGGCAGGTATCCAAGTCTCCTCAGCAACTCTCCTGAACTTTTGAGGACGGGCCTGGCAGCCTGAGTGCGTCCTCAGCAAGCACGTCCCTGAGTGTAGCAGTCCTGTCAAGAGCACAGAACTTGACTGCCATCCTCTGTCTGTCAGACTCTGTGACCTCGGCATCTGAGTGAGAACTCTCCTCTACCTCTGACTCTGGCTGCTCCTGCGCGGTCCTCGACGTACCAACCTCGCGGGTGGACGGAGTCCGCTGCACTGTAGCTCTAGCCCTGGAAGACCTCCTCGGAGTCTCCCCCTGTCCTCTAGCAGGTGTGTCCCTGATCCTGAGGCCAGTATCCCTGCCAGCTGGTAAGTCAACCTCTGCTGCCCTGAGGGCCTGGTCCCACTCTGGATCACCAGTCTTCTGCTTCTTCCTCTTGGGCTGCTCAACAAGCTTGGCCTTGCCCCTGTCACGATCTCCTCTGCCCCTGCCTCTGCCTCTGCCAGAACCTCCTGCCATAACTGCTGACTAGGCTGCAGACAAGATAGGGCGAGTGAGCTTGGCCCACCAACCCGTCCACTGACGGCTGACTGCCAAAGATAGGACTAAGGGCTTGGCCCTCAATTCGTCCACTGTCTCTGCTCTGCTGTCAACTGCCCACTGTCCGCTGACCACTGCCACTGCACGATAGGAATAAGACAGGGTATATGAGTATAGAATAACCTACTATAATCTACAAGCAAGAATCGTAGGTAAGCGCATGAATCTATATGAAGTCCTAGCGCAGAGGTAAAGGACACAATGCCGGCAAATATGCAATGGGGAACTACGGCATTGTCGACTATCGGTGGAGATCAACTAGTGTCATACTAGATATGCAACATCGAAATACGACACTAATTGAGGAAATGCTAGTGTCGAGCTAAGTGTATGGTATGGAATTGGAAATCGACACAAAGCAACCAACATGTCGTAGGTATAAGAGATGAAATATGACCTCTACGACATAAGGTAACCTAAATTGCGAAACAATAGTTAGCAATGCATATCGATTTCGCAATAAAGGAGCGATTTTTGGATGATTTACTAGGGATTTTAATCGACGAAGGATTGAATGGCTCAAACCCTAGATGAATCACGGAAACGAGACGAGCTACTGTGCAATCCAAGAAACCAGAAGCTCACCGGACCTCAACTGATCGACGGCGATCGTCGGTGAAGGAGCTCAAATCCGGTGAAGCCGGCTGGAGGGAGCAATCGCGCGAGGAGGGGAACTGCTTGATGTCGCGCGGACTGGAGAGGCTCCTCTGCTGAGCACGTCGGCGTCGCTGCCGTCGTCCTCGTCTCCAGCTCCGGCTCGGCGGCGCGCGGGCGAAAAGGAGCGGCGGCTCGGTGGTGCGGCGGCACGGCGCGGCTGCTAGGGTTCGCGGTGGTGCGCGGTGGAGGAGCGGGCAATGGCGCGCGGCTGCGGTGGTGCTCGTTGGCGGCGAGCTCGACGGCGGCTGGTGGCGTACGGCGGCGCGGCGCGCGCGGGAAGGTGGAGGCGGGAGCACGAACGGCGAGCGGCGGCGTAATGGGGGAAGATGCACAGTAACACGCCGGATTTCCGTTAGAATTACTTTAATTCGAATCGACGGCTGAGATTGATCCAAATCGGAAACAACGGATAGGATTGAAGATGTCTCGCGATGAAATTAACCAGCCCGTATGGTACGGTCATAGGGATCGTATTGTACGGTCTCCTTTGGAACCCTGACAGTTAAGCTATAGAGACCGCATTGTACGGTCTGCAGGACCGTATTGTCCGGTCTCCTTTCTGCCTCAGGTTTCGAAGGATCTTGTGCAAAAAAACACCGTATTGTACGGTCCCTTTGACCGTATTGTACGGTCAGGTCCAGAAATGCTGATTTTCAAGGAATTTCCTTCTAAGTCCATGTTTCTCACTCAAAAACCAAATAAACACCAAACATGGACTAGAAGGGGAACTCTCAAGCACTCCTTTGAAAATAAACCAATATAGGTTGCGCATAGGCTTATAGTAATTTTTCAATCGGCAAATAAGAAGCAACCAAATAAGAACCAAATGCGATAAAACCAAAGGAGGGGTATGTATGAGCCATTTGCCTATGATCCGTGCAAGTAGATTTAACCTTGAGGATCATTTAGCAAGACACAATGGGCATGAAGCACAATTCTTTTCTTTAGTCACACTTCTATGAGATGTGAGATCATATTACGAATGAAACACTTACTCATAGTGTGACAACTCCTTTGTGATTTCCTATATGTAATGCATGAGACAAGCATATCATACAAATGCAAGGGAAAGTAAACATGCCATGTGATATGCAAGCAAAGTTAAGACAACGCATAAAGGAAACCTACTCAAGGCCAAGTTTGAACCTCTCTCAAGCTTACTCACTATGAGCCAAACCTTGCCTTGAGTCCATCGCTCCACCAACTCAAGCATCCCCCATGCTCATAGCTATCTTGAGAAAGTTAGACCTTGAACTAATTTTTATGTTCTTTTCTTTTTAGTTATTAACATATGCATGAATGCAAACATACTAGTTCACAAAGGAGAACCTAGCTACCATGCAAGCAATGCAAGAAAAGAAACTACTATGATACAAGTTACCTCCTTGAAGAGTAGATTTGTCGATGACGCACTCGAAGCTTGTGGTGGACGTTCATGAGTTGACGTTGCGGCGCACGGTCCACCACCATCACCCTTCTAGGTCTTGTTCTTGGGAGCCCACTCGCACTTGGTTGGCCTCTCAAGGTCAACTATGCATTTGGGCACCCAATCTTCCTCATCATCCTTCTCTTGTCGGGTGATCCAAGAGCCTTTGCCTTCACCTTGCCTTTCTTGTCCCTAAAGAGCTTGTAGTGTGTATTTCCATGGAACAAGTTAGCGTTAGGCAAAACCTTGGAACTTCTCACCTTGGGACAATTCTTGCTAGTGTGGCCGTCTCGGCAACACTTCTCACAATAGTAGTCGTCCGCCATGAGGGGGACTACCCAAGGTGGAATGTCCTCGTCCTTGCCGATGAGGTTGATGGCGGCGGGGTAGGAGCCGAGTCCCTTGTGCCCGGGGTTGTTCACAAGGTTGCGACCAAGTATCTCCTTATAAATGGTCCTTCCCTTGTGAGCCTCTCGAAACCGTCCATCACCGAAGCTCTCTCCTCCTTGAGTTGATGATATTCCTTCAAAATGTTCTCATCAAGAGAGATGCTCTCAAGAGAGGGAGTTAGTCCATCACAAGTAATATATGAAGAATCGGAAATGGATGAACTAGAGGAAGAAGTGTTACACTTTTCGAGGAGGGATTGATGTTCTTCCTCAAGAACCTTGAACTTGCCGTTGAGCCTCATGTGTTCAACCTTGAGCTTGTCGTAGCTTTCATCCAAGGTCATGAGCGAAGTGGAAAGGTGCTTGATCTCATCCTCTAGTAACTTGGACTTCTCCTTGAGCTTCATGTGATCTTCCTCAAGCTTGTCATAGTCTTCATCAAGAGCCTTGTGAGAGATAGATAAGTCCCTAAGTTCACCCTCAAGTTGACGAACTCGGAAAGCGGCCACATCATGTTCCTTCTCCAACCGAGCAATGGTCTTGTCCTTCTTCATGATCATCTTGCCGGTTAGGAGAATGCTATCCAAGAGTTCCTCATATGTGGGCTTATCCTCCTCACCAAACTCTTCATCGGACTCGCTCTCCTCATCCTCACTACTATCATCATCTTTGGCCATCAAGCAAGTCGGTGGTGGAGGTAGAGTCTCGGAGATGTTGGTGAGAGCAATGCCGGCCATTTTCTTTCCCTTGGAGGATGAGTCATCACTTTCTTCTTCATCACTATCATCATCCGAAACCCACTCTCCAACATAGAGTCCCTTGCGAGATGATCTTCTCTTGTCTTTGCCTCTAGAGCTTTCCTTCTTGACAAACCTCTTTCTTGCCTTGTACTTGCTTCTAGGGTCTTCTTCTTCATCATCGCTTGACTCTTGAGTCTTCTTCTTGCTCTTCTTGATTGGCTTCGGACATTCCTTGGCAAAGTGACCCTTCTCCCCACAATTGTAGCACTCGGCATCTTTCTTGTTGATGAACCTTCTCTTGAAGAAGTTGCTTCTCTTCATGAGGAGTGCTAGATCATTGGGATGAAGTTGCAACAAGTCTTCAACGTCTTCTTCAAGCTCTTCATCACTTGAATCTTGAGTCACTACCTTCTTCATCTTCTTGCTTGACCCCTCGGATGCAAAAGCAAGATTCTTGGAGGGCTTCTCATCAAGCTTCTTGTCGAGGTTGTAGCTCTCGAAGGCGGTGATATTCCCAAGTAGCTTGTGGGTTGTGAGGGCTTGAATGTCGGTGTTGAAGAGGCATGTGATGAGTGCTCCATATTTCTCCCTTGGGAGAATCCTCAAGATCTTCCGCACAAGGTCACCATCATCAATCTTGTCCTTCACACCGAGAGAGTTGATATCCTCTACAAGCACATTCAAGCGAGAATAAGTGTCATTGATTAGCTCATTTGAAGACATGGCAAAATCATCATACTTGTTCTTTAGCACATAGTATCTTTCCTCTTTCACGTCCGTGGAACCCTCATGAATTTGTTGAATTTGAGTCCACACTTCATGAGCGGTACCCGCAGACTTGACTCGAGCAAAGACCTCTTTAGTGATAGCTTCAAACAAGGCATTTTTAGCTTTAGCATTTGCCTTTGCAAGATTCACATCAAGAGTACCAATGGGAGTCCTTAGAGAGACACCGGTACTTACTACCTCCCATGCGAGAGGATCGAGAGCCTCGAGGTAAGCTTGCATGCGAGCTTTCCAATAGGCATAGTCGGTCCCATCGAACGGGGGCGGCCCATGATCTCTCGGCATCCTTACTCAAGGCGGTTAAGCCCTATTTGAGCAACGAGGCTCTGATACCACTTGAAAGGATCAAGGGCACCGAGAGGGGGGGGTGAATCGGTGTGTCAACAATTTCTCCCAAACATACTTTAGGCGTGAAGCTAGCAAGACTAGATATGGTGATAACAAAAGCAAGCGATGCGCGCACACAATCTAGTCTATGCAACAAGCAACACCCTAGCAAGCAATTCTACCAAGTAGTAAAGCCTAACAAGCAATTCTACCAAGTAGTAAAGAGACAACCTATCATGCAATTCTACTAGCACATAAAAGTAAATGCGGAAGCGTAAATGCTAGTATGTAAAGGAGATAAGGATAGGGATGCTCATGATTTTTCCCGTGGTCTCGGAAGGGTGGCGCCTTCCCCTACTCCACGTTGGGTCACTCCCGCCGGAGTCTCGACCCCGTCCCTCCGCTCGATGGCGATCCCTCCTAGAGCACACTTCACCCTCCGAGTGAAATCGCGGGCACGTCCCGCCGGGCTCGATCCCGGGTACTCTTCCGGAGGTAAGGCTCCGCACTTGATGCGTGCCAAAGGGCGCTCCACTAGTGATGCTTCTTTCGCACGGGAAGCTCCAAGACCGTGTACAAACTTGTGTTAGCTTCCACAATCTCCTTGGACAGCTCAACACCAACGCCTAACCGGTCTAGGCCTCGCCACAGACCAAGAGTAACAAACCGAAGTGACTCTCTCAAGCTCACACTAGCCTAGAGATCAAGTGGATGCAATTGCTACTCTCTCAAGCACTAGGATCACTCCAAATCCTTCACAAGTGCTTCTCTCCCTTGCTCTTGGCTTCCTCTGAGTTTCCTGCACTCCAACAATGGCCAAGAGACCCCTCAAGGGGCGGGCAACCAACTATTTATAGGCTACCAACCCAAAACTAGCCGTTGCCCAAAAGTGCCCTGCGAAACTAGAGACCGTACAAAGGACCGTACTGTCCGGTCTCTTCCAGACCGTATTGTCCGGTCTCTATTTCCAGGCGCATCTCCATCTTCTTCTTCATCTCCAATGAAGACCGTACTGTCCGGTCCCTAGGACCGTACCGTCCGGTCGATTGTCCGGTCTTCATTTCTTCCACTTCCAGAAACTTCAACTTCTCTGTCTGGAAATCCTCTGATGACCGTACCATACGGTCCCTAGACCGTACTGTCCGGTCCTATTGTCCGGTCTTCATTTTCTCAGCATCCCGAGACTTCACTTCTCTGTCTGGATCTTCAATGAAGACCGCATTGTACGGTCCCTAGGACCGTACTGTCCGGTCTCTTCCGGATAAGCTGAAAACTTGATCCACTCTTGATCTTGCTTCCAACTTCTTCATCCTTGGGTCCTCTTCCTCTCTTCAGCCACCCTAGCCCTCAAGAGACTCACAATGCATCCATTTGATCTCTAACCTAGTGTGCTCTAAGAGAACCAATTCGATCCCTCTTGATAGTCCGGTTTTCCTATGGACTCAAGCTAACATCTAACCAAGCAACACTCGCTTGGATCTAGCATGTCCTTAGCCTTGATCCACATCTTCTCCGCGACTCCATCAAGCTCTCGATCCGAATTGTCGAGGCAACCAATCACCAAGTCGTCGATAGATAGAATATGTGAGACGACGCTTCATTGACATGACCATTTGAATATCCTACAAGGAAATGTTAGTCACATCAATATGGTCACCCAATCACCAAAACATTCATACCTTTGGGGTTTCCAAACTCCAATGGTCATGAAGCTTACAGAAGTCGGCATCAAAGTCTGCTACGCCTCTGCGGCACATCCACAAAGCAACGGTCAAGCTGAGCGCGCTAACGCCGAAATCTTACGCGGCCTCAAGACCAAAGCGTTCGACCCCCTGAAAAAACGAGGGTCGAAGTGGACCGCTGAACTACCCGGAGTATTATGGTCTCTCCGGACCACGGTGAACCGCGCCACCGGTGAAACACCCTTTTTCCTGGTGTACGGCCGAAGCAGTTCTACCGGCCGAGGTAGCATTCGCGGCCCCGCGAGTTGTCTCACTCGGCGGCTCACAACCAGAGACACCATGCCTCTCTGCTAGTGAACCCGGGGGCATCGCACTTGTATCCACCATGTATCGTTATTTCTACGATTTTCGGCTAACAATAAAGTCTTGTTTTCTCCTACTATGCGTTTTTTGTTCTCTGCTCATAACCTTTTCTCGCGGATGAACCTGTGCCATTCGGACAACATGGCAAGAACGTCACCCATGTCAAAAATCTCGTGTCAAGGTCGATCGGCTCAGCCAACAATCCTGTAAACACTTGGGAGGGCAACCCCCGACCAAAAACGCGGATGCAAAAGGCCCAAGCTATCACCAAAACACAGATTAAAAGCATGATGATGTTCGAACTAGGGCCGAAAGCAGAACGGATCATCACGAGATAGGCAAAAACACAGGGAGCAAGGAAGAAAACCACGAAACTTAATTCACAAAACACTTAAAGTTATCACCGCCCCCTACTTGCCGGGGCACCAGTTCTGTTGTTACAGGAACGGGCGGAAGTCAACTATTACATGGGGCACCTCCCCTATGCCGGGCTCGCAGGCCCCTCGTCCTGGTCCGGGACGTACGCCCTCACCAGCTCCTCGACCACCGGCGCCACACGGTCCTGATGGCGCGTCGCCTCGGCGGGGTCGGGGCCGGCCAGGAGTAGGTCGGTCGGGAAGTCGGGGACGCGCTCCAGGACGACGGTGACAAGGTCGGAGGCGACGGCCCGAATGGCGGCCTCTCCCTGCTGCGCGAGCCGCCCGCGGACATCATCACCAAGCCTCTCGAAGAATTGCGCGAGCGGCATCAGCGCAAGGAGGATCTGGCCGAGGGAGGGCTCCTGGTTGCCGGTCCGGAGCCGAGCCATGTTCGCCCTCTCCAGGCCGTCGTTGATGCGGCGGAAGATGTCATGCGCCATCGTCGAGAGCCGCCGGCGCTCCGAGTTCCACTCAGGATCAGCAACGGCCCCGGGCGGAGTGACCTCGCTGGAAGCGGCGCCTGAGTCGCGCAACCTCTGGTTCAGGTCCTGGACCTTCACCGTGAGGTCGCGGATCTTGATCTGCGCGTCGAATAGCGCTCCCGCCCTCGCTTCGAGCTCGCGGATCCGCTCCAGCTGCCTCCTCTCCTGCACCGCCCAACTTTCAGCGCGGTCCTCCAAGTCTTTGATGCGGACGGCCGACTGGCGGATGAGCTCGTCGCGCTGGTCGATCGAGCCCTGCATCTCCTGCCGCACCTCCGCGCGGATCCTGACGGCTTGCGCGCCGGCCAACCCGCGGGCTTCCTCCAACCTCGCCTGCGCGCGGTCCTCCCTCGTCTTCATCGACTCCTCGTGGGCTCGGACGGCGGCTGCATGGGCGTGCTCGCGGGTTCCCAGGTCCCACGCCCGGGCGGTCAGTCGCTCCTCCTCGCGCTGCAGCTCTTCGCGCCGGGTGTCGAGGCCGGCCTCAGCAATGTCCAGTCCCTGCTCGCGCCGCGCGATGGCTTGCTCGCGCGCGGCCAGCGCCCCCTCACGCGCATCCAGGTCGGTGGATCGGGCGTTCAGTTGCTGCTCGCGCTCCCAGACGCGGTCCTCGCGGCGCCGAACCTTCTCCTCGCAGAGCTTCACGACTTGCTCGCGGTTGTCGAGGCGGATCGCCCGCCGGCTGTTTTCCCGGAGCAGCTCCTCGGTGGCGGCTCGGTCACGGGACAGCTCCTCCATGCTCTCCCGGTGCTGGAACTGGGCCGCACGCACAGCACGGCGGAGGTCCTCCTCGGCGGCGGCGACGGCGGCCTCGCGCTCGGCCAGCTTCCTGCTCTCGTTCTCGGCGGCGTCGCGGAGGGACTCGGCCATGCGCAGCGCCTCGGCCACAACGCGGGTCATGGGCGGCACCGGTCTGCCCCCACCAGCAATCACCTCCTCGACGACGGCCGCTGCGGAGGTCGTGGCGAGCCTTGAGCCACGAGCGCCATGCGCCGCGCGCGACGGGCGCGGGCCACCACCAGGAGCAGACGACGGCGGCGTTTGGTCTGGCGAGCGCGCCTCGGAAGAAGGCGCCGCGGGGCCCGGAACGCTGCCGGACGACGGCAGCCCGCGGGAACCGCGGAAGGGAGCTGGGATCGGGCGCGCCGGGGCAGACGGCTGCGCCTCCGAGTCCTGGACCCCCGGCCCAGAACTTGACGCAGGCGGCGACGCGGGACGGAGCGGCGACGGTACCCTCTCCTCCTCACGCCGTGCCGCAGGCGAAGCGGCACGACGTTCCTCCGGCTCCGACGACCTGGGGGCACTGGAACGTGCCTCGGGCTGAGGCTCCACCTCGGCGCGAGAGGAGGGCTCCACACGAGGGGCGTCCGCGGCCGCAGGCAGTGGCGTCGCCGCCCCCGACCTGTCTCCGGCCTCCGCCTGGCCGTCGCCCTCGGAGCGGGGCGCGCCATCGGCAGTCGCAGGGGTCGGGCGCGGTCCCCTGACACAGATGCAGGAAAAACTCAAAACCAGCGCACATCAGATCTAGGGCAAAGGAAAAACCCGGAACTGGCATGCGAAGCTTACCGTCGAAGGCGCTTGTACTGTGGCCGGACTCCGACATCCGGCACCTGCAGCACAACAGCAGGAGGCGTCGGGCTCCGGTCTCTCTTCGAGCACCCGGTGTCGCCAGCGTCACCGCGGGCGGCGACCGGGCCGGTGGTGGTCGAGGACGGCGGGCTCGGCTCGGCAGGCTTCTTCCCCTTGTCGCCGGCGGCCGGAGCGGGCCCCTGCGGCTCCGGGCGCGCCGTCGAACCTCGCGGAGGGCCGGCGGCGTCACGAACCCGGAAGGCCTGCTGCGGCGCCGCAGTCTCGATCAGCCCGGCGTGGTTGATATTGGGCATTGCCGCCAAAATGTCGCGGCGCCGGGGGTCCAGATGCAGCGGCTGCGCGTCGTCCGGATACCTCAAGGTGTCCGGGGGATTGGTGTCCGTCAGCGCATTGTACGCTGCCCTCTCCTCCGACGGCGTCAGATCGGAGCCGGATCCCCGGCGGGTCCGACCGACGAAGTTGAAGTCAGAATACCTCCACGTCAGTTGGGGCCGATCCCGCAGCGGGGCGATCCGCCTCCGCAGGAAGTCGTGGATCACGATCCCCCCGTGGAGGCCGGCTGCGGCGAGAATGGCGATGCGGTTGGTCACCGGCTGGAGCCACGAAGGAAGGCGAGGGCAACCCTCCCAGTACTCCGACGACTAGGTCGGCACGGACCGCGGGAAGGAGAGGCGACGGAAAGGCTGGCCGCTGCGGAGGTAGAACCAATCCCTACGCCACTGATCGAACCGCGCCCTGGGCGTGAAGTCGATGTACGACTCGGACTCGCCCTCGGTCCGGCGGCTGAAGCGGACGCTCCCCACGGGGTCGTCCCTCCCCATCGGGCGAAGCCGGTAGTAGCGCCGGAAAAGCTCGACGCACGGGCGCACCCCCACGAAAGATTCGCAGAGGTGCGCGAACACGGACAGGATCAGGACGGAGTTGGGCGTAAGATGCGCCAGCTTAATCTTGTACTGCAGCAGCACCTCCATCAAGAAGAGAGAGAACGGCGGAATCGCCCCGGCCAGAACGAAGGAGAGGAAGGAGACGATCTCCCCTCCATCGTGGTCCGGGCTGACGTCGGCAGTCGCCGCGCGCACCACGACGCGATCCTGCCCCTCGGGGTCCGGCAGGTGCAACCGCACCTGCTCTAGGTCCCCCTCCTCCAGAAACCTCGACACCGGCAGAGCCGGCTCCTCCGGCGCTGCGGCCGCAGGCGGAGGAACCGGGTGCACCGAAGTCGAGCGGTGGCGGCGACGAGCTTTCTTGTCTCCGGCCATCGGCGAGAAGAGCAAGAAAGGCAAGAGCTCACAAAACCCTGGGATGCAAGGGAGCAAGAAGACGGAGAGCGCGAGAAGTGCAACCGCTGCGGAAGAGTGTGGAAGTGGTGAAGTCGGAACGCTGCGCCAGTCCTTTTATCAGGACGGGGCAGGCGAAACGACGCCCCGTAGACGACAGGAGTCTGCGTGGGCCCCGCCACTATCTTCGCGAGCGAGCGCCGCGCAACTGCCAGGGCCGCGGCGTTTCGCCTCCCGAGGAAAAAACGGCGCGCGCGCGAAAACCTACCCAAAGGGGCTGACGAGTAGGCCCCGATCGACCCCGGCGTCCCGCTCGGCGTCAACCGGGGCGGGGGCTCCTGTCGGTGTATTGGGAACTAGGGTCCCCACTCCCCCGGTCAAAAGGCCGGCCCGAGTCCGGCTTGGGCCGGAAGAGGCAGCCGCGCGCCAGATGGGCTGAGGCGGCCCAACAGGACGGCGCGGAGCACTGGGCGCCGGTGCGGCCCGCAGCCGCAAGCCGCCCGGTGTTGCCACGTGGCTACGCCCTACGGCTCCCGCGGCCACCCGCGGGACGCGGATAAGGACGGGTCCCACGAGCCTGTGGGGGCCCGGCACGTGGCGGCGGTTGTTTGCGGCGCACTAATAGCGCCGCGGCGCGACGAGACGCCCCGGGATTTCGTGCGGCTACAGTGCGCGCGGATCCGGGGCGCGGGGATTCCTCGCAGAGGGGCCCCACCTGCCAGCGACAGCCCGCGCGGCCGCGCGGGCGGGTCGCTGGACTTCAATGCGCGTGCGCATCACGCAGAGCCGCGACTGATGGACGCGACCCGACCAGTCGCAGCCCTGTGGCGCACTGTTCGGCTGGCAGGGAGGCGTGGGCTGACGGGCGCCGCCTGCCACCGTACGACGCGCCCCACGGACCGAGGGACCATCCGGTGCATCGGGTCCCTTTCCGCGCCTCACCACTCCGGCTGCGGTGCGCGTGCTGTACGAACGACGAGACAACACGACGGAAGTCAGCTGCCCAGTGAAGGCAAGACGAGCGAAGCCCGCTGACAGGGGAATGGACGTCCGGCATCTCGGGCGGAGAGGGGGCTGCCAACCGGCGCCCTCATAACGGCCCATGAACGGGTCTGGCCTCTCCTTGCACTATAAAAGGGGAGTGCCTTGTACATGAAACCAACACACAACACTTGAGCAATACCAGACAAGCAGGACGTAGGGTTTTACACCTCTGGTGGCCCGAACCTGGGTAAAACTGCTTGTGTTCTTCCTCTTTCTCGTGCGCGATTCCAACACTTAGAACCGTTCGCTCCCCTCCGAATCTCAAAGGGAGGCCGTGCTAGGCTCCCATTTGCCGTGGTTTCCACACCTCGACACATGCCCTGCAGTTATGTGTGAATGCGGTGTGCATATATCTATGTGCGTCTGCGTGACCGCTGAGTAGAAACATATGAAATTGTTGAAATATTATGTGCAGGGGAAGAGTATTCCTTATTATTAATTAAAAATAATAATATTAATGTAGTTGAAACATATAAAAATGTTCAAAACATGCCAACATGTGGCCAAATATATGATGTTTCTATTAGACTGACTCCAACAAGGATGGGCAGTTTTGAGAGGCAAACGACCCATTGCCTCGCGTGAACAGTCGCTTGCATCTCCTTCGCACGACAGCGTCTCCAACAAAGATTGCATTTCCTTGGCATCGCACCGGCTCCGCCCCGCCTCGGCCACGCGCCGCCCCGCTCTGCTCCGCCCGTCGCGGCGCCGGCCGACCTCCGCGCCGCCGCTCGTTCGGCCCGCCCTTGGGCCCCTGCGCTAGAGGAAGAAGAAACACAGGAGCAGAAGAAGAAACATAGGAGCCAGACGTCGACGCCGTCGCCGTGGAAGGCGTGAGCGCACAGCGGCAGGCCGTCTGCGAACTCGAGCAGGGGAGCCAGTTTCAGAGCTCGTGCGCGCGACGCGGCGCGCCTGGGCGTCGCCGGGGACGAAGAGGAGGACGGCATCGACGACATCGAGGGCGAGTTTGGACTGCAGGGCGGCCGCGGGGACGCCGACGACCCGCAGCTCATTGCCGAGGCCATGCTCCGGGCGCAGATGAGCTACGGCCGCGGCGCTGTGCCTCCCTGCCTTGGCGCCGCGGCGAGCTCGCGCGTATGGAGGACGCCGTGCTGGAAATGGGCCGCCGCGCGGATGCGCCACGCTCCACCCCGCGCGTGAGCGCGCGCGCACACGCCCCGCGCCCCCCCGCGCGGCTGCTCCGACCCGCTCCACCCCGCGCCACGCTCCACCCCGTGCCGCGCTCCGCGCCGCCTCGTCCCGCGGCGCGCCGCCATGCTCCAGCTCGCGCTCGCCATGGCACATCCTGGTGCTCCTCCTTTTTCCTCAAAATCCCCTTTCTCTTCCCAGCCGAAAGATACTAAATCGCAAAATTCACAGCATATGGCAAGAAATCGATGAAATTGATCCTACAATGACCTTCTAAATCTTCCAACTAATCCATTTGAGCAGTCACGGGCATCGATTTGGGCCAAATCCGATGCAAGCGATCGATCTCTGAAGGCAGGGCGGCTGCTGCAATGTGCGAGCACGATGGAACTCAGCAGCTTCCTGGTAGGCGTGGCGAGGTCCTCGACTCGGCCCTGGTAGGCGCGCGCCTCCGTGCCCGGCCGCCACGCCCCTCCGCCCGGCTCCGCTGCAGCGCCCAGCCGACGCGCCCCGGCCCCGCGCCGCCACCTCGCCTCCACCGCGCGCCCGCTGGTCATCGGCGCCGACGCGTCACCTTCGCCTCCACGCGGGCCCGCGCGGCTCAAGTCCTTCGCCCTCGCCTCGTCGCCGGACGCCGTCCGCGGCCGCGCCTCCCCGCGACGCGCCACTGCCTCCCCGCAAGCTTGCGACGCATCGCCGCCTCTGCGCCAGCCCGAGACGCGCCGCGCGCTCGTCGTCGTTCTCCTCCCCTTCGCGCTGCTGTCCTCCTCCTCCGTGCTCCTCTGCGCGCCACCCTCCCCTCGCCGCCCGTGTTGCTCCGGCTCCAGGGATGGCAGTAGCAGTAGCAGCAGCAGCAGTGGCCGCGGCCCCTCCCGCCAGCGCTCCTCCTCCGCTGCCACGTGACCACCGGCCACTGCCTCAAATGCGTTCCGAGGAGAGAGGGATTGCAATGTTGCATCGCCTCTCTCCTCAAATGAAAACTGGCTTCCGCATTTTGCACACTCTGTTGGAGAGGATTGGATGGTGTACAGTGGTGTTTTGGGAGGCAAAAATGGGTTTGCCTTCCATTGTTGGAGTCAGTCTTAGACAGCCAAACAATTATTCCAGCCAATCGCTGTCAATCCAGTTTATGCCGTTACGGGTTTTTTCCTCTTTTCTTTTGAAAATAGCTATGCCGATATGATTTTTTTTATCGACCATACATGTATTAAAGTTAAGGAAGGAGTACACACGTACACACACAGGTACGCTGTAGAAGGATACAAAGGACAGCTGTCCCACCCAAAAAGCAAAAAAGCCCCTAACTAAAGCAGAAATTGCAAAGAAGCCCCTGGACCTTTTGCCCAACCAGAACGGCGAGATCCGCCGTCGCCAGCCCTCGTCGGCGCCAGCCAGACCCGCCGCCGCCACCATCCCAGCACTGGAAGAAGCCCCATCGCCACATGGCTTTGATTTGAGCCGGAACAGACACTCGCATAGCGAGATGCGCCAGAGCTGAACGCACCGTCGGCCGGGGCCGCGCCCCGGGCTTCGACCAGCTCGAACCTCCACTCGCCGTCGACTTCGGAAGCCGCCGCGGGATCTCCGAGCTCGGTCCGACCTCCAAACATCCGCCAACCCGCAGCCTCCTCTTCCTCCCATATCCAAAAGGCCGGCCCCTTTCCCACCTCGGCGAACACCAAGGTAGAAGAGGACCGACGACCGACTCCTGTACACGGACCCCCCGACGGGAGGCCCCTCCCCACAAGCTCGCCACCGGCGCCGGAGCGGAGCGCCAGCAGGGCACGGCCAAGCTCGGGGGAACTTATTCGGACGTGAGGCTATCGCCGCCGCAGCCTCGCCGATGACCGCCGAAACCCTAACCCTAGACAAAGGAAAACCTAAACTAGGACCTACACCACAAGCCGGTGAGAGCACAGCGAGCTCCGCCACCTCCTGAAGCCCAGAGGGCCATCGGAGGCGGAGGAGATCTCCGGCTCCGCCGGCGGCGACCCGGCAACCCTTTTCTCTCCCTTTCAACTGTAGCAGACGCGCGGGGTTCGAGAGAGAGAGAAATACCGTTATGATTGATCTGTGGTCGAGAGCGCGCCGACATGCGACCCAAATCTCAACTTGCAAAACGCCCACGCATTCAGACGATTCTTCTTGATTTCACGCGTTCAGCACATCGCCATCTCTGCACGTATGCATATCTTCGTGCCAGCTTTGCAAGTCAAAAGCCGATGCGTCCATACCTGCTTGCTTGCCTGACACTGGTGCTGTCCATACCTGGTTGCTTGCCTACTGGTGCATGCATCAATGATAAACGTAGCCATCCTAATTAAACAACATCAAAAAATGAAAAGGATGAAGTACTCGAAGATAAGATTTGATTGCTCCTCATTCCAATATTCGTGTGAAAGAAAAATACCCCACGTGTGCCTCAACTGCCGCAATTTGTAGTATGGTCAACTTTGCCTTAATTGACGTCCTACCAGCACGAACAACGGTATAAAGTGTGCCTCGGCTCCATGTTTCTGGCTATCGAGTTGACCAACAGATCATCTCCAAATCCTCATTTCCTTCCGCTTCTTCTCCCTCAGCTAGCTACGGCGGGAGATGTGGCCGTCCCTGCTGCCGTTCCTGTACCCGCCGTCGGCGTTTGTGGCGGCGATGTCGGCGGCGGCCGCCGTCTCGCTTGTCGGCCTGGGCCTCTTGGAGCTCTGCGGGGTTAACCTGGCCTACTCCAAGTTCTCGAACGGCACGGTCGCCGGCGTGCTTCTGCCGAGCCGCGTCGGGATGCTGGTGCTCTACGCCCCGGCAGCGCTCGTCGCCGTGGCGGTGTATTTCGTTGTGCCTGGCGTCGTTGAAGGCACGCGCACGCAGGTCCTCAGCGCGGCGCTCGCCGTCCACTTCCTCAAACGAGTACTCGAGGTAATGAGATACACATGTTCGGTTTCTTTAAAAAACTATTTGGTGATCGATCCATCATCGATCCCAATGATTTTGCTCGAGGTATGATTTTCCTCAAATAGTTTTTTTAACTATTTGGCGTCTTTGGGACTCATGAATTTTACAGAAAACAACATAATTCCTGTTGAAATCTATAAGTATGAAAATTCACGTTTATCCGGCGGTCTTCCTAACAAGTGTGTTCTCTGTCAGGTTCTCTTCCTCCACCGATACAGTGGGAGCATGCCGCTCGCCACGGCTTTGACCATCTCCACCACTTACCTTCTCGCCACGGGCAGCATGATCTATGCGCAACACCTCAGCCACGGTCTCCCGGACCCCGCCGTCGACTTGCTCTACCCCGGCGTGCTCGTCTTCGCCGTCGGCATCACCGGCAACTTCTACCACCACTACCTCCTCGCAAGGCTGAGAGGCGGTGCAGGGGACAAGGGGTACAAGATCCCCAGGGGAGGGCTGTTCGATCTCGTCATCTGCCCGCATTACCTCTTCGAGATCCTGGCGTTCGTCGGCTTCGCCATGATCTCGCAGACTCTGTGCGCGCTCGCCGTGGCCTTGGGCATAGTGACATATCTCACTGGCCGAAGCTGCGCCACCAGGAGGTGGTACGCGTCCAAGTTCGAGGATTTTCCTACGAAGATCAAAGCTCTCGTTCCGTATGTATTGTGATGAGTGTGTAGAGTGCGCCCTCTCCGCATACATTCTCTCGTACTAGTGGATTGATGTCAATTCGTCTTGTCTGAAATGTATGAGCCATGACAACAGATGACTTGCACTATGCAGATTAATGTATCTTCAAGTACTTCTGGTGCAGGATTGTGAATGTCATTTGCAGATGACTTGCACTATACTGAAATGTATTTGCAGATTAATCAGGACCGAGTGGCCTGTGACTCTAGAAGAAAAGTGCGTCCAATCGGCAAGTCAGGAAAACTCTTATCTTGTACCACAAGGCAAATCTTGTTGTAACCGACTAGAATCATTTTTATGTAACCTGGTACCTTTGAATATATAAGGCGGACAGTGACCTATCCAAAAAATCAACATCTACCGCATAATACAAAACACACATAAGACATAGGGTTTTTACCTTTCGAGAGGTCTGAACTTGTATAAACTTGCCGTTTTGTGTTCATCATCGTGTTATTGGTTTCTTCGCCACCCATTAAAATGTATGGATGTCTTAAAACCTTGACACATACTACACCTATCTATTGTTCTGGTGTTACGCTGAGTTGAAACCAGAGTCCAGGTTTAGGCCGTAGGGTGGGCCGAACACTAATAATTGGGCTCACGAGGGTGCGCTGACAAAGGAAAAATGCTACTGTCTATAGGTGCTATAGTGCTAAAAATGTTGCTGGGCTGAATCTAGAGGTGGGCCGCAGCCCACCCGTCCACACTGCTGGGCTGAATCTAGTGCACATCTTTGCGAATAAAACACATGAATTAATTCCAGGTAGGTGATCCCAAACATTTTTTTGTCCAAAAAATAATAATAAACATTTTTTTCGCCCAGAACAGAATAACAAAGTATTTTATGGAACAATATAATTCTGACAGCTTGATCCAAACATCGGATGACTGAAAAATAAATTTCATGCTGCATTATTGATAGAGAAAAATTTGAAGAATATTCCTTCAGTAAGATAAATTTTGAATATGGGCCCTCCAAATATCGAGATCAATTATAAGAAAATTAAGATATGGCTTCATCTAATGCTTAGCCTAATTGTTGATATAAATTAGTTTTAAGCATGTCAAAAAAAAGTTTACGGTGGATAAGAAAATTAAGAAAAACAGACCAAGCATTTCAAGGTCACAGGGCACACGTTGCGAGACAGGAGAAATGTGTGATCATAGAATTGCTGATCATTTTCTTGAATTTTGTCACCTATACAAGATATGTAATAATGAACAATTTATGAGTGTTGAAAAACATCAGTTTCCATTATCTAGAATAAATGAGAATAAGGCTCCCCGTTGATGATCAACATTGCACTAGTGGTTATGTGCGAATTTGTTGAAATCATGTTCTGTGTGCATTTGAGAATACCTTTCTTATAATTACTGTGATATTGATCTATGCAAAATGGCAACAATTAACATTGTTAATTAAAATCATGCCACAAGCGAAAAAATATGATTATTAAATATTATAACATATTGCTACTCCGACTTCTCCATATTCTCATAATATTCCTGTGTCGCGCGTGAAAAGAAAAATATAACATCTAGTTCCTCAACTGCTAGAATATTTCTCAGCAAAAAAGAAAAAGAAAAAGAAGAAAAAAAAAGAAGTGAAATGTAACATGTGCTTCGGCCGCTCAAATCTTTATTGCCGCCCATGACATGTGCCTAGAGAACTCTGAATCCTCCATTCCTGCTTCTTCTCCCCCACCCCATATACTGCCACAAATCACAACGGCACCGTAGTGGCAACAAGCAACTCGTAGTGGTTTCCCAGGGAAAAAAAAGGCAATTCGTACTTGTGTGTGGGTGAGAGAGAGAGAGAGAGAGAGAGAGATGTGGCCGTCCCTGCTGCCGTTGTTCCTGTACCCGCCATCGGCGCTTGAGGCGGCGATATCTGCGGCGACAGTCGTCTCTTTTGCCGGCTTGGGCCTCTCGGAGCTTTGCGGGGTTAACCTGGCCTACTCCAAGTTCTGGCACACCATGGCTGCAGACGGCGGCTGTGGGCAGAAGCGGGGTATCGTCGGAGTGCTTCTGCCCAGCCACAGCACGATGCTCGTGGGCTACGCTCTGGCAGCTCTCATTGTTGTTGCGGCGTTCTTCGCTGTGCCAGGCATCGTGCAAGGTGCGCGCACGCAGGTCCTTGCTGCGGCGCTCGCCACCCACTTTGTCAAACGAGTACTCGAGGTAATGAGTACTAAGTTTTTTGCTTTACCTGTTTGAGCAATGTATAAGTAGAATATCAACCAATTCTTTGAACATACATGCTCCATCTCAGCCGCTGCAATTTTATAGACCTCTAATATTCCAAACAAAAAAACATTGAGGAAAGCCTGCTAGCGATGACTCCTTGTAACCCGTCAGAAATTTGGTATTTAAAAAATACCGGCGCCGGTAAGACCGCGAAATCGATGACTTTTAGCCGGTTTGTGTCCGAAAGTCTTCAAACTTTTGATGAAAGATATTTTAAAATAAAGTTTTTGTTAAATTTTGAACAAAAACCGGCAGGTGACAAAAAACACCGGCACCAAATGGTGAATCCAAAATTCAGCAAAACTGCCGAATTTCGGCCAAATTTTTTATCACTGCTTGGAACTAATAAACTTTACAGAACATATAGTATAGCTTATGTACTCATCCGTTCCAAAATAAGCAGTTTTTAATTTGTTGGTCAGAGCTAAATCTTTTCAACTTTTACTAATAATATCTTTAAAAATAAATCAAATCAAATATAAATAGTTGCATATTATGATTGTTTGTTTCATGATCGATGGGTGTAATAACATTATTTGCACATGATTGAACATTATAATTTTTTTGTTATTAATAGTCAACGATAAAAAAGTTTGACTTTAACCAAACTCAGAAATTCTTATATTCTAGAACGAAGCTAGTGGAAATCTACTTAGGTGTGTTCGTTGCATGGGGTCTAAAATTTAGAGGTTCACATCAACAAATATTCTAATTACAAATAAAGTTTAATTACAAAACTAATTTCAGGACTCCGCTCGAATTCGCGAGACGAATCTAATGAGGGTAATTATGTTGTGATTAGGAGATAGTTACTGTAGCATCACTGTAGCAAAATATAGATTAATTAGGTTTATTAGATTCGTCTCGCGAATTAGAGAGGAGGGGTTGTGACATGCGTTTTGTCATTAAATTAATAAAAATATTTTTAAATAGTAATAAGATTCTCTTTGATGTGATAGGTTTAAAATTTAGAGGGGGGTGCGTCGAACGCACCCTTATAATCTATCTTTCTCTCTTCAGGTGCTCTTCCTTCACCAATACGGTGGGAGCATGCCTGTCACCATAGCCCTGACAATCTCCTCCTCTTACCTACTCATCACGTGCAACATGATCTATGTGCAGCACCTCAACCATGGTCTCCCGGGCCCTGCCGTCAACATGCTTTACCCCGGCATGCTCATCTTCGCCGCCGGCATCACCGGCAACTTCTACCACCACTACCTCCTTGCAAGGCTGAGAGCCGGCGGAGGCGAGGCGACGGGCAAGGGTTACAAGATCCCAAGAGGTGGCCTGTTCGAGCTCGTCACCAGCCCGCATTACCTCTTCGAGATCCTAAGGTTCTTCGGTTCGCCATGATCTCGCAGACTCTGTACGCGGTCGCCGTGGCCTTGGGCATAGTGGCCAATATCACTGGCCAAAGTTGTGCCACCAGGAGGTGGTACGCCTCCAAGTTAAAGGATTTCCCAATGAAGATCAGAGCTTCTTTCATTAGTTTTCTTTAATTTGTATATTAACGATAATATTACTCTCTTTCTGTGGTGATAAATGCTGATATTAGACGATCATTTCATATCTTTAAATGCCTTTTTATATCTCGTCAGTTTCGGGGGTGTTGCACAGCTCCGAGTACTGCGCTGGCAATAAGACCTGGAGGACCCGAAGCAGTATATATTTACGCAGCAACAGACACCCATTATGTTTTCATTGCAAACTAGAAAAGATATGTCATGGAAAGTCAAGAAACGACAGGTTTATTATCACAGAATCATTCATTTATTTGTTTCCCTTGGCGAAATCCCTTGGATTTGCCTTTACCGCTGCATGTGGTGGGGTGGTGATGGTGGAACAGTCCAACCTGGACAATACTACTTCAAATGGATGTCCATGATTCTGGAATTGGATATTATTTCATTTACATCAAAGTTATGACCAAAAATAAATGTTGACAAATCATTGATCCAACTTGCACTGCATTTGAAGTAACACGCAGGGGGGTTTCTCAACATTTATGTTCTGGTCTTAACTTTGACGTAAATGAAATGATATCCAATTCTAGATACATGAACATTCATTTGAAGTAGAGAATAGCTAAGCATCCGACTCTAGTGTCCGACCAACCTTTGAAGTCCATTGATTTCTATAACCTCCTTGCAATTCTCTGGCGCTGGTGCGTTGGATGTGTGAGTCGCATGTCGGTCTTACATCCAGAGTCGGAGCGTATAAACAATGGCGGAGCTGGGGGGGTCGGCAGGGGCCATGGCCCCCCGTATCGGCGGGAAAATCTCTCAGGAGCCCCTCTTCAGGGCCCTGCCCAGGGGCAAGAGCGGCCATGGGTGGAGGTGTGGAGCAACGACGCCGACGGAAGACGAGTCTCACGAAGACACAGCGAACCGTTTTTGGGCCGTGGGCCGTTGGACTTTTTCATCTATTTGTATTGCTCTCCGTAGGCTCTCTACAGCAGATGGCTTGTGGGCTGTGGCCTGTCATGGGGAGGCCAACGTGGGCCTGCAGCTCTTACGCACGAAAGTTGTCAACGTGGGCCTTTTAGTTTGCATATAAGAGCTCCTTTTGTTCTCAAAAAATATATATATTTAAGAGCTGCTGTTACATGCAAACTAAAAGTCTCTCTAAAAAAAACCATGCAAACTAAAAGGTTCATACTTTCCTTAAAAAAAAAGAAAAATGAAAGGTTCATACGGCATATAATTTTATTTATCGTATAATTGCCTATCATATTCTCACATTTATAACTGCCTATTCATATGCACCGGTCCTGCCTTCTTTGCATGCCCAAATGCGTCTTCGCCGCCTTCCACCTTTCGGTTTGTCATCCGAAAATCGTAGGTTCTTTATTAATTTTGAGTCCAATATCCACTAACAAACTCAAACGAGCATATTAAGAAGCTATAGGGTCTTTACTTAATCAGTTACCTGATATAAGATAGAATCATGGCTAGTTGTGTGCACGAATAGTGAAAAATTGGCACAAAATTGCCAATTTTTTTAATTCGCACAAAAAAATTTGCCAATTTTTTTAACTTTATTGTCGACCTTGTTCTTCCGCCCCCTCCCCCCCCCCCCCCCCCCCCCCCCTGAAATTCTTCTCCAGCTCCGCCACTGCGTATAATGCTGCTCTTTGAAGTAGTACTTTGCTTTTGTTACTCTCGAAAAAGAAGGATTCTTCTCTCTACATGACAAATCAATTTGATTACTTACAACAATTTTTTTTTGGCCTTTAAAAAGAATAGAGTATCGAATAGCGTGGTTGAGTGAATCTGCAACAACAATAGTTACAATTAGGGCTGGACGTCGAGCGAGCCGAGCTCGGCTTGGCTTGACTTGGTCTAGCTTGTTTGTCTAACGAGCTAGCTTGGTTTGGCTTGTTATCGAAGCGAGCTGAAAACTTAGTTTGGCTTGGCTCATTAAGCTTGCGAGCCAGCTTGTTTGGCTCAACGAGCTGGGCATTGTAGATGATCAGTGTAAAATTATAGATGTTATGTCTAAATTCTTGTTGGTTAAGATGCAAATAATCATAGTTATGCTACAAATAGAAATTAACATCGCACTTAAGTATTTGGAACATTCACACAATAGTCTTGAGAACTAAGATTATTGAAAATAGGACTTAGAACTAGATCTTTCTCAGCTCATTTGGCTCACGAGCAGCTCACGAGCTGGCTCGAGCTAGCTTGTTAACCAGACGAGCTAGATCTTTAGCTTGGCTTGTTAACATTTGCTTTCGAGCCGAGCCGAGCCGAGCCGAGCTAGGAGCTGGCTCAGCTCGCTTGCAAGCTGCGAGCTTTTCGTCCAGCCTAGTTACAATATAATATTTATTATAGGTTCATCAACACTTCTCAAACTGTTAATGTACTCTGAGACCATGCAAGGATTTTGAGAAGCTGAACATTTGCTAGGTGCCAAAATAAATTAAAAACAAAACATGTTACACATCTACATGGATTGCATGTGCATTTTTGTCCAAGTGGGGGAAAAACACGCACAGTTTCACGTTACCGGATTTTGGAATCTCTTTACAGCTTGTTTTCACTTCTTTCTTCACAGGCATGCAACTCCAGCATGCCGCTGAACTAATCGGGGGAAACTGTTCAGCTGATCAGCTCGTGTATGGCCTGCATGGTGGCTGGGGAGCTAGAAGAGGAAGATGCCCAGGGAGAGAAGGAAACCGGCGGAACCCGGACCAGGGGAAGGCAGCACCGCCGACAAGTAATCGACCGGCGGCGCCTTCGTCTCCCCGAGCTTCAGAACCACCGCATCTCGTGCCTCTCTTTCATTAGTTTTCCTTAATTTTTTATATTAATGATAATATTACTTTCCTTTTTGTGGTGATAATGTTGATATTATATAGCTGATCATTTCATATCTTTATATACCTTTTTATATGAAGTCGCCAGTTTCGGAGGTGTTGCACAGCTCCGAGTACCTCGCTGGCAATAAGACCTGGAGGACCCGAAGCAGTCCCACATAGCCGAGCGTTAGGGAATAGGTGGACAAGTATTTACGCAGCAACTGATACCCATTATGTTTTCATTGCAAAATAGAAAAGATATACTCCCTTGGCGAAATCTCTTGGATTTGCCTTTATTGCTGCATGTGGTGGGGTGGTGATGGTGGAACAGTCCAACCTGAAAAAAAAAAGATGTTGTCATATTTTGTATGAGGATAAAAAAAGTATCTTTTACATTTCTTACTTGAGAACACATGAGAACATAAAAGAATTTGAGAAACTAAATAGCCATGGGCACTCACTTCCACACTTTTCTCCCGCTGGCACTGGATTGTTGCAATCCCGTGAAACATAAAAGACGAAACGTACATCTATTTTGAGCTCCTCCTGAGGTGTGATGATACGGCAAACACATGGCATGTCGACATTTTGTGCAGTTCTGCAGCAGGATTTGGTTGGACGAAGGTAGATATGATGATCACTTGCAATGCTGGAATGGCATTCCTGCTTAAATATTACTTTGTCATCATAACATTCTTGCTCTCCCATAGCTTGAGGCATTGTAAATAAGGCAAAAGCTGAAGCATAGACCAGGAGTTGAATGAATACTTTTGTATTCATTCTTACTAGCTAGTACCCTGTTGGTGCTACTAGGATCAACTATGGTTTCAGCAGGAAGAATATTGTCAGTATTGCTATATGTTCTTTACGATATGCACTGCCCACTTCTACTTATAGAGTAACAAAAGAACAATACTACTTCAATTGAATGTCCATGATTCTAGAATTGGATACATTGTTTCATCTACATCATAGTTGTGGCCAAAAATAAATGTTGACAAATCATTGATCCAACTCGGACTGCATTTGAAGTAACATGCAGGGGGGGTTCTCAACATTTTTTTTTTTGAAAACGGGGCAGGAGCACTGCCTTTTCATTAAGGTAGAAAAGAGTTTTATGTACAGAGTTACGGAAAAGAAAACTTAAGATTTTATTACACGAATGCCTGCTCCTCCTCTGTATTTGGCAGAGTGCTGCTTGCGCCTAAGGCCATGCTTCTCAGGCTGATATCTTCTTTGATCATCTGCACCACCTGTGCTGGCTGCTTTGCCATCTGCGTGAAGACGCGCCTGTTTCTTTCATTCCAGATATGCCATGCTGTATAGATTAGCAGCGCAGCATTTACCCGCTTCTGGTCTTTGCCAATCCCCGACATATGCTGGTTCCACCAATCTTGAATGGACTGTATTGTTGCATGTGGCGGCTGAATGATACCTCCCACCATAGTGCTTACTCGCTCCCACACCTGCTTTGCATACGAACAGTTGATGCACAGATGAAGTGCAGTTCCTGTTCGATGTGACATAGAGGGCATATCGGGTTACACGGCCAATTCCTCTTAATTAGTTTGTCCGCCGTAAGTATCTTCTCTTGCATCAGTAGCCATGCAAAGAACTTGTGCTTTCCTTCAGTATGAGCTCGCCAAATGGTGGCCGCATCAAAGGTGTTGTATGATCCTCGGAATTGTGCCATATATGCTGATCTTGCGGTGTATTGCCCGTTCGCAGTCCAATTCCATTTGATTTGGTCAGGTTGGTCACTGAGTCTCACATCCTCAATCAGTCCCCAAAGCATTATGAGCTGTGCGATTTGATCAACGTTCTCCATTCTGTGCAATCCCCGCGTCCATTGATTTCCTTGCAAGTCTTGGAAGACGGTATTGTTTTTCCTGTAGGCCAGCTTGTACAGGTCGGGAGCAATGTCCATTGGCGCTCTCTCATTGAGCCAACTAGAGTGCCAGAACTTGGCAGTTTTCCCATCACCAAGGATAACGGTTGTGCTTGTTCTGAAGAGTTGTCTGTTAGTCGCATCACACGGCGGCTGAGTGCCCACCCATGGTCTCTCATTGTCCGTCCATTCATACCAAAGCCATCTCAATCTTAGTGCCCTTCCAAAGAATTCCAGGTTATGAATTCCGAGGCCTCCTAGAGATTTTGGTCGCTCCACCCTCCTCCAGTTCACTAGGCAATGACCTCCATTTGCATTTTCACATCCCTTCCATGGGAAGCTTCTTCTGTATTTGTTGATGCACTTTGTGGCCCATTTTTTCAATGGGAAAACTGTCATGTGGTAGATCGGGTTCTCAACATTTATGTTTTGGTCTTAACTTTGACTTTAATGAAATGATATCCAATTCCAGATACATGAACATTCATTTGAAGTAGGGAATAGCTAAGCATCCGATTGTGGTGTCCGACCAACCTTTGAACTCCATTGATTTCTACAACCTCCTTGCAATTCTCTGGCGCTGGTGCGTTGGATGTGTGAGTCGCATGTCGGTCTTACATCCAGAGTCGGAGCGTATCATGCTGCTCTTGAAGTAGTATTTTGCTTTTGTTACTCTCGAAAAAGAAGGATTCTTCTATCTACATGACAAATCAATTTGATTACTTACATCAATTTTTTTGCCCTTTAAAAAGAATATAATATAGAATAGCGTAGTTGAGTGAATCTGTAACAACAATAGTTACAATATAATATTTTTTATAGGTTCATCAACACTTCTCAAACTGTTAATGTACGCTGAGACCATGCAAGGATTTTGAGAAGCTGAACATTTGCTAGGTGTCAAAATAAAATTTTAAAAAAAAACATGTTACACATCTACATGGATTGCATGTACATTTTTGTCCAAGCTAGTGGGGGAAAAACGCTCACACAGTTTCACGTTTCCGGATTTTGGAATCTCTTTACAGCTTGTTTTCACTTCTTTCTTCACAGGCATGCATGCAACTCCAGCATATAACGATGAAGTGATCAGGGAAAGTGTAGTTCAGCTGATCAGCTCGTGTATGGCCTGCATGGTGGCTGGGGAGAAGAGGAAGATGCCCGGGGAAAGAAGGAAACCAGCAGAACCCGGACCAGGGGAAGGCAGCACCGCCGACCAGTAATCGACCGGCGGCGCCTTCGTCTCCTCGAGCTTCAGAACCACCGGGTCCGTCTCGGTCTCCTCCTCCGGCAGCGTCGTCGACATCACTGGCGGCGCCGCCGTTGCTATCTGCAGATCATGATCCGGCTGTTGTTGCTGGCCGGTCAGCCTCTGCACGACGGCCATGAACTCGTCCGGCTGGACGTGGACGGCCTGGGGCGTGTGCTCGTAGATGATCACCGGTCCTGGCCCGCCGTCGCCAACTCGGGGTTTCTTGGACGGCCGTGCCATCGACGCCGCCGACGTGGTCGGCAGGCTCAGCGGCTGCGGCCGAATGCCCTGCAAGCCGCCGCTGCCTCTCTTCGTCTTCAACGCCGGCTTCGACGACGATGATGAGGAGGACGACATGGCTTCTCAATTTGCGCGGCTACAACGACTTGCAAATTAAGTTCGTGTGCCTGCCGTGTCAAAATGGTGAAGCTGCTACCTGCTGATTACCTTGATGCCTCCCTGGTGAGGTGTTTACATATATTTATAGATTCAAATATGTGCCGGCGTCGTAACGATCGAAACGATAAGAAAAGTAAGCGTTGAATTCGATCGTCTGCAATGTTGATTCACCTGCGCACGTACGAAAAGGTCAGAGACGGAGATAAAATACTGCATATGGATTAGGGAAGAGGGCTAGAAATAAACAATAACTATTCTATAGCAGCCTGCATGCATACGCATATGCATAGCATCAGGTTTTCACCACTTGTATTAATTTGTATAATCTATTGCACCACTAACGCACCAACTAACGCAATCCAGACGCTGTAACCTAAGAGAGATTTCGTTTGGTGGCAGTACTTAGTTTATACTAATTCGTTGTTGCTTCCGTGGCTCGCATGGCGGTTTCGCAGTTGCTCCCCGCAGGGGTCATCAAAACAAAACTGCATTTTACATGAGATTAGTAGTTCAAAAGCTCAAGACTCCGCGTCTGCGATTAATAAAGAACTGCAATCGATTGCGCGGCTCGAGCTCTTGTTACGTATCGGGTGATGCCTCACGGAAGGAGCGAAAGAAAGCATGCATGTGAGTTTAGGTAGCAGCAGCGCAGCAGGAAATTTTGACAGTCCAGCTGCTCCTGCAGCGAAACCAGGTGGTGGTCGTCAAACCATGCATGCACCGTAGATGTGTCGGCTGTTCCGTTGATGCATGCATGTATGTCATAAGTAGGGCAAGTAGATGGCTATGTATACTTGATGTATGCGCATGCACCGGCAGCTGCATGAGAAAAAGGGTCATAGAAAATAAATTCAAAGTCATTTTTAATTGAATATCTCTCGGATAAAATTAGAACAATGCTTAGAACATCAGCATGGCTCCTGCACTCTGAAGATACACACAAATCGAGAGAGGGTTTAATCTGTTGCATAAAACTAGTACAAATAGCTACACAGCAGCGCTGGCTGCCACAAGGAAAGGTACCTTAATTAATTAGGAAGGTCAATAGTCCTTTGTCAAAATCGACTTCAAAAGAAAAAAGAAAGCTGTAACGTATCGGGTGATGCACGGCAGGGATTGAGGAAGGAAAGCATGCACATGAGCTCTCAGAAGTATGCAGGTCAAACAATGCGCAAATGTGCGTACGTGCTGACCAAGGTGACAGGGCCTGCTAGCTGTATCGTGCTACTATATCATTACGTAGGACCGTAGGCGATGGTTACACAAAAAATGTTGCTTACACGAATGGCCGGATGTTGCTTGCGAACAAGTGTTTGAATGCCAGGATCTGCACGCAAAAACAGTCATTAAATAATGTGGCGCAGCAGTTATTTCCAGGGATGAAGGTACTTGAGCATTTTTAAAAGATGAAATAAGATGAAAAAGTTTGCTGTGTTCAGTGTTAATCACTCTTTTTTATTTTTTTGCGATTAATCACTATTTTTTCAAAATAAACTACTCTCTCCGTTTTTAATTATATGACCCTTTTGACTTTTTGTTGAACTTTGACCAACAAAATAGATTTAAATAATTACTTTTTCGAATGTGAAATGAATATCATTGGATTCATCATCAAAAGCACTTTAAAGTTAACTTATACACTTTAGATAAGACCAATGGTCAAATTAACAAAAAAAGTCAAAGGGTCATATAATTAAAAACGGAGGGAGTACCATTTTAACCATGCACGGTCAAAGTCAAATCTTTCTTTGACAATCAAAATTTTGAAAGTTGTATAACTTAACTACACAATGTGTATGCTTTTGGGTGCACCATAGTCCATAAGAAACACTTTTATGATATATAATTCATATTTAAGTTATATATATGAACTTTTAAGAATGTGATCAAACATAATTATTTAACTTTGACCAGAGCTAGAATGATCCTTATTCTAAAACAAAGGAAGTATCAAGATGAAAGGCATATTTTTTGTTGACTAAAAACCATTTTCGCTCTTTTACGGGTGCATGATTGGATTTAACTTTGCGTTTTGAATTGTTGCAGATTTTTAGTTTATATTTTGCAACGCTTGTGTGATTAGAGACTTATGGGTCCAAAATTTATCCAAAAAATTAAGCACTTTGCTTTTATAAATCGAGAACATACGAGTCTTGTACTACTTTTACTTATTTTTTTTCTTTGGGATTCTAGTAATCCAGAGAGTGGCAATCCTCAGTTAATTGATTTCCTTTGAATGATTATTATCCACATCGATTTCCCTATCCTACGTGTATTATCCAATCACCGACGCTTATATACATCGCCGTTCCATCTGGCGCGCATCGCCCCATCCGACACCTATACCCCACTGGTCTTATGTGGCCCACATGTCAGTCACAAAGGCCCCACCTTCTCTCGCCCCTCTCCGGCCATCTCCCCTCCATCAATCCCCCGATCCAATCCCCCACCGTCCTCGCCGTCCAATGCCGCCGCGGTTCGCATAGGTTTCCGGCGGCCGCCGTCCCCTCGCCGGCGCGATGGGGAACACCTGCTCCGCCCCCACCGCCCCCTCCGAACGCCATGGTTTCTTCGACTCTGTCTCCGTCGCAGTGCTCTGGCGCCCCGCCGCCGCTCGGGCCGAGCCCTCCCCGCCCTCGGCCTCCAGACCCTCCGACTCCTCGTCTACTTCCTCCAGGGCCCCCGATCCTGCCACCGTCACCGAATCCGAGCACTCCCCCCGCACCCCCACCTCGCCCAACCCTGACGGCAAGCCCAAGGCCAAGGTGAAGCGCATGCAGAGCGCCGGCCTCCTCGTCGGCTCCGTCCTGAAGCGCAACTCCGAGCGGCTCAAGGACATCTACACCGTCGGCAAGAAGCTGGGGCAGGGGCAGTTCGGCACTACCTACCAGTGCGTCGAGAAGGCCACCGGGAAGCAGTTCGCCTGCAAGTCCATCGCCAAGCGGAAGCTCGTCAGCGAGGAGGACGTAGAGGACGTGCGCCGCGAGATACAGATCATGCATCATCTCGCGGGCCACCCCAATGTTATCTCCATCGTGGGGGCCTACGAGGATGCCGTCGCCGTGCACCTTGTCATGGAGCTGTGCGCGGGAGGGGAGCTGTTCGATAGAATCATACAGCGGGGTCACTACTCTGAGAAAGCTGCTGCAGAGCTGGCACGGGTTATCATTGGGGTTGTTGAGGCATGTCATTCTCTCGGGGTGATGCACAGAGACCTCAAGCCCGAGAATTTCTTGTTTGTGAACCATAAGGAGGATGCGGCGCTGAAGGCGATCGATTTTGGGCTCTCCATCTTCTTCAAACCAGGTACAGCCTCAGTCCCCATTGTTTGGTTGTAGTATTGTACGACTGTGTTGTAGGACATGCAGAATTGCTTGTTATTTGCACCCCAAAAAAAAAGTGATTGACTGTGCCTAGTTTGGCCACTAGTTTGCTGGTTGTGCATTCAGGGCATTGGGTTGACAACCTGTATTCCATATGTAGTACTAAATATGTTAAAAGAATGTTTATTTTAAATTGTATGATTACATGGTTTTCATTCCATATACTTCGTAGTAAGTAATCAGTACTATACTATAAGCATATTAATTAAGCGATGTCTCCTACTTTATATCAAAGTCCACCTTCATACTCTGCACATCAGTGGTTTGTCGGGGTGTTTGAATGGCTGAAAATATTATCTGTTAATTTGAATTAGAGTTGTGTGTATTTACTTCACATCGGGTCATGGATGCAACCTGCATACCAGCATTAGTTAAATGCTTCAATGAAATATTACGGCCTGCATTTTCATTTTGACCGTTTAAGGCTTGGGTATGATGAAGCCTAATTAGGAGTGGCGTATATACATTCTCCTTCATTAATTCAGAGCTGTAACCATGCATGTTTGAACATTCAAATTTTTAAGGCTGTATTATACTAGTATATTCTGTTTTTGTATACTTGCAGAAAGATAGTCTTGTACAATACTGGAAAACATGTGTAACTTGAATTGGTTTACAGGTGAAACATTTTCGGATGTTGTTGGAAGCCCTTACTATGTTGCACCTGAGGTTCTGATGAAACACTATGGCTGTGAGGTGGATGTTTGGAGTGCTGGTGTAATAATTTATATCTTGTTGAGTGGAGTTCCTCCATTTTGGGATGGTGAGGATGCATTTACCCTCCCGCCATTTTTCGCCTCGCCGTTTTGCTTCTGACATGTTCTGTTTTTCTTCTTGGACACGTTTGTAGAAACTGAACAAGGGATATTCGAACAAGTTATGAGAGGTGATCTTGATTTTTCATCCGAGCCCTGGCCAAGTATCTCAAGGAGTGCAAAGGATTTGGTCAGGAGGATGCTAAACCGTGATCCCAGAAAGAGGTTGACTGCACATGAAGCTTTATGTAAGTACATCAATCTACAGATCATAAAACCATGTTACAGATCGGTTGACTCTCAAACTCCATTTCCCAAGTCTTCCCCCGAGTGACCCATTTCCTTTGGCAGGCCATCCCTGGGTTTGTGTTGATGGAGTTGCTCCTGACAAACCTCTTGATTCTGCTGTCTTATCCAGATTGAAACAATTTTCTGCAATGAACAAACTAAAGAAGATGGCCCTTAGAGTGAGTACTGGAATACATTATATTTTGGTTTGTAAAGAGGATATTTATCTGGTTCAGTAATCAGTGCTGATATTCTTGTTAAACTGGGTGATGTATGTAGGTCATTGCTGAGAATTTATCTGAAGATGAAATTGCAGGATTGCGAGAAATGTTCAAAATGCTGGACACTGATAACAGTGGACAGATCACATTGGAGGAATTGAGAAGTGGCTTGAAGAGAGTTGGTGCTAACTTAAAGGATTCTGAAATTACAACACTAATGGAGGCGGTAATTGTTCTAACATAATTTGGTGCTCCCATTTTTAGCTTTATGTATTTTAAACTTATTAAGCCCCTTCAGCTCGAGAAAATTCACTCTTCAAGTTACTGAACTATTGAAATTTATGCATAAATGTGTGAACGTGTGTTTTTTAACCGCAATCTTTTTTTTTCATTCGAATTTCTTGGTTCTGAAATCTTTTAATAGATGCATGTGAACGGATCATTTATATATAACAGAGGACTATGTTGCAAGGTGAATTAAGTGTGGTAATATTTTTGGAATTACTTAACTGAAGATTTATGGTGTCATGTTCAGGCGGATATTGATAACAGTGGTTCAATCGATTATGGAGAGTTCCTTGCCGCGACTTTGCATCTGAACAAAGTCGAGCGTGAAGATAATCTCTTTGCAGCTTTCTCATATTTTGACAAAGACGGCAGCGGTTACATTACTCAAGATGAGCTACAGAAAGCATGTGAGGAGTTTGGTATAGGAGATGAACACCTTGAAGATATTATCCGTGACATCGATCAAGACAATGTAAGTAAATATGCTGTCCATTATGACTCTGATAAAACCTAAAGGCCAAGAACTCCATCTGATTTGTTTATCTGTTCAGGATGGCCGGATCGACTACAATGAATTTGTAACGATGATGCAGAAGGGGAATAATCTGTTAGGTAAAAAGGCGCCTGGCCAGATGAGTTTTGGTCTTAGAGAAGCGTTGAAGCTTGGTTAATGGTAATCCAGATATTCTCTTTGAGCTTATTTCTTTGGCGCGATGTTATCTCAGTCATCCACTCAAATTTAGATTGTTTTGTTTTAAGTAAATATGTTAGTCCTACATTTCTTTCTTTTCATGTTTTGTGCCCGATGGCCATCTCAAACTGAGCCTTAGTGTTTCTTGCACATTTTTGTTGCTTATCAAGCCATGTTATTGTAGAATAGTCAATTTGCACTTCAAGATTCCAGAAAGTCATCTCCAAGGCTTCCGCTTCCTGCTCCATATTCCTTGTTTTGTTATGCCAATACTCTAAAAACGAGGCTCCATTAGATGGTCAAATATGTTTTCCTAAGTCACTAGGTCAAAGCTCCCATAGGTGCAATCCTTCTGGTACTAGTTGTTTTGTCACCTTCATTAATGTGGCTTCAAAATTGCAAAAAGCTACTTATATTTACAACAATTGTTTTAACTTTTAAGCTTATTAAGATGTAAGAAACTAAGATTCCATTAGTCTGTTAATTATTTACATCAAATCTGAATTGAATTGCACTAATTGTTAATGCAAGTTCTAACCTCTATCCAATGCCCAAATAGTTATCCTTATGAATCTTAAATCTACAAATAAATTTGGCAAGTGATTACCAAGCTACAGAGAAGCATGCCATAATTCGTATGAATACACATTTAGGTCACATCCTCCAAAGAGTAAATATTGTATTGTTTTTTGCAAGAAAGAAAAAAAGATGTTCTGTTGCGTTGATGGATGTAGCACTTGGATACAGCATGTGCTTACGTTTGGGTTGTTTTATGCAGTCATTGTCAATCAGTGTGTAAAGTGCCATACAGCAAGAGCGGTAACTAAAAGGGAGTACATCTCCAAGTGAGCTACTGGGGTCTATGAACCGAACATATTGAATGCAGGAAGACGGGGGAGATGTCTCCAGAGTCCATTTTCGATGACCAAATGACCATCAACCCAACATGTATAGGCTTTGGTAAGTAGGGACAAGAATAGCGGGTGAGTGTTTTATGATCTTTCTTTTCCTTTTCCCGTTCTGAAGCTCAGCTGCAGGACGCTCCTTGAGAGTGATAGCCACACTGTGAGTTGCATTTCAGAATGCAGAGCGAAGTTTAACTAACATGTTGCACGATTGAACCTTTTTTTTTTGTGTGTGTGTGGGGCACGTTGGATAGATGTACAGCTCTTGTCATGTTGTGTAAGAACAGGTTGCACCGTGAGAAATATATATCAAATGAGTGATTCTTTATTGAAATGTACATTCTGTGTATATAACAATGTGCGATTCGTGTTCAATTCCTACGCTGCGCGATCAGAAACGTAATAACTTTTTTTTATATGAATCAGATATTTTAGCCAAACACCTTTGAAACCGGAGATCCGACGGACGCTCGGACAACCAGACGAAACAAGTCAACAACCCAGCGCGTCTGGGTGGATCCTATACGTAGGGCGGGTTATGGTTAAGCTTTGATAGAACAGTGTTTGAGATTCGTGCAACGGCTCAGATTCGCGCAGGTGGAAAAGGGGATGGCTGAGAAGCTGCTACGTGTCGCTCTCTGATTAGGGCGGGTAGAAGGTGGGATTAAAAGAAACGAATTTCAAACTTTAAACGTATTTTTCTCTTAAACCGTAAGTTCGTTTTCGAATTCGTTTGAACCTACGTGTTTGTTACAATTAATTCTACAAAATAAGATCTAATATGAATATTTTTTGAATTTTTTAAAATTTAAAATTTTCGTCAACATTTTAAATATACTATATCAACATTTTGTTTATACTATGTCAACATTTTTTTTGTTTGTGGTCAACATTTTTTATAAAAATGTTGATTTTATTGTAAAAATGTTGAAATAGAACTACAAAAATGTTGACTCTTCTGTTTCAAAATGTGACGCTCTGACTTGAACTGGGCTGTTCAGATTTAGTGGGCTATTAGGTCAATCTATCGTATGTTAACGATAGGACGCTCTGCATATAGGAGGTCCCGCGCGTCTGACCAGTAGTCCACCACGCTGGGTTGACGGACCGAGGACGCAGTCCGCCCACACGCTAGCCCATTGACTGTTACGTTGTCCCCTTGCTGAGCTCGGCCCATCGCAAGGGCCGCTTCCGTTTCGAATCGAGTTCGTATCCTTCTCCTCCCACTGGCACACACGCTCGCTTTCAAGGGCCGTCCACCAATGAAACCACCGAATTTTATGTTCAAAGCAGCCCACCTAACTAAAGCAGGGCGAAATTTTGATAAATAAAAGGGATATACTAGCCAAGGAAAAACAAAATCTACCGTTTTCTATCTCAGAAAAAAAAAAGAGACGAGACCAGAGCGAAGGGAAGAGAAGAGCCAGCGAACTGCCAACCGACTCCCCAAATCCTCGCGCCCCGATTCGATCCGATCGCCGCTGCCGCCGCCATGATGGATCCGGAGATGCTGCGGCTAGCGCAGGAGCAGATGAGCCGCATGTCCCCCGACGACCTCGCCAGGATGCAGCAGCAGGTTCGATCGACAGCCCGCCCTGTCGCTCCCGGATCCCGTACTGCCCAGTCCCGCGAGTTCGGTTCGCCCTGGTTCGGTTTAGTCGGATTTAGATCGGGAGGAATCACGCTCGGTTAGGTTGTTGTTTATCTGGTTGTTTGGGAGCAAATTGTGTGGAGGGTGCATGTGGCGGTGCCGTTTGCGTTAGCAGGGCGTTGTTTGCAGTATAGATTGCATGCATGCGTGGTGAACTGAAGTCAATCGGGGAGTACACTCCTTAGTCAACTGGGGAGTGTGGCTGCGGCCAGGTTTTGTATTCGGAAGGTTTGAATTGGTTCGGATTGCTTGTCTGGAGACGCCAACAGATTATTTCTTCATGTTGTTGTAAACAAGCTCACGATGATGCATAACTTACGTGCAATTGGAGTGCTGTTGCTGGGTATTCTGCTCACTAGTTTAGGCCTATAGGTGGTTGAGGATTCCATTCGTGGTGCATGTGCTCCATATTTGGATGGATGATACATATATAGCAACAGCTCGTGTAGTTTCCGAGGGCTCTTTCTTTGATCCATTTAGGCTAGGCCTGCACCTTTTTGTGTGAAGGTCAAGGGTGTAAGATTGCAGAGTGTTGCTTGACACACGCTTCGCGCTGGCTGACCATTTTTCGTTATTCGCGCTTTGCGGGGCCCATCATTTGCTCCTTGCTATTTTGTGTTATTTTCATTTCTGCTATCTCCTGAGGAATTGTGTGTGATTGCCACGGTATTAACTTTGTCCTTGTTGCAATTTGGGCAATTGCAGCTGATGTCCAACCCTGACCTCATAAAATTAGCATCCGAGAGTATGAAGAACATGAAACCTGAGGACTTGAGGCGAGCTGCTCAGCAACTGAATCAAGCAAGACCAGAGGATATGCGTAATATGACAGAGAAGATTGCCAATACCACGCCTGAGGAATTTGCTGCCATGAAGGCTCAAGCAGATGCACAAATATCGTACGCAATATCTGGTGCCAAGATGTTGAAGAAGCAGGTTTGTTAAATTGGTGCTTCACCCTTTTTCCCACCATTCTTTGTTCATTACGATTAGCATGCTAATCTGCTGTGATGATGCTCCATAATTCATTCTGTATGTGACTATGTACATAGAGTATGCTAGTAGTCCTGTCTGTGCTTGGTCAACTGTAGAAATCTTCAAATATATTGAATGGTTTCTATATAATCGCTCTGGACAGATCACTATAATGAAACTCAGTTTGGATTCCACCCATTAATATATTATGGCCTTGTGGGTGTTATTTAGAACTATACCCAATCACTGAAACTGTCTTTGCTTTAATTTTTATAAATATGAAAGTAGGCCCCACATGTTATTGCCTCTTGTCTGAATCAAACATGGTATATCAAATTGGTTAAACCTGGCCAGAGAGTTCTAAATGCGTTTTGATAGTTGGAGCGCATCTTTTACCTATTTTGGAGATTTTATTTGAAATTTAAACCAAAGAAAGAATTTGAGGGACCACAAAGAGACTTCTCCTTTTGCAAGTTTTGTATGCATAGTTTGATTTGACTGATTCTTATTATTCAGCTACATGCATTATTTTTTCCATGACGTCTTGCATCTTTGCACTAGTCATTCTTGCTAATAAAGTGCTGGATCACATCTTCAAAGTTTTGTAATTTGATCTAGAGGTTTCCAGATTTCTATGCATATTGCCACTTGCCAGTTTCCATAACGCCACTCTTATTGTTCTGTTTTTTTAACTGATGTCAGGGAAATGAACTTCACAACTGTGGGCAGTATTCAGATGCTGCTGCCAAATACAAGCTTGTGAGTTTTTAACCTTCCTACTTTTTCAAGAAATGAAATCTTGACATTTTTTTTAAGACCTTACAGTTGACCTATACTTTCTTTCTTGACCAGGCCAAGGATAACTTAAAGAGCATACCATCATCAGCTGCACATTCTCTGCAGTTGCAATGTACCCTTAACTTAATGGCTTGTTACCTGAAAATAGGGAAGTTCGATGAATGCATAAGCGAAGGTTCAGAGGTATGCTTTTGGACTTGTTATACTGCTACTTTGTCATTTGAACTAATTCTAGGATCTGATACCCTTTCATTTTACAGAAAAGATAGGATTTACCATTCTCGAATGAATTTCAATCTGTCATTTCGCTACTATCTTATTAGTAAAATATCGTGCTTCTTATTATGGTATTTCGTCTAAGAAGTTGAATTTTGTAAAATATGTAGTGGATACAAAGCTTATTGCTTCTGCAAACTTACGAGAAGAGTGATCTGAAATCTGTGGAAGGGTCTTTTTCCTAAGTTTGCTAACCAGACGCACAGTAGGTGTTAGACCTTTTTGAACTAGTAATTTGTGACTTATTAAGGTCATCGCATTCAGTATCGTACTGCCATCTAATAACTTTCAAGTTGCTTAAGTTTTGCTGTTCTTATGTTATTGGAATATAATTTTGTAATACTTGCTTAGTTGAGTTTTTATTTTCCTACAGAATTTATATTTTGTGTCGATTTCCTCAACATCCCGATTAAATTTTCGAATGGATTACAGGTTCTTACTTATGATTCAAGCAATGTCAAAGCATATTATCGAAGGGGTCAAGCTTATAAGGAACTAGGAAAGCTAGAGGTAACCTTTGCTTGCCCCTTTTTGGTTGCATGTTTCTATTGGTTCACTGCAACTCACTTTATGGTTTTCCTTACCATTATTGACTTGGAATGGTCCTGAAATTGCATTCAGGCCGCTGTTGCTGACTTGAGTAAAGCTCATGAAATCTGCCCAGAAGATGAAACTATTGCTGAGGTTCTGAGGTATTGTTTTTTTAAATTATTATTTCTTGATTGACAAATGTATACAATTCCTCAACATACTATAAACAAAAGTGACAACCAAATTTTAGTTAAGATCACTGTGATATATTTCATTCATGATGCAGAGACGCGGAAGAAAAATTTGCAAGGGAAGGGGGAGGAAAGAACCTGCCAAAAGGTAGCTTAGTTAATATTCCTTCTTCTGAGCTGCAATTATATTGATCCTTTCTGCTACAATGATTTGTTGTGATGATTCCTTATCTTAATTTGGTTCAATTTATTTGTGTCCTTTCGAGGAAATCTGTTGTCGAGGACTCTTTTTATGTGGGTTAAAGGTGCCTTTTGTATATATTTGTATTTATTTATGATGGATCTTGGACGAATAGGCTTAATGTGGAAAATGGATTTTAAATAGAAATAATCAGAATTAGACAGACTTTTGTTATATAGTGAAGCATCTATTTCAACATCAGTTTGATGTATCCCAGTTACTTATTAAAGAAAGCTTAAAGAAAAGGTTGTTTCGTTATTTACTTTGATGCTGGTGGATAGTGATTGATATTATGGTATAATGACTCACGGAACTCTTTTTGCTTTACAAAGGAGTTGTTATTGAAGAAATTGTTGGAGATGATACTTCAGAGCCATCAAGCAGTCAAAGAAGTTCATCTGCCACATATACTATTTCACAACCACAAGAAGGAGCAGGAGACTCTGTGCGATCGGAGTCTTCAAAGAGCTCAAGAGATGTTCCTGCATCTATCAGGTAACATGCCCTTTGTTTCTGTTAATTCTTAATTTATCCTTTATATCTGCATCTCTGCATATTAAGAGTTGGACCACTTGATTGTATTGGACGTGTATATTATTGTGTGCTAATAAAATATTATTCTGGATTGTTTACTTTTCTATTAGAACATATGTACCAATTATGCTTTTGAGGACAAGCTTGTCTTGTTGGTTCTGTTTAATTTTTGTTTTTAGCTTATACTTTATAGGTAAAGTATCGTTCTTTATTGTAAAATGGTTATCCATTCCATCCTCATCAATTGCATTGAATCTCTCTTCATTTTGTTGTAATTTGTGTGTGTTCAATTAGTTAGCAATATTCTTATTGTGGTCAATTATATCAGGTCATCCCGGGATTACATGTCTAAGAGCGATTCTGAAGGCTTATCGAAGTTAGGAATGCCACCTGAACTGGTCAAAACAGCCACCGATATGATTGGTACAATGAAACCAGAAGAACTTCAGAAAATGTTTGAAGTTGCTTCTTCATTGAATGGCACGAGTTCTGTCGCTCCAAATTTGGGAACTAGTATGCCAGAAATGTCTCCTGACATGGTTAAGATGGCATCTGACATGATTGGTAAGATGTCTCCTGATGAACTACAAAATATGCTGAATTTTGCTTCTCAGATGGGTGGGCCGAGTTGTGCCCCCGGAATTTCTGAGAATAACACTCAATCTTCATCAAGAGCCACAAGTAGTTCAACTCTTAGATCAGAGAGACCATCATCTCAAAATATTGCAGCGAACCCTGATGAAATACTGAACGGCCAAAGGCTGGGCCAGTCATCATCTGGTGTTCCGCCATCTACAGCTGATATGCAAGAAACTATGAGAAATTCTATGAAAGACCCTGCAATGCGGCAGGTAAATTATCCGTAACCTAAATAAATTGCCTGTCATGATTCTAATATAACAACATCCTTTGAGGTCTAATGTCTGTCGGAACTTTGTCTTATGTAACAGATGCTTGCATCCATGATGAAGAACATGAGCCCTGAGATGATGGCAAACATGAGTGAGCAGTTTGGAATGAAGTTGTCAAAAGAGGATGCAGCAAAAGCTCAACAAGCCATGTCTTCGTTGTCTCCAGAGGATCTGGATAGAATGGTGAGAAAGCAATTGAACTGCTCCCTCTATTTTTCGATTTCTCTCCTGAGCTGCAATACTCATTGCTCTTCTGGAATGCACCATTTGAACTCTTCCACTTTGCTGTGTGATGTATATTTTTGAAGCACCCGTCACTAGCTGCATCATACAGTCTTCTTTTTCTTGCCATCTAATCATAAGATACAGATATGCTTTCTGAATAGTTATTTAGCTTTGACCTATGTCTGGTCATGACATTAGTTTACTAAATTGCAAGCTTGAATCGTAGTGGTTTCAGTCATTAATTTTGTCGTCTTTGCATTCAGATGAGATGGATGGAGCGGGCACAGCAAGGGGTAGAAGTTGCGAAGAAGACAAAGAACTGGCTCTTAGGCAAGCGAGGCTTGATCCTCGCCATTGTCATGCTAATCCTTGCCTTTATCCTTCACCAGCTTGGGTTTATCGGTGGGTGATGTTCTGGTCTGCTGCTGCATGCAAATAATTTGTTTGATAGAGATAGAGTTCCCAGCTGGAAGCACCGGGAAATACCTAATATAACAATTCTTTGAATTTGTACCTTTTTACAGCTTCTTTTAGAGGAGTAACTTTGTTTGTAAGTTATACAAACAATTTGAATTTGACTGATGAGTGAATGACAAAGCAGAAGTCGGCCAAATATTGTTGTGATTGCGGCTGGCATGTAACATGATAATGTGTTGTTTACCGCTTGAGAATTGGCAGCAGTTTTGTTTAAGTGGGTTCAATGTGAGGTGGATTTTCCTTCAGCTGAAATGTTGACTGAAGTTTGGGAGTTAAACACTGAATTTACATGCAGATTGGGCTTCTATGTGTTCAAAGGTTGGTGATGCGACGCCACGTGTTGGACAGTGTCAAGTGCTAGATTGATATACATAGTGTCAAGTGCTAGATTGATATACATACGACGCACGTTTCCCACTGCCGTGTACGACCATGTACTCCGCCCGTGTACGACCATGTACTCCGCGTTAGCTGCGCCTTACGCCCTTCCGCCGTGTCATGTCCGTTCATGTTTTTCTTTTGAGGGATGTACGTTCATGTTTTCCCTTACGCCGTGTCATGTCCGTTCATGTTTTCCGAGGATTGTAAAATTTGGGAATGGAAACGGGAATAAAAAGGCATTTCCCGATAAATTCATAGCGCAGAAAATAAAATAAAAATCAATTAATAGGGCCCAACCGGGTTCGAACCGGTGACCTATTGATCTGCAGTCAATTGCTCTACCACTGAGCTATGGACCCATTTTCAAGAATTACAATTGATTAAGTTATAAATATGAGTTAACTGTTTGGGTGCTGTTGTGGTTCACAAGACGGATTCTTATGAATCCGCGAACATTCTTTACATTAGGAGAATTTAACTTTCTGGATGTAAGGGAAAACCTGCTAAGCTAGCTAATTTTTCCTTTACGAGATCTACACAAGACTAAGGCAAGAGAAACACAAAAAGACAAAAGGAAAAATATCTCAGTCAGAGGTAAAAAAAAAACACGATTCATGCACGTTGATTGTTAGTCTCCAAACGCTCTATCCATAGCTAATTCTTTGGAGATATTCCATTCTTTCATGTCTATCTTAACCAACTCGTCTTAAGTCGGGTTAGGTCGACCTCTACCTCTTTTTATATTATCGACTCGCTTTAGAACCCCTCGTGCACCGGTGCCTTGGGAAGCCTCCGCTAAACATGATCAAACCATCTCAGCCGATGTTAAAGAGGACGCCAGAAGTTTGAAGCCATTTCAACCAGCCGGCTGAAATTCTATGTGTAGCATCTTCATCGATGGTGTTGTCTTTTTGTAGCATAGACTCTAAATATCAAAAAGTATCCTTCTTGACCACCACTTGCCCATCGAAGCTAACGTCTCCATCCTCACACTAACACCCTTGCATACGTTGATTTGAATGGCGCTATTTTGCATCCAGAATTATTTTGATTTGAAAGGTAGTGTTTATAATCCAGATATATGTTTATATGGGGAAGAAAAAGTTCACCTAGGCACTATTTTGTCTCAAAATTTAGGCAGGAAATTCAATCAAGCAAAATAAAAATAAAAATAAGAACTGAGGGCCATCCAAATTTAATCAGGAAAGCCAATCGAGCAAAAAAAAATAAAAATGAAGAACTAAGGGCCCAACCGGGTTCGAACCGGTGACCTATTGATCTGCAGTCAATTGCTCTACCACTGAGCTATGGACCCGATTGTATTTGTCGAACGTTAGTACCTCCAAGGGTCCGTATCATAGCGAATCAAAGTGCTTTTTGCCGTACATATCGAAACCAGTGTCAATTTTCGCGCACGAGTAGAGGATCCTCTTGCGCTTCAAATGTTCAACGGGTTACCCAGTTCGATGCAGAAAGGCAACGATGATGCCCGCCTGTGCCACGGCCTCGTCCTCCTGTCTGCGTTCCTGCTTGCGATCACCGCGAGGCTTCACATATGCGGGTCGTCGCGACGCGACATGGCGCTCTCTGGACGGCGGCATCGCTGGTGTTCGGCCTTCGGCTACGACGGCGCACGCTCGGGAAACTCATGCCGAGAAGCCTGCGCCATGACCGTTGACCGAGATCAGCTGCTTCCAAGCAGTGCCTGCGATGGCCAGTTGAAGAAAAAAAATGCTCAAGGAGGTGGCACATCGGGGCTGCGTTGGGGCGGCCTGGGGGCGATAGAGCTTGGGGGAAGGAAAGAGAAGCGTGGAAGAAACACGTTTTGTTCATCGGAGAATCCGATGGTTCTGAAATTCAGGTTTTAGGCCCCATTCAGATCACTTTAGAGGGTGCTGTAGCAGTCACATCAAAGATGCCGGCATGATTTATGTGTACTAAACAAAGTCAAATTATAAAACTAAGTCCAGGACCCCTCATCTATTTCGCGAGACGAACGTAATGAGGGTAATTAAGCAGCGATTAGACGATGGTTACTGTAGCATCACTGTGTCAAAACATTGATTAATTAGGCTTGTTAGATTCGTCTCGAAAAATAACGCCCGTCTGCAGAAAGGTTTTGCAATTAAATTTTATTTAGTACCTCTAAATAGTAAGATTCTTTTTACTTTAGAGGGGTATAAAGAGGGTGTTTTAGAGGGAAACCGAACACCACCTTAAGAAAATTTTTTTTGATCCATTCAACACTTCAACAGGTTTGACCACCGCTTCCTACATGGCTGACCGCGTCGTAATCGTCCTAACGGCAGAACGCCCAAACCAAAAGGGCCCACGCCCATGACATAGAGGGCCCGCTCATTGGCGGCCCCACTGTCATTGGCACGAGGGGGCAACGAAATGGAGGTGTTGAAGCACGCGGCGGCCATTTCCTCGCTTCTTCTCCTACTCTCTCGCCGTGTGCTGCCGCCGAGCTTGGACTGAGCGATTCCGCGTGGGCGGGCTTGCCTGCCGGCCCTGCCCTATCGAGTCTAGTCATTCGCGAAAGGTGCGATTTTGGGGCAGTCTCCTGCAACTTTCTGTCATTTTCATCGATTTTCGGAGTAATAATGTATTAACGTAGAGCGATTGGTTGGTTTGTGTTGCAGGAATCTTGCGTGGAGACCGGTTCATATTTTGATTGGATTAGTGTAGAGGAGAAGAAAGGGGAAGATGGAGCGAGGGATGTGCGACAAGGCGCAGATGGAGCAGCTCTCCTCGGCGGCGGCGTTCGTGGAGGGCGGCGTCCAGGACGGCTGCGACGACGCCTGCAGCATCTGCCTCGAGGCCTTCTCCGACAGCGACCCCTCCGCGGTACCCGCTCCTGCTGTCCTGCAACCGTGGTGAAGGAAATCTTGCTTTCGACTCGCCCCCTTTGACACACACTGTTCTTGTTCCTGCTTGTCTGTCGCAGGTGACCAATTGCAAGCACGAGTTCCATCTCCAGTGCATCCTTGAGTGGTGAGGAACCCCTGCTCTCTTGCCCGATGCAATTGCTCTTTTTAGTGCCTGTCAAGTGTAGAATGGTAATGTATATAGGACTTGTACAAGAAGCAGGATTTTGTTGCATGATCTGCGGGACGCGTGTGGGCCTGTGGGGTTGAGCAGCTACATGTTCATGATTTTGTTTATTGGCAAGCGACCTCAGTTGAGTTACGGTGTCTCATTCATAAGAAGTCTGAATAAAAAACTTGTGTAGAGCATAAAGGGACTCGGATGAGCTGCAGTTTTAGTCTGAAATATTTGTTCGTTAATTTGCAAAATTGGCGTTAATGTGTTACGATTTCTCTTTAAATACTTTTTGATGCATTCTACTTGATCCTCTAGGTGCCAGAGAAGCTCCCAATGCCCCATGTGTTGGCAGGCAATCGGCATGAAGGACCCTATGAGGTAGAAAGTCTGCATATCCCCATGTGTTGACAGGCAATCGGCAATGTGTTATGAGTCTCACTTATATTTTTTACTTGATGCAGCCAAGAGCTCCTTGAGGCTGTTGAACATGAGAGGAATGTGCAAGAAAATCGAGCATGCACAACAGCTGTTTACCGTCATCCATTGCTAGGAGATTTTGAGGTGCAGCATGTTTGCAATTCATATTTGCTATTGGTTCAGTCCTGTCTATATCACTGATATGTTTACACACTTATTCCCTCATTATATTGATCTTGATATTTCCTTCAGGTTCCGGTCGGTGCAGATGATTCTGAAATTGAAGAAAGAATTATTCAACACTTGGCAGCTGCTTCTGCAGTCCGCAGGTCTCACCGACATCTTAGAAGAGAAGGTCGCCGCAGTAGGTCGGCAGCGCATGGCCACCCACAAATGCTAGTCTTTTCAGCTACTCAGGCCACTTCTGGTTACTCCATGTCTTCAAATCCACGGCAAGAAGGGAATAATGAACATATAATTTCTGCTCTTCCAAGTGCTTATGTGGCTTCTACAGAGGAAACAGCTACAGACACATCTGTGCATGACCCTACTGCTGCTAATAGTCCTGTCGAGTCAAATAATAGGTATTGCCTTTACATAGGGGCATGGACATTGTGCGCATGGTTTTCATTTACATGGGGGTTAACACTCGACTCATGATGATCTTGATCAGATTTTCTGGAAACGTATCTTCGCCAATCAGTCAAGGTGAAGCAGGACCATCTGATCTGCAGTCATTCTCAGAGACACTAAAGTCTCGCCTGCAATCAGTATCAACAAGGTACTCTTCTGCAATTTTGCTCCTTTCAACATCTGACATTTTGGGAAGATGAGCACTATTAACATACAGAGTCCACACCTTATTCGCACTACCAGGTACAAGGATTCTATAACAAATAACGCGCGTGGGTGGAAGGAAAGGTGGTTCACGAATAACAACATATCAAATATTGGGTCAGACGTAAAGAGGGAGGTTAGTGCTGGAATCGCTGCTGTATCTCGCATGATAGAGCGGCTGGAAGCACGAGCTAGCACAGAACTATCATCTACTCCTCTAAACAACATTCAGTCTGTGTCAGATACAAACAATCAAAGAGATGTACCCCAAGAGTCTGCCACTGATGTAAATAGTGCCTTGCCTTTGGCAACTTGCATGTCCAGATCAGGATCTCAATGAGACACTGTGCATCTTGTTATGAAGTACGGTATGTTCTCTGATTGTACTCGAGGATATGTTATATGTATGTTTCGTGGTCTTTACTTTGTGTTACATTGCATAATTATTTTGTTGCCATGGTATTCTTTCATAGTAAACTATGATTTTTCTGTGCAAACGAAGTCTTTGAAACTAGTTGGAGCCTTGGCGAGCCGGTGTCCTATTAGGGAAAATACGGTTAATCCAACATGTTTTGCTATATCAAAAAATCCACAAAAAATAATATATGTGGTAGTAGCACACATAAATATAAGTGAACCTGCAAAGATTCAATTTCAAATCCATCTTTGATGTCACGAGATTCAGAAAACATAATTGGTACTTTTTTGGATGATGGAAAGTACCAGATTTTACTGCTTTTGTTTATTTTAGTTCTTAAGTGAATTTGAAATTGATATTTTACAATATAGTGCTTCAGTGCTCTCCAAAAAATTAACTGCACAATTTGCAACTACCCACTACTTGATTAGTTATCATTATCTCAGTTTAGGACGTACCATTACAATTTAAAAGGAAACATACAGATTGACTTAAAACGTCAGTTCACAACATAGTGATGATCTATACATAAAAAGAGGACGAAAGACCCCAAATAAAGTGGGGCTGCCTTGTTCTTGAAATCTCGATGATGGAAGTTTTTGCATCCAATGGCTGGCGTTTTAGCAACAGACTTCCTTATTTTTTATTCTAGTTCGAAGGAGTTCAATAAGCATCTTGTGTTTGTTTCACCCTTTTTTGAAAACTCTAAATTTGTAATAATGGACGGCTACATGTATCAATCGATACAGAGGCTGGAATTATATGATTAATATATATTCCCTTTTCTAAAAAAAATGTCCTTCTCTTTCACTGTCAACCACTGTGCGGTCCTCCACATTAGAATTTCCACTCAGCTTGAAAACGTGTTTTTTTTTTCTGGTCCAGCACGAGCTTGCCTGTTTGAAACTGAAGGCTGCCGAACGCGGACCAACACAGTTGCTTCTGTTGGGCTGAAACTTTCACGCAGGACGAAAGAGACACCATGTTTGTGGTCCATTTGAAGTTTTGAGCCTTCACATGTATCTTGAGCAACATATATGCGTGGATGTAATAATATATGGCTGGAAGAATCTCTAGATGAAAACGTTTGTAGTCCAGCTTGAAAACGTTTTTTGTTGTGTATGTACAGATGAAGGTGCAACTCTGACCATGTTTCTTTCTGCTCAAATCTGCAATGTCAAGGGCATGTTGCATCTTTATGGTGTGTAGAACAAAGATTGCTACAGTACATTGAACAATTTCGATTGTTGGAGTATATGAGCGCCGGTAACTTTCAATTATTCTGACGAAACAACCAATATCACCGTCCTTGTGCATCTTTGGTTGATTGGGAAGTCTGTTCCACCTATACCTCTCGTTTCAGGACTGATGATATTTCTCCTCAGAAGCAGCCATCACAGACTGCGACTGTACATTGCATTGCATCAGTGTCATGTGCAGCATGACTAATGTGTGCCTCAAATAATAATAAAATATACTTAAAACGAGGACAACTCCTCCCATTATAAGCACCATCAAGCATCCGCATACACCAGGTCCCGGTGCTAAGGCTTCCAGTTCCACCAATGGAGCTCACACCAACGTTGTCCATGGCAGTGGCATTGGTGGTCATCGTCGTGGTCGCCGTCCTCCGCTCCACCGTCTCGCAGAAGGCGCTCAAACTTCCACCGGGCCCGCGCGGCTGGCCGGTGTTCGGCAGCCTCGGGGCGCTGGTTGGCTCGCAACCGCCGCACCGCGCGCTGGCCGCGCTCGCGGCGCGCCACGGCCCGCTCATGCACCTCCGGCTCGGCTCCCACCACGTCGTGGTGGCCTCGTCCGCGGAGGCGGCCCGGCTCGTCCTCAAGACCCACGACCTCGCCTTCGCTGACCGCCCGCCGACGGCCGCCGGCGCGATCACCTCCTACGGCTACCTCGGCATCGTGCACACCCCGTACGGCGCCTACTGGCGCATGGCGCGCCGGCTCTGCGCCACCGAGCTCTTCTCCGCGCGCCGCGTAGAGTCGTTCGAGCGCGTCCGCGCGCAGGAGATGCGCGCGCTCGCGCGCGGCCTGTTCGAGCTCGCCGCCGGCGCCGGCGCCGGCGTGGCCGTCGTCGCCGTCAGGGAGCACCTGGCGGGCGCCACGCTGCGGAACATCCTCCGCATGGCCGTCGGGGAGAAGTGGTCGGGGTGCTACGGCAGCGCGGAGGGCGTGGCGTTCCGGCGCGCGCTGGACGAGGCGTTCGCCGTGACCGGCGCCGTGGGCAACGTCGGCGAGTGGGTCCCATGGCTCGGCTGGCTCGACGTGCAAGGCTATGTCCGGCGGATGAGGGAGCTGCACGAGCTGTTCGACCGGTTCTACGAGCAGATCCTCGACGAGCACGAGGAGGGGCGGCGGCGGCGGGAAGCCGGAGCCGCCGGCGAGGTCGCGCCGGCGAGGGACCTGGTCGACGTGCTGCTGCAGCTGGCGGATGAGGAGGACACCAGGCCGGAGTCGTCGGAGGCGAGGCTCACGCGCGACGGCGTCAAGGCGATCGTCCAGGACGTCATCGCCGGCGGCACGGAGAGCTCGGCGGTGACCATGGAGTGGGCCATGTCGGAGCTCCTCCGCCGGCCGGACGCCATGGCGGCCGCGACGGAGGAGCTCGATCGCGTGGTGGGCCGCGAGCGCTGGGTGACAGAGCGCGAACTCCCGGGCCTCCGCTACATCGACGCCGTCGTGAAGGAGACGCTGCGGCTGCACCCGGTGGGCCCGCTCCTCGTCCCGCACCACGCGCGCGAGGACGCGGTGGTCGCCGGCTACGACGTCCCCGCGGGCGCGCGCGTGCTGGTCAACGCGTGGTCCGTCGCGCGCGACCCGGCGTCGTGGCCCGACGAGCCCGAAGCGTTCCGGCCGGAGCGGTTCCTGGACGGCGCCGGCGCCAGCGACGTGGACGTGCGCGGGGCGCATTTCCAGCTGCTGCCGTTCGGCGCCGGGCGGCGGATGTGCCCGGCGTACGGCCTCGCCATGAAGGTGGTCGCCGCCGGCGTGGCGAGCCTGGTGCAGGGGTTCGCGTGGCGGCTGCCGGACGGCGTGAAGCCCGAGGACGTGAGCATGGAGGAACACTTCGGGCTGTCCACGCGCCGGAAAGTGCCGCTCGTCGCCGTCGTGGAACCCAGGCTGCCGGCACACCTCTACGCCGCCGCCGAGTAACAACTCAGAATATTGCATCGCCAAATATATACTTTTCTCTGGTTCGTGAATCTCTCACACGCTTCACGAACGATTCAGAAACCACGAATGAAGAAAAATAAATAAAACCGAACAAAAAGTCGGGTAAAATCCACGGTCACGGCACAGCTGCATACACACTAGTCGGATGTGAAGCGTTATTGTTTCGCAATGTGCCAAATCTCAAAACCAAATCATCTCAAAAAAAAAAAAAATCTCAAAACCAAACGGAGTCTAAAACCCTTTCCCCTTCTGAAATGAAGAAAGATGCCCAAACAGCCCAAATCCTATCCCCTTTCCATGGAGCTCGGCGGCGGCGAGGTCGCCGCCAAGCGCGCAGATCTGTCTTCGTCGGCTGCGGATGCCGGACAGGACCGCCTTAGCGAGCTCCCCGACGACATCCTGGTCCTCATCCTCCGCCGCATCGATACCCTGGAGGCCGGTAAGACCAGTATCCTCTCCCGCCGCTGGCGCCGCGTCTGGGCTCTCCTCCCGGAGCTCTGCTTCCCTTTCGAACCTCAGCCCGACCGCATCAGCGACGCCCTCGATGGCCATGGCGGGGATCTCGGCGCTCTCTCGGTCGGGACCCGGGATGCGTCCCCCGAGTCCGTGGCGGCCTGGCTCTCCGTCGCTGCTCGTCGCCTCTCCGGCCGCCTGACATTCTACAATGTACCGCCTCCTCGGCAAACAGACGAGAGCGAAGACGACGAGGGGCGCGTGCAAAGAGGTGCATTTGAGCTGCCCTGCTTCGAGAGCGCCACCTCGGTCTCGCTCCAGCTAGGGTTTCTCGGCCTCTCCGTGCCGCCTGCCGGCATCTTCGCCCGGCTCACCGAGCTCTATATGAGCCACGTCGAGTTCAGCGTCCCATGCGAGCTCGGCGACGCAATCTCCTCGCCGCGGTGCCCATGCTTGCAGAAGCTCCGCGTCAGTGACGCTATGGGGCTGGACAAAGTCGCCATCAATTCCGAGTCGCTCCTTCGAGTGGAGCTGGAGGACCTGGAGGGCCTGCGGCAGCTCACCATTGTGGCCCCGGCTCTCCAGTATCTAAGAGTTGTTCGCTGCCTTGAGGATGAACCAGTTGCTTGCATTTCAGCCCCTCAGCTTGAGCGGCTCGAATGGAAGGCTCCATATGATCCAAGCTCGGTGCATCTTGGCGAGCTGGAACATGTCCAATACCTGCAGACCACCTACTTTATTGTATATGGACCACACAACTTCCCAGGCAATCACTCTTGTCTAAGGCTCTTGCAGCATTTCAAGCTCATCGAAAGTCTTTTTCTCACACTGATTTATGTGCCGGTGAGCTCACTTCCTCTCTTGTTAGGAATTATCAGTGTTGAATGCTGTAAGGGCATGTTTAGATTAACTTTGGGCAATGGTTTAAGAATTGAACACCAACATCCATATTCCATCCAAGTGTCCTACATGACTTTTTTTTTATAGGACTGTCCTACATGACATTCCAAGCAAAGAAGGGTACTGAGGATGACACACACACAAAAAATAAAATCCACACAATGTCGTAATATTTGATACAATGATGAAATTAAGTAACATAAGTAACCTAAGGCATACTCTGTATGCATCTTACAGAGTATTTACGAAAATTATAGCTTAGTTTATCAATTGCAGCAAGTACCCTATCAAACAATGGAATGCCTGGGTCCGGACTGTTTTTCCGATGTGATTGGTGTGGATATACATTGTTGTCCAGATGATGGTGGTATCTGAGAATTGCCATAACGATGCTTGTTTTGCTTTGCTTAATACAGTACACTGCAGTAGTGTTGAGCATAGGTCTTCACTCTTTTGTAACATATTTTGGTTAGACATGAGATCCAAAGGACTTATAGAGAGTACGGTTTTTTAAGCTTGCGCTGTGAGATTTTTTCTTAATAAATCTTAGGCGTGTTTGCTTATAACATTCATTTCCTGCATGATGACAGCAATTAAAGAACCACTTAGAATGAGATATTTGGTTTCTTTCCATCAGGCAACTGCCTTCTAAGACCTCTTTTTTGTGACTACGAGCATGCAGGACTTATGTTACCATCTGGACTTCATGAATGACATGACAATGCTCCCTGACACTTCAAATTTGCACCTTCATGTAATGGCAAATGGACATACCTTTGGGGCCAGCTTGTTCCATGTTCTCAGGATGTGTTCTGGTATTAGGAGGCTGATTCTGGGACTTAATCCCGCCAAGATGGAGGTAAAGTTGTACTTTGTTTATACAATATATGCATATGTATTTCTCAGCTCACCAAGACCTGATCTGCTACAGGGCCTAGGTTTTTGCAGCATGCTTATATTTTTGTCGCTAAGGTTATCTGTTGTAAATAAATGGCTCAATTGCTCAGATTTCTGACCCCCCCAAAAAAGTATGCTTTGTTATGGACTAGAGGCGGCCCATGGCCCAGCCGGCTACCCAGGAGTCCAGGAGGGTACTGTTCACGCCTGTGAACAGTACCGGCGCTACAGTAGTAGCGGGCCCACAAGTGGTGCCTTGCCCATTAAGTTAGTTAAGAGTCTTTCGGATTGTAATAGATTACTTAGTGGTCAAGTCATAGATTACTTAGGGGTCAAGTTGTACCTCCTCTATATAAAGAGGGGCAGTCTATCAATAAAGGGCAAGCAATAGTTGAAGGGTTAAACCCTAATATTCTCCAGCCTCCATGCCGCCGCCGCTCCTCTCTCCATGCGCCTAGGGCGGCTAGCCCTAGGGCTGCCGATCCTCTCTCCCTCTCTCCTCTCAATTCCCCAATTCCTCTCCCATCTGATCTATGCTCATAACAACTTAGTTATGTGTTTTGACAGAGTGGTATACTAATTGGTCAGACTATGATATATGACGGTGAGCACAAGTTGAGTTGTTGCATGAGAGGGTTGATCTTGTTAATGCAACGTAGGGGTTGGAGAAACGGAGATAATGATAGTAAGTTTTGGGTACGTAATTTTTTAATGTTCCCTTGCTTCTATTGGATAACCTAAGCCCTTAGATCAATTGAAAATCATGTTGATTATGCAATGTTGTTAGTATGATAAGGATAGATTTGTGGAACTAGCTTAGAAATATCATACTGGCTTCAGAATACCTAGGCGGAATCCTATGGTTATTTTTATTGATGCCTTGATAAATTTTTTTAGGCAATCTGATTATTTTTTAGTTTTGTCTCGTTTTAATATCGTCTAGCAATATCAATTAGTCTTACGAAGTTTATCTGATCCTTCTTTCAGAAACAAACTGCTTGCCCATCTGATTGCATTTGTCGTCAGCAAGCACACTGGAAGACTGAAGAGCTACTCTTGAATCGCCTCCAAGAAGTAGAAATCACTGAGTTGGGAGTATCTGAACATGAATTTACTTTTATGAAGCGACTATTCATCTGGGCATCAGCGCTAAAAAGGTTGACAGTAACTTTCGATCGCCCAGTTACTGAAAGCAAGGCCAAGGAGTTCTGCCAGATGTTACTTAGCTTCTCGAGGCCAGAAGTATGCACACAATTTTACATATGTAACGGCATGAATAAGGCGTTGTATGTGCCTGAAGAGTAAGGCATAATGTTCTCAGTTTAGTGCTGCACATTGTTTTTGTGGTTCTCTTGTACATACTGTAGTGCTTGAGGAGAACAAAATTGTTGCAGATCCTTAAAAATGTTTAATCCGTCGTACTATGTTTTCAATTGCACCATGTCTTTTTCTCAGCGCAATGTCTGTGTGTGGAAGAAAGGCTACTCATGGAATCCTGCCACATCAATATTTCCAGGAGAAGGATTTCATTGAGTGAAACTGTGTGGATTCAATAGTTGCGTATGTCATACATACTGATGCCAATAGAGGCACAGAGCCGATGTCATACCTTGAATAATCAAGCTAAAATCATTATTATGTATTAGATTAGATCCTCGCCTACGAAATTCAGAGTGATCTCAGCGAACCAAACTTCTTTCGGCGGTACATCAAAAGCCAGTCTCCATTTCGCACATCAAGATGCCTCGTGTATTTGTCTCCAGTTGCTAAGTCTCCTAAATGGTTGGTGAAATTACCTTGGCTTTAACGCATGGCTCCTATAGTTGTATACGTGTGCCCCTTTTTCTTTTCTCTTCTGAAATAAAAGATTGTTCATCCAAACACATATTGGTATATTCTACCAACAAAAGATTCGATATATACTTGAGCCGTCAAAAGTCTAAATTCAAAATTCAAGTAAATATTCTGAGGCACCAATCATGATAACTATGAGGAGGATCATATGAAAGGTGACCACACTAAAATCAAGCCAAGGAACAAAACAAAAGCCTAGCTTGGCCTGACCCGAATGTTATACATGGCTTAGCTAGTCCAAAAAATCAATCACACCAATATTTCCTGGATATACACATTAACAAGAAATAGGTTTAAACTAATTCTGATAACAACACATCCTCCAAACATCACTTACGATTTACTGTAGCAACAGTACCACAAATAGCGTTGGGCGTAAGCTGAAACAAGCGGCCGTTCCAAAAAAGAACCAACCAAACAGCCCAATTCTGAAATTTCAGAAGGGCCCATTCTGTGAATCAAACCGAAGCCTAAAACCCTTTCCAGGTCTGAAATGAAGAAACATACCCAAACAGTCCCAAATCCTTTCCCCTTCCCATGGAGCTGAGCGGCGGCGAGGTCGCCGCCGAGCTCCCAGATCTCTCTTCTTCCCTTGCGGATGCCGGCCCGGACCGCCTAAGCGAGCTCCCCGACGACATCCTAATCCTCATCCTCCGCCGCATCGATGCCTTGGCGGCCGGTCGGACTCGCATCCTCTCCCGCCGCTGGCGCCGCGTCTGGGCTCTCCTCCCGGAGCTCTGCTTCGCTTTCACACCTCGCTCCGACCGCATCCGCGGCGCCCTCGACGCCCATGGCGGGGATCTTCGCTCCCTCTCCGTCGGGACCCGGGATTCGTCCCCCGAGTCCGTGGCGGCCTGGCTCACTGTCGCTGCACGTCGCCTCTCCGGCCGCCTGATCTACTACAATGTGGCGCCTCGGCCAAGAGCCGAGAGCGAAGACGGCGAGGGGCGCGTGCAAAGAGGTGGATTTGAGCTGCCCTGCTTCGAGAGCGCCACCTCGGTCTCGCTCCTGCTAGGGTTTCTCGGCCTCTCTGTGCCTCCAGCCGGCGTCTTTGGCCGGCTCACTGAGCTCTCTCTGAGCCGCGTCCGGTTCGACGCCCCATGCGAGCTTGGCGACGCTATCTCGTTGCCGCGGTGCCCACTCTTGCAGAAACTCTGCGTCAGTGACGCCCAGGGGCTGAACAAACTCGCCATCTATTCGGAGTCTCTCCTGCGTGTGGATCTTGAGGGTCTGGATCATGGCCTGCGGCAGCTCACCATTGTGGCCCCAGCTCTCCAGCATTTAAAAGTTTCAAGCTGTTTTCATGATCAACAGATTGCCTGCATCTCGGCCCCTCAGCTTGAGTGGCTCGAATGGAGTGATCCATATGATCCAAACTTAGTGCATCTTGGCGAGATGGAAAAAATCCAATACCTGCAGACCACCTACTTTGTTGTATATGGACCACAGTCACCACACAGCTTCCCAGACAATCAATCTTGTCAAATGTTCTTGCAGCATTTCAAGCTCGTGGAAACTCTTGTTCTCACACTGATTTATTTACAGGTGAGCTCACTTCCTCTTTTGTTTGGAATTATCGGCGCCGCAGTGTGTGTATGCATAATTTTGGGCACTGATTTGAGAACTAAACGTCAACATCCATATTCCATCCAACTGTCCTACTCTGTACTTGACATACCATGCAAGAAGGAATCCTGAGGATTACGTGAAATTCCGAACGCATAATTTGTATGCATCTTACAGAGTATTTACGAAAAATAGAGATGCCTAGTTCTGGACTGTTTGTCCGATGTGATTGGTGGTGATATATGTTGTTGTCTAGATAATGGTGGTATCTGAGAATTTTCGTAAAAGATGCTTATTTGTTTTGCTTTGCTCAATTCACTGCAATACTGTTGAGCACAGATCTTCTCTCCTTTCAAATATATTTGAAAGGAGAGTGGAGTTTTTTTAGGTTTGAACAGCAAGACTGTTTTATATAAATCTTAAGCATGTTAACTTAAAGCAATCATTTCCTGCACGCTAACAGCAACGGCCAGCTTATGACAACCACCTAGAATGAGATATTTTGGTTTCTTTCAATCAGGCAACTGCCTTATAAAATCCTCTTCTTTGCAACTTTCTACTAGCACACAGGAGTTATGTGACTATCAGTACTTCATGGATGACATGACGATGCTCCCCGACACCAAGAGTTTGCACCTGCTTGTAATTGCTAGTGGACATGTCTTTGGGGCTAGCTTATTCCATGTTCTCAGGATCTGTTCTGGTATTAGAAAGCTGATTCTCAAACTCGATCACCCCGACATGGAGGTAAAGTTATGCATATGCATTTCTTAGCTCACCAAGGCCTCATCTGATACTGGCCTAGATTTTTTTTTTACATGCTTATATTTTTGTCGCTAAGGTATCTATTGTAAATATTTGGCTCATATTTGTCTCAAAATTTGTTTAATTATGAGTTTTGAATGAGTGGTATACTATTTGCGTTGCCAATATGTGTGAGAATACTTGAAATATGACAGTGAACACAAGTTGAGTTGTTGCTTGAGAAGCTTGGGGCTGGAGATAATAGTAAGCTTTAGGTACATGGTTTTTTGAATGTTCCCATGCATCTATTGGATAACCTAAGCCCCAAGGTCACATGAAAATCATATCGAATATGCAATGTTGTTAGCATGATACCGATGGATTTGCGGAAGTAGCTCATAAAAGTCATAGGGATGGTAACATTTCTGGCAATCTGAGTATATTCTAGTTTTGTCTCATTTTAATGTCATCCAGCAATATCAATCAGTCTTACAAAGTTTAATTTGATCCTTTTTCAGGAACAAACTGCTTGCCTGTCTGATTGCATTTGTCGTCAGCAAGCACACTGGAAAACTGAAGAACTACTATTGAATTGCCTCCAAGAAGTAGAAATCACTGATTTGGGAGTATCTGAACACGAAGTTACTTTTATGAAGCGTCTATTCGTCTGGGCAACAGCGCTTAAAAAGTTGAAAGTAACTTTCGATCAATCAATTACTGAAAGGGAGGCCAAGGAGTTCTGCCAGATGTTACTTAGCTTCTCTGGGCCAGAAATATGCACGGAATTTTACTTATGTAACGGCATCGCCGGCATGAATAAGGTGTTGTATGTGCCCGAAGAGTAAGGCGTTATGTTGTCAATTTAGTGCTCCACACTGTTTTTGTAATTGTCTTCCTTGTACGTACTGTAGTGCTCCAGGTGAATAAAATTGTTGCAGATCCTTAAAAATGTTTTAATCCATCGTCCTATGTTTCCATTTGCTCCATACCTTTTTTTTCTCCCAATTTGTGGCTTTGTGGAAGAAGGCTACTCATGGAAAGCCCGATAGAGCAATATTTCCAGGAGAATGATTTCATTGAGTGAAACTGTGTGGATTCAACAGTTGCATGTCATATATACCTGATGCCAATAGAGACGCAGAGCTAATCTCAAACCTAGAGAGAAAATGATGAAGAAACAGAGTGGTGCCACGAGGGCAGCACAACACACCAGGACCAAATTGCTAAACTAGAAGATCATTGTGCATAATACCCATATTGTCATGCAAAAAAGTTAACGGTTGTGCTTCCTAACATCAAATTTGTGTTTACTTTGTTTTCGTGCTTATGGAAGTGCACAGTAGTCCACACAGCTACCTTGTTGAGCCAACAAACAGAGATTACGGACAACGACCAGTCTATAGTAATTCATTAGTGTATTTGTCACGCTGAAATTTGAGCTTTACGTCGATAGAACGTTTATTTTTTTTTTTTTTTTTTTTTTTTTGCGAAAGGGGGTGGGAATTATATTAAACTTGGGAACAGTACAGCCCACAACCTTTTACAGAGAGCCCCCTGGGCACATTTACACAAAAGACCTCGAAAGAAAAGGAAATTACAACGAAGTCCCTCTCTCTCTCGAAATCTCCCGAACCACCAGATCCTCGCCGGCGGAGAGCAACGACGGCGACCTCCAGACTCCTCCTCACTCCATGCCCGCGACCACAACGCGTTGTTGATGAAGCCGATTGGATTCGAACGAAGAAGGCACACAGCCGCCATCGCGACGACACCGGAGAGAGAAGAAGATCAAGAACACCACCATCGAAGAACCAGCAGCAAGGATCCGCAAAGACCGACGAAATCGACATCAAAACTTGATGCCGACAGCTCGGACAACAACCCACCATCGCCGGCGACGCCAGCAAAGGGGGTAACCAATCCACCCTCCCTTTCGCAAAAGAGAAGAGGAACAAAAGACTCCACAAGGCTCACCGGAGAAGAAGCAACCGCCGACGACGTCGCCACCACCAGATCCGCCAGGGGAGAAAAGAAAACGGCCGCCATCGCCACGACGAGCGCCGGCGCCGTAACCCTAACCCTAATACAGGAAGAAACCTAGTCTACTACCTATACTAGAGCTAGAGGAAGACCGGACGGCAGCTCCGGCGATCTCCCCACCCTCCGGTGCCCTACGGGCCGCCGGGATAGGGGGAGATCGACGGAGCCGCCGCCGGACACGCGCGGTCGCCCGGTTTCGCCCCTCTCTACTGTAGCAGTGGAGACGGGTCGCGAAAGACCGAGTGACTCCGTCGATAGAACGTTTATTGACAGAAATGCAAACAATTTTAAATGACAGAAATGCAAACAATTTTAATAGTATGCACATTTTAAGCATGGCTGGCACTTGATATTGCAGCTGTGCGGATATTAGTACATGCCCGAAGGCTGGTAAAACGAAAACAGGAGTAAAACCAAAGAAAAACAACTGGGAACTACGAAACAATTTGCGCGTGTGGGTCTTGCATTCGCTGAAGAAGACTGGCACGTATATGTCCCTAGTGAATCTGACATGAAAGAACGGTGGACCATGCATCCTGAGTCCAGAAGCACACAGCATTACGCATAAAAAGGCTTATGCTGTTATCTGAATGTCACACTATTGTTCTAAAAAAAGTATGAAATGAGATGGTTATATATGGGGATCATCGATCTATGGTTTGCCCTCGCAACTATTTTGCTTTGTATTCTTTTTTTTTTTCGGAAGCCTCTAATAGAGAAATCAACGGAATCCAACGAATCCGATGCGCAACATTTGCATATGCATTACGGAGCGCGGCAGCGCGTGGGCCGCCGGCGGGAAGAAGCGCGGGGCGCCGTCTTCGGGTGGAGGAGTCGCGGGGCGCGCTCAGCGAAGAGGAAGGCCGGGGCAGTAGCTCGAGCTCGCTGGCAGCGTACATGGGCAATGGGTGGGAAATGGATCTGCACAACGCTGGGTGGGTGGGGATTTGCAATAAATAGGCTTATGAGAGAAATTCAGAAAGAAGACCACTTATGGAGTGGGATTTGCAATTTACCCAATTAACTAATCCATAACAAGAACATAGCAACTCTATATCAAGCATTTCCTGCAAATCCTACAGCTTAAGGTTTTGGTAAGGTCCGAGCATCTCACATTTGAATGCTTATCCACCTCAATTTACCCTTTGACAATCCTATATCATAGTGTTCAGCTCTTTGCTGGCTGGGACACACTGGAATTTCAGCTTTCTGTGGACAGAAATAGTACATGCTGTAAAATACTGATTTCAAGGTAACTGATTTCAGCAACCAGATTTCAAGGTGATACAAATGTGATTGAGACGAATCGTGCACATTTCAGACACGTCTGATGATCCTTCATGTGAATGAAGCACATACTCAACCTATGTTTTGCCGGAGGCTGACTGACGCCGTTGAGGGTGGGCAGTCATTTTTGTATGATATTCTGCCCTCTAAATTTTAACACTGTCACTTCAAAAAGAATTTTCATATTTTAAAATATTTTAATTAGTTTAATGATAAAATCTTTTTGACAGATAGGTGCTTGCGTGACGAATCTAATGAGTCTAATTAATCTATATTTTGCTACAGTGATGGTACAGTAACCATATTCTAATCGTCGCTTAATCACCCTCGTTAGATTCGTCTCGCAAATTAGACGGGAGTGCTGAAATTAGTTTTATAATTTAACTTTGTTTAGTACATATAAATGGTAAGATTCTCTTTGATGTGACCCCTCTAAAATTTAGACTTCTGGAAACGAACACACCCCGAGTGTGATACCTGTGAATCTCCTCCATTCTCTTGAGGAGTCAAAGCAGAGATCAGACCCTGACATGTCTGATGATCCTTCATGTGAATGAAGCACATCATCGAAATGGTTTATAGCACCCACCGGATCCTATTCTCGACGAACTTGTACTGTAAGGATTTGTGCTCAACTACCCGGATCCTTGCCTCTGGTCTGCAGTTATCAGTTATCACATTCTTCTAGTGTGCTATCACCATCGCCGCTGGTACTAGTAGCCATCTCCTCCTCAAGGCCAGTGAGCAAAAAATAATTATTTAAATCTATGTTGTTAGTCAAAGTTGAATAAAAAAAGTCAACGGTATCATATAATTAAAAACGAAAGGAGTATCTGTTTTTCCTGTCAGCTGCAAATTTGTGGTGTCTGGGAGCATTGTCATGTCATTCATGAAGCCTCTCTAACTCTCAAATGTAGCTTTTTTTATTGTTTGGGAGGAAGACTGGGAATGGAGATGCTCTTCCTACAACAATTTGTTTTTACTTTATTGTATTGTTTTGTGATTAAGATTGTGATACAAATATAGCCTGTTTAACTGAAAGTACAATGTATGGCATGATACTCGTACTTACTTGGTATACACACTAACACGAAGTATGATTGAACCAATATTTAGAACAACATATCCAAACACATTTTGAATTGGCATGAGATGCATTCCAGAAACATATATATTTTTTCTCTTCAAGCAGCTGGATTAGGCCCCGTTTGCTAAGGATTCTTCAAAATTAGCTTCTACTAAAAAAACTTTTTTAAAAACAGCTTCTCTAAAAGAAATATATTCTATGCAAGAAGCACTTTTTAAGGTTGACAAACTCTTTTCTCTTATGAAACTAATGTAAAAATGAATGAGAAGTCATAAGTAACTACTCCCTCCGTTCACCGAGGAGCTACACCAAACGGCCCAATTCTGTGCCCTGTGAACCAAATCGGAGCCTAAAGTATCTAAATGAAAAAACGGAGCCTAAAACCCTTTCCAGGTCTGAAATGAAGAAACATACCCAAACTAAGGGGGTGTTCGTTTCTTTATGCTAAATTTTAGAGGAGTCACATCAAAGAGAATCTTACCATTTAGAAGTACTAAACAAAGTCAAATTACAAAACTAACTTTAGAATCCTCCGTCTAATTCGCGAGACGAATCTAATGAAGGTAATTATGAGACGATTAGAAGATGGTTACTGTAGCATCACTGTATAGCAAAACATAAATTAATTAGGCTCATTAGATTCGTCTCGCAAATTAGCACCTATCTGTCAAATAGGTTTTGTCATTAAACTAATAAAAAAATTTAAATATAAAGATTCTCTTTGATATGACAGTGCTAAATTTTAGAGGGCAGGAAACGAACGGGGCCCAACTCCCAAATTCTTTCCCCTTCCGGTTCAAAAAAAAAAAAAAAAAAAAATCCTTTCCCCTTCCCATGGAGCTGAGCGAGATCGCCGCCGAGCTCGCAGATCCCTCTTCTTTCCTTGCGGATGCCGGCCAGGACCGCCTAAGCGAGCTCCCCGACGACATCCTAATCCTCATCCTCCGCCGCATCGATGCCTTGGCGGCCGGTCGGACTCGCATCCTCTCCCGCCGCTGGCGCCGCGTCTGGGCTCTCCTCCCAGTGCTCTCCTTCGCTTTCGCACCTCACCCCGACCGCATCCTCGACGCCCTCGACGCCCATGGCGGGGATCTTCGCTCCCTCACCGTCGGGACCCGGGATGCGTCCCCCGAATCCGTGGCGGCCTGGCTCGCTGCCGCTGCGCGTCGCCTCTCCGGCCGCCTGATCTATTACAATGTGGCGCCTTGGGCAAGAGCCGAGAGCGAAGACGGCGAGGGGCGCGTGCAAAGAGGTGGATTTGAGCTGCCCTGCTTCGAGAGCGCCAGCGCGGTCTCGCTCCAGCTAGGGTTTCTCGGCCTCTCCGTGCCTCCCGCCGGCGTCTTTGGCCGGCTCACTGAGCTCTCTCTGAGCCGCGTCCGGTTCGACGCCCCATGCGAGCTTGGCGACGCCATCTCGTCGCCGCGGTGCCCACTCTTGCAGAAACTCTGCGTCAGTGACGCCCAGGGGCTGAACAAACTGGCGATCAATTCGGAGTCTCTCCTGCGTGTGGATCTTGAGGGTCTGGATCATGGCCTGCGGCAGCTCACCATTGTGGCCCCAGCTCTCCAGCATTTAAAAGTTGCAAGCTGTTTTCATGATCAACAGATTGCCTGCATCTCGGCCCCTCAGCTTGAGTGGCTCGAAATTCGAATGGAGTGATCCATATGATCCAAACTCAGTGCATCTTGGCGAGATGGAACAAGTCCAATACCTGCGGACCACCTACTTTGTTGTATATGGACCACAGTCACCACACCAATTCCCAGACAATTACTCTTGTCAAAGTTTGTTGCAGCATTTCAAGGTCGTGGAAACTCTTGATCTCACACTGATTTATTTACGGGTGAGCTCACTTCCTCTCTTGTTTGGAATTATCAGCGTAGCATTGCCGCAGTGTGTGTATGCATAATTTTGGGCACTGATTTGAGAACTGAACGTCAACATCCATATTCCATCCAAGGGTCCTACTGGACATACCATGCAAGAAGGGTCCTGAGGATTACGTGAAATTCTGAAGGCATAACTTGTATGCATCATACAGAGTATTTACGGAAAATAGAGATGCTTAGTTCCGGACTTTTTGTCCGATGTTCTTGGTGGGGATATATGTTGTTGTCTAGATGGTGGTGCTATCTGAGAATTGTCGTAAAAGATGCTTATTTATTTTGATTTGCTCAATCCACTGCAATACTGTTGAGTACAGATCTTCTCTCCTTTCAAATATATTTTGATCTGCTTATTTATCAAGTACTCCCTCCGTCCCACAACAAATGGCATTGAAGGATTTAAAATTTGTCCCATAACAAATGGCATTGTAGCCAACTGTGGGGTCCACGCAAGGAAAACTAATCCCGTTATCAACTCAGCCATATTTAGGTGGGGCCAGGTGGGAGGATAATCAGGTTCATGGCGCTGATTATTTAGGTGGGGCCAGCGTGATTAAAGGGATTTTTTCCATGCATGTATGGAAACTGATATGGCGCATGCCGCATTAGTTGTTAACCGTCTGTTAATAGTGAGGGGTACGGAGGGCATTTCTTTCTACTCCTAATCTGTCTGAAATTTTCTAGGATGCCATTTGTTGTGGGACGGAGGGAGTAAGTAGAGAGTAGAGTTTTTTAGGGTTGAACTGCAAGATTGTTTTATAAATCTTAAGCATGTTAACTTAAAGCAATCATTTCCTGCACGCTAACATCAACGGCCAGCTTATAACAACCACTTAGAATGAGATATTTTGGTTTCTTTCCATCAGGCAACTGCCTTATAAAATCCTCTTTTTTGCAACTTTCTACGAGCACACAGGAGTTATTTGACTATCACTATCAGTACTTAATGGATGACATGACGATGCTCCCCGATACCAAGAGTTTGCACCTGCTTGTAATTGCAAGTGGACATGCCTTTGGGGCCAGCTTATTCCATGTTCTCAGGATGTGTTCTGGTATTAGAAAGCTGATTCTCAATCTTAATCGCCCCGATATGGAGGTAAAGTTATGCATATGCATTTCTTGGCTCACCAAGGCCTGATCTGATACTGGCCCAGGTTTTTGTTGCATGCTTATATTTTTGTCGATGAGGTATCTATTGTAAATGTTTGGCTCATTATGAGTTTTGAATGAGTGGTATACTATTTGGGTTGCAAATATGTGTGAGAATATTTGAAATATGACAGTGAACACAAGTTGAGTTGTTGCTTGAGAGGCTTGGCGCAGGAGATAATAGTAAGCTTTAGTTACATGGTTTTTGAACGTTCCCATGCATCTATTGGATAACCTACCCCAAGGTCACATGAAAATCGTATCGAATATCCAATGTTGTTAGCATGATACGGATGGATTTGCGGAAGTAGCTCATAAAAATCATAGGGATGTTAACATTTCCAGCAATCTGATTATATTCTAGTTTTGTCTGATTTTAATGTCATCCAGCAATATCAATTAGTCTTACGAAGTTTAATTTGATCCTTTTTTCAGGAACAAACTGCTTGCCCGTCTGATTGCATTTGTCGTCAGCAAGCACACTGGAAAACTGAAGAACTACTATTGAATTGCCTCCAAGAAGTAGAAATCACTGATTTGGGAGTATCTGAACACGAAGTTACTTTTATGAAGCGTCTATTGGTCTGGGCAACAGCGCTTAAAAAGTTGAAAGTAACTTTCGATCAATCAATTACTGAAAGGGAGGCCAAGGAGTTCTGCCAGATGTTACTTAGCTTCTCTGGGCCAGAAATATGCACGGAATTTTACTTATGTAACGGCATCATCGGCATGAATAAGGTGTTGTATGTGCCGGAAGAGTAAGGCGTTATGTTGTCAATTTAGTGCTCCACACTGTTTTTGTAATTGTCTTCCTTGTATGTACTGTAGTGCTCTAGGTGAACAAAATTGTTGCAGATCCTTAAAAATGTTTTGATCCATCGTCCTATGCTTCCAATTGCTCCATACTTTTTTTCTCCCAATGTGTGGCTTTGTGGAAGAAGGCTACTCATGGAAAGCCTGATAGATCAATATTTCCACAGGAGAATGATTTCATTGAGTGAAACTGTGTGGATCCAACAGTTGCATGTCATATATACCTGATGCCAATAGAGGCACAGAGCTGATCTCAAACCTAGAGAGAAAATGATGAAGAAACAGAGTGGTGCCACGAGGGCAGCACGACACACCAGGACCAAATTGGTAAACTAGAAGATCATTGTGCATAATACCCATGTTGTCATCGAAAAAAGTGACCGGTTGTGCTTCCTAACATCAAATTTGTGGTTACTTTGTTTTCGTGCTTATGGAAGTACACAGTAGTCCACACAGCTACCTGGTTGATCCAACAAACAGAGATTACGGACAACGACCAGTCTATAGTAATTCATTAAGCAGTGTATATTGTCACACTGAAATTTGAGCTTTACGTCGATAGAACGTTTATTGACAGAAATGCAAACAATTTTAGAGTATGCACATATTAAGCATGGCCGGCACTTGATATTCAGCTGTGCGGGTACTGGTACATGCCCGAAGGCTGGTACAGAGTCCAAGATGGAAACAGGAGTAAAACCAAAGAAAAACAACTGGGAACTACGAAACAATTTGCGCGTGTGGGTCTTGCAGTCACTGAAGAAGATTGGCACGTATATGTCCCTAGTGAATCTGACATGAAAGATCGGTGGACCATGCATCCTGAGTCCAGAAGCACACAACATTTGCATATGCATTACGTATAAAGTAGAAAGGAATAATTTCTTATCAATAAACCATCTCAAAATACTTGTAGCAGAGCTCAGCACCAAAATGCCTTTTCCTTTCCCCTACGAAACAGAACACGGAAAGTAGCATGCAGAGATGCCTCTCCCGTCCATCTCCAGTAGCGCGAGTATGACTGAAAATCAACAATCCCAATATAAATTTGCAGGTGATGCTTCTCACCATTGGTGATACAATGGGAATGCAATGTTGCCCATTGGATTCCTTGGATTCCATTGATTTCTCGATTAGAGGCTTCAAAAAAAGAAAAAAAAAAAAAGAATGCAAAGCAAAATAGTTGCGATGGCAAACCATAGATCGATGATTCCAAATATATAACCATCTCAATTCATACCTTCTATTTTTGAACAATAGTGTGACATCAACATATGACGTCCTGTGGATAACAGCATAAACCTTTTTTTCCCTACTTCCCTCGTAATTAACTAAGCCATAACAAGAATGTAGCAACTCTATATCAAGCATTCCCTCCAAATCCTAAAGCTCCTGGTTTTGGTAAGGTCTGAGCATCTCATATTTGAATGCTTATCCACCTCACTTTACCAATTGACAATCCAATATCATAGTATTCACCTCTTTGCTGGCTGTGACACACTGGAATTTCAGGTTTCTGTTGACAGAAATAGTACTACATGCTGTAAAATAAAGCAGTGTAACTGATTTCAGCAACCAGATTTAAAGATGGTACAAATGTAATTCAGACGAATCGTGCACATTTCAGAAATGTCTGATGATCCTTCATATGAATCAAGCACGTACTAGTTCTTTCATTGCATCACCATAGTCAGCCTCTGTTTTGACGGAGGCTGACGCCGTCGGAGGTGGGCACTCATTTTTTATGATACTACAGTGCTACTGGAAAATAGAGATGCTTAAGTTCCTAAAAAAGAAGGAAAAGTCTGAAATGAAGAAACATACCCAAACAGTCCCAAATCCTTTCCCTTGCAGAGGCCGGAATGTATTCCATTTTCTAAAAAAAAAAAAAAAGAAATCCTTTCCCCTTCCCATGGAGCTGAGCGGCGGCGAGGTCGCCGCCGAGCTCCCAGATCTTTCTTCTTCCCTTGCGGATGCCGGCCCGGACCGCCTAAGCGAGCTCCCAGACGACATCCTAATCCTCATCCTCCGCCGCATCGATACCTTGGCGGCCGGTCGGACTCGCATCCTCTCCCGCCGCTGGCGCCGCATCTGGGCTCTCCTCCCGGAGCTCTGCTTCGCTTTCGCGCTTCAGCCCGACCGCATCCGCGACGCCCTCGACGCCCATGGCGGGGGTCTTCGCTCCCTCTCCGTCGGGACACGGGATGCGTCCCCCGAGTCCGTTGCGGCCTGGCTCACTGCCGCTGCGCGTCGCCTCTCCGGCCGCCTGATCTACTACAATGTGGCGCCTCGGCCAAGAGCCGCGAGTGAAGACGGCGAGGGGCGCGCGCAAAGAGGTGAATTTGAGCTGCCCTGCTTCGAGAGCGCCACCGCGGTCTCGCTTGAGCTCGGGTTTCTCGGCCTCACCGTGCCTCCCGCCGGCGTCTTCGGCCGGCTCACCGAGCTCTCTCTGAACCGCGTCCGGTTCGACGCCCCATGCGAGCTCGGCGACGCCGTCTCGTCGCGGCGGTGCCCACGCTTGCAGAAACTCTGCGTCAGTGACGCCCAGGGGCTGAACAAACTCACCATCAATTCTGAGTCTCTCCTGCATGTGGATCTTGAGGGTCTGGATGGCCTGCGGCAGCTCACCATTGTGGCCCCAGCTCTCCAGTATTTAAAGGTTGCAAGCTGTTTTCATGATCAACCGATTGCCTGCATCTCAGCCCCTCAGCTTGGGTGGCTCGAATGGACTGATCCATATTATCCAAGCTCAGTGCATCTTGGCGAGATGGAACAAGTCCAATACCTGCAGACCACCCACTTTGTTGTATATGGACCAAACAACTTCCCAGACAATCAATCTTGTCAAAGGCTCTTGCAGCATTTCAAGCTCGTGGAAATTCTTGTTCTCACACTGTTTTATTTACGGGTGAGCTCACTTCCTCTCTTGTTTGAAATTATCAGCCTTGCATTGTCGCAGTGTGTGTATGCATAATTTTGGGCACTGATTTGAGAACTGAACGTCAACATCCATATTCCATCCAAGTGTCCTTACTTGACATACCATTGAAGAAGGGTCCTGAGGATTACGTGAAATTTCAAAGGCATAGTTTGTATGCATCATACAGAGTATTTACAAAAAATAGAGATACCTAGTTCCGGACTGTTTGTCCGATGTGATTAATGGGGATATATGTTGTTGTCTAGATGATGGTGGTATATGAGAATTGCCATAAAAGATGCTTATTTGTTTTGCTTTGCTCAAGTCACTGCAAGACTGTTGAGCACAGATCTTCTCTCCTTTCAAATATATTTGGTGAGACATGAGATACAAGTAGAGAGTAGAGTTTTTTTGGGGGTTGAACGGCAAGATTGTTTTATAAATCTTAAGCATGTTAACTTAAAGCAATCATTTCCTGCACGCTAACAGCAACGGCCAGCTTATGACAACCACCTAGAATGAGATATTTTGGTTTCTTTCAATCAGGCAACTGCCTTATAAAATCCTCTTTTTTGCAATTTTCTACGAGCACACAGGAGTTATGTGACTATCAGCACTTCATGGATGACATGACAATGCTCCCTGACACCAAGAGTTTGCACCTGCATGTAATTGCAAGTGGGCATGCCTTTGGGGCCAGCTTATTCCATCTTCTCAGGATGTGTTCTGGTACTAGAAAGCTGATTCTCAAACTTGATCGCCCTGACATGGAGGTAAAGTTATGCATATGCATTTCTTGGCTCACCAAGGCCTGATCTACTACTGGCCCAGGTTCTTGTTGCATGCTTATATTTTTGTCGCTAAGTTACCTATTGTAAATATTGGCTCATATTTGTCACAAAATTTTGTTTAATTATGAGTTTTGAATGAGTACTATACTATTTGGGTTGAAAATATGTGTAAGAATACACAAGTTGAGTTGTTGCTTGAGAGGCTTGGGGCAGGAGACAATAGTAAGCTTTAGGTACATGGTTTTTGACTGTTCCCATGCATCTCTTGGATAACCTAAGCCCCAAGGTCACATGAAAATCATACCGAATATGCAATGTTGTTAGCATGATACGGATGGATTTGTGGAATTAGCGGATAAAAATCATAGAGATGGTAACATTTCCGGCAATCTGATTATATTCTTGTTTTGTCTCATTTTAATGTCATCCATCAGTATCAATTAGTCTTACAAAGTTTAATTTGATCCTTTTTTCAGGAACAAACTGCTTGCCTGTCTGATTGCATTTGTCGTCAGCAAGCACACTGGAAAACTGAAGAACTACTATTGAATTGCCTCCAAGAAGTAGAAATCACTGATTTGGGAGTATCTGAACACGAAGTTACTTTTATGAAGCGTCTATTCGTCTGGGCAACAGCGCTTAAAAAGTTGAAAGTAACATTCGATCAATCAATTACTGAAAGGGAGGCCAAGGAGTTCTGCCAGATGTTACTTAGCTTCTCTGGGCCAGAAATATGCACGGAATTTTACATATGTAACGGCATCTTCGGCATGAATAAGGTGTTGTATGTGCCTGAAGTGTAAGGCGTTATGTCGTCATCAATTTAGAGCTCCACACTGTTTTTGTACTTGTATTCCTTGTACGTACTGTAGTGCTCCAGGTTTTGGTAAGGTCTGAGCATCTCATATTTGAATGCTTATCCACCTCACTTACCATTTGACAATCCTATATCATAATGTTCAGCTCTTTGCTGGCTGGGACACATTGGAATTTCAGGTTTGTGTTGACAGAAAAAGTACATGCTGTAAAATAAAGCAGGGTAACTGATTTCAGCAACCAGATTTAAAGGTGGTACAGATGTGATTCAGACGAATCATGCACATTTCAGATATGTCTGATGATCCTTCATGTGAATCAAAGCACGTAATACTTCTTTCATTGCATCACCACAGTCAGCCTCTGTTATGACGGAGGCTGACGCCGTTGGGGGTGGGCAGTCAATTTTGTAGGAGTATGATATAGTATACTCTTGCTACGAGTGAGACAAAGGACACCCTGACACCCTGTGAATCTCCTCCATTCTCGACGAACTTGTACTGTATGGATTTGTGCTCAACCACCCGGATCCTTGATTCTGGTCTGCAGTTATCACATTCTTCTAGTGCGCGATCACCGTCGCCGCTCGTACTAGTAGTAACCGTCTCCACCTCAACGCCGGTGAGCACAGCGAACTCCTCCATGTCAACCATGTCAGGGTCAAGCGCGGCATCGAAGATCTTGGCGACGCAGAACCTGCCGACGCCGAGGCTGACGAGGAAGAACCGCTTCGCCGCCCAATTCTCGAAGCCCGGCGCGACGTGCTTCAACGCCGGCGGCTGGTGCTCCACGGCGGAGAGGTCCCATGCGCAGAGCCGGTGGCTTCCGGCGGAGAAGCCGAGCCAGAGCTTGAGGTCGGGGAGCAGTACTGTCGGGGAGGTAGGTACTCGGCTCCGCCGTCGAACGGCAGCGCCCAGTCTCCGGCGGCCCGCCGCCACTCGCGCGCCACCGTGTCGAAGCAGGTGCCGCCGCCGCCGCGCCGCCGCCGTGCGCGTCGGGCGACAGGCAGGTGGTGCTGCCGCCGTCGCCGACCACCGCGTGCGAGACGACGCTGCCGTCGAACGGCCGCGGCGGGAGCCGGTCCCCCCGCCAGCCCTTGAATCCCTTGGGATGCTCCCCCGGCTTGGCGGGGACGAGGCTGGCGAACCTGTGCACGTCGAAGCAGGACGAGCCGTCGGGGACGTAGGAGTTCATGACGTAGATGTGGTCGCCGTCGTCGTCGACCTCGGGCCGGGCGGCGATGGAAAAGGCAGGGTCCCCACGCAGCCGTTGGGCCGAGCCAGGGTCTCGACGGTGTTCGTGTCGAAGTCGTAGACGACGGCGGCGGCGCGGCCCGACGCGTTGACGCAGAGGACCCGCCCCTCGCTGGTACGGGGGGGCAGCAGCGCGGCCATCTGCAGCGCCACGGTGGGCTCCCACATACTCGTCCGGTTGAACTTGAACCGGATGGCCGGCGGAGGCAGCTGCGCCAGTCGAGACATCGCCTCCCTGTTGCCGCCTGTCGCATCGTCATCTGCCGCCGCCGACGGTGAGGGGTGGAAGAGATGGTTCGAGACGTCGAGGCGGTGCAGCGCGAACTTGTTCATGCCCTGATTCGTCTGCGACATGATGTTCACGAACCGCCGGATCATCCCTCCTCCTGTACCGTGTCCCAACTGTTGATTGATCTATCATTCTATCTGCTTTATTAGTTGCCTTGCAAGAATTTTTGGGAGGTCTGGAGAAAGGACTGAAGACGAAAAAGGATGATCCGGCGTACAAGCTGGCTGATCTGGTCGATCTTTCTTGAGAGTTGGGGAAGCCCTGGCTGGAGAAATCACAAACTGAGAAGCAGACGACCGGCGGCGGCACAGCCAAATGTAGGGTTTTCCAGCGCACCAGTTGAATGTGCACGTATGTGAACATATAATGATGTATATAAACGTAGCATAATTGTTCTGAAAAGACTGTACCATGCATAATGCATATGTGAACAATTCTTTTTTTTCTTTCAAAAATGCGTAAAGCATTTCATTAAACAAAAGGAGAATTTATAAGCCTTAAGAACGAACATGTGGTGACTTCTATTCTTGATCAAACATAAAGATAATAGATTATCTTTCAGTATAACAGTTACCGTGCTAATCTCCAACACTGGCATGTGTGTATGATATACTCTTGGCAATGCCGCTTCCGCGTAGGCCGCATGCTAGGTGAGATCGTGACTGACGCAGCGTAGATCGTGCTTGCTTCTTGCGTGTGTGCTTCAATTATGTTCGCTTGACACAGCGTACGTGTGTGAACGACTCCGTGTTCCAGGGTTTTATATTAAGTAACAAACTCCCATCTAGGGGCCATGCCCCCCCCCCCCCCCCCCTCTCCACACACACACACACACATATATTTTTGTTAAAATTTGTAACACCTGGTTCAAAAACACAAGTCATAAATTGATTGGACCTAGGCATCTTCAAATCCTGGCTTCACCATATCGAATTAAAAAGGAGGAGCTGGGGATGACATATATGGTGAAGCCAGGAGCACTGCGAGCCTGAGCGTGTAATGTCGGAAATGTAGAATTCGATCGATGAACCATAACCACAAACTTCTTTAATTTAGATACCAGTGATTCACGAAGCCAAAATGCATCTATCCCTTAGTACACAAAATGGCATCACAGTTCTAACAAGTGAATTACCGCGGCAAAAAACTGACGACATATGTTTGGTGGTGACATACGCACATATAAACGCACAAAGCATACGGAGGTATGTAGGTAATAAAGTCTCAGAAAAAGAAAAGCAAATAAGCTTCGGCAGTTCCTTTCCACTTCTGTTCTTGTTTTTGTTCATGCTTGTTGCTCCCTTTTGCACAGTGCACACACCTTGCATCTTTTCACTGATCCATGAAAAACGTCCGTACGTCTGGCATTTGTTTGAAGAAGGCAAGGCAACTCACGATGACCCTGGTGACAAAGCATATTTCCAAGAGAATGATGTCAGTTTTTGAAATAAATTGGGTTCAAGAATTGCATATATCACATGCCTGATGCCAAGAGTTACAGTTAATACACATAAACTAATTATGTCTGGGCATTATGACATCAAACTGCTACACTGGAAGATGACTGCTGCTGTGCATAATACACAGATTTAACTGTAAAAGAGTTGAACGCGCAGCGTTTCCTAACCATCAAAACTGAGGTGTACTCTGTACTCTTGCTATCCAATGAACAGAGTTTACTCACAGAATATCCATCATATAATTCATCAAGCAACACATCATGTTGTCAGGAACCAACATGAACGCAATAGCACGGTTAACGTTGCCTCCACTTATAAGCATGCCAATCTGCATAATAGCTAAGCTATTTGCTAGCAGGATCCCACTGTAATGACAACTTTCTGTTGGTAGAAATATTTTACAGTCTCTGTAAAAGCAATATCACTGACCATATTAAAAAAAATGGGAGCAATGTGATTTCAGATGTTTCACATTTTAGCATGACTGATTTATACTTGATAGTTGTATCTCTGAGCATGTGCACAAATGGTGGGAAACACTCCTGAAGACGCAAGAAATCTGAACTATGAATCATGGAGCTCAAGCTAGCATTTCAATTGATTTTCAGAACTGCTAATAAGTCTTAACCAAGATAGCCATTTCATGTAGCCACAGCATGACCCTCCAAGTCAAATTAATCACTTGTTTGTTCTCCTGTTGTATAGCAAAAGCTGTTTGGGGCGTGATAGCCTTCTGTTTCAATATGCAAACCAGGCCAAGCAACATACAACAGTATTGGCAATGGGTCAAACAGGCACTACCAAACGGCGATGCAATCTACACAGAAGGATTAGCAGCTATATGTTGGGCTATCTGGAAGTCAAGGAACAAGGCGTGCTTTGACAAGGTCATAATCAAGCACCCTTGTGATATTATCTTTCATATATGTGCTTTCCTTGGTTATTGGGCAGGTCTTTATCCGGCGGAGATGAGCGAGATCGTCAAGGCAGGAGCTCAAACGATGCTGAACACGGCGATCAACATCCTCAACAGACAGAGGCGCGGAGGACAAAGGAGGACGATCCATGATGCGGCACAGCAGCAGGCAAGTGGATCCGGAGTAACAGAAGAGGCCCCATGATCTGAAGAAGCAGAGTTCAAACGCCACCTCACCGTCTCACATCACAAAAGACTGGCTAGTAGTTTTTGAGTAGGCTCTATCTGGGCATGTAAGCTGTAATAGCGAAGTCTTGCGTTAAAATGTTAGCGCTTTTGTATCACCCTCCCCCCGACGTTACCATTTTCTAGAGAGCTGGTGGTAACCCAGGGGTGGTGACACCTTTTCTTTTCTCGCAACCCCAAACTCTTTGTAACCTGCTACCTTTTGGACCCCCGTCTTCGGATGGGGGTGGGTAATCTCGTTTCGAAAAAAAAGTCAAATTAATGACACTCCCTGAATTCTAGTCTACGTGTACAATTGAAGATTTCAGTTGTACCATTTCACCGGTTTTGATGTCCAAAAAAGAGATCTCCCAGCATAAACCAAGCAGAGACATCCAGCCAGAATTAACTAACCTCCCTCCGAAATTGGATATGTGATGTTAGTTGGTTTGAAATTGAACTAACCAAATTAAGTCATATATAAACGGAGAGAGTATAGGTTCATCACATCAGTTTCAGAGAGCATCTTCTCTTGTGTAGTTCAGTAAATGTTCAGGACAGTTCAGAGCTCAGAAACATGCATATGTTTGTAATTGGCACTGGCAAACAATGTACATTCACTCACAAAAACTTACTGAAATCAAAGAGCAGACATCGAGAAACTGTAAGGATTTGCTTCACCACCTTTATAGAACAAAACAGGATTGATATCTTGAGATAATCAGGTTGATTATTAGATATTGCTTTCATGCACTGATTAGTCATCTCATAGAACAGGAATGTCACAAGACAATCAAACACAGATGACATACGCAGATATCTGAACGCGAAGCGGAGGAAGAGTTCAATACCTATAGAAGACTCACCACTTGCATCGCCTTCCTCCGGGAGGTCTGCATCCTCGATGCCGGCCGCTGCTGTTGGCGCAGTCGCAGCTGGCTCCGGGACCGCCGCCGTGACGCCGGCGCTGCTCCCGGCCAGCGAGTCGGCCGCGGGCTGCTCCAGACGCGACCCGATCACGCCGTCCGCCCACTGCAGGTCCATCGGCACCTGCTCGATCGCGGTCTGCAACCAGTGGTGCCTAGTGGACACCTTATGCGGCGGACGAAGTTCGGGGACGAAGCGCATGGCCGCGGGCTTGTTCAACAGGCTCATGATATAGCCTGCGGCTTCGATGAGGAAGGCTTCGACGAATTCCGCCCGCTGGCCCGGCTCCTGGCGGAGGAGGACACGGGCGACGATGTCGGCGCCGAACAGCTGGTCCACAGCGTGGAACCTGGCCAGCTGGCCGTCGTCCGGCGGGAAGTGGGGCGCGAACACGCACCCCGGCACGCACCGCTGCTTGAGGTGCTGGCACGCCGCGCACCGCGAGTCCGCCTCCTTCCCGGTTCCGGACGACGACATCGCCTTCGACGCCTCCTCCTTCTGGAACCTTCCAGAAACCCAAGCACGTTAGAAACAGAGATTTGGAATCAGCAGGAAGCAATTCGAACGAAAACGAAGCGAGCGAGCAATAATAGCATTCCGAGCAAGCAGCAAGCGAAGCAGAGCATCCTCCCTTCGCTTACCGAGGCAAGGTTGACGATGAGGAGACGGGGGAGAGAAATGGAGGCGAGGCGGGCGTGGCGAACTGCGCGGAGGTGTTCTGCTTCTGCCGGACGGCGGCCGCCGCTTGACCGGTAATTTGCTATGCCTCCGCGCGGCTATGCCGCCGCTTATCTGGACGGTGCCGAGCAAGGCACAGTTTTTTGGGATTCGTGCGAGCCCGGTGGGGTCTATGGGTTTTTACTGCCATACGGTGGAGAAATGCTTGATCTTTTCCCTATACGGGCCCGCAGCTGGCATAGGTGTCCTAGGGCTTGTCAGTTCTTACTGTGGCTTGAGGTGAGGGAACCCGGGCAAAGAAGATATTTTGAAACCCGGGTAGTACAGATTAACAGATTAACGAAGGGACTCTTCATCTGATTGCTAAAGAAGCTGTGCCCTTCGATGAACTAAGAGTATGCATACTTAACCTCTTCTAATTTGAGAATGCGTTAATCTCTGTAGCCTCCCACTTAACTGATTGTTGATGCATTTTTAATTGTACTTGGTATTAGTATTCGGTAGTCATGCTAGACATAAAATACAACTAGTACTACTACAAATACAAGCCTACCCGCATGATGCACATTTTCAATTCATCATCGCTTACTAACTTATGCGTCTCCACTTTCCAAGATATAAGAAAAGAGGATATCTATATACACCGAGGAGGTGACAGTTCAACTTAATGACACTTGCATAAATTAATTAAAGGAGTATATTGTAAATACTTAACCATGTGCAAATATAATTGGCATATAAATAAAAAATAACTTGTGTGATGCGTAAAATAATTCATTATTGACTTGGCACACAATTAATTATGTACGATGTGTATGTAATTAGAGTGTTTTAACAAAACTTTTGGAGGTCATAGAGTGTTTTTACGTGTGGAGACACCAATAAATTTGAACTGCTAAACCACTATCTTTTTTGGAAAATTGTGGATGTGATGTGCATTCACCATTGTTTGTTCATATAATATACTCCAAGTGAGAAAGTATAGGTGCTCCAAGGGGTTTAGGCGCTCCTGCACTCCCGGTTAAAAAATGCACCTCACAATTTGTATGAAAAGTCATAACTAAAAATATGGATGGATATTGCATGTTTTCATCTATATTTTGCAAAATTTAAGCTGCAACAACAAAAGAGAAAATCAACATGAACAATTGCGGGTTGCTACACTATTCATTTCAAACCCACAAGCCGCTACTATTTAAATACTAATTGTATTTTTCATTGCACCTTATATGTTTACTTGTTGCATCTCAAATTTTACGTGGTAGTAGACGACGACATTCGCTATCCATCCATATATTTTTCGGATTTTTTCTGCTACTTAATTTTGATGTGCATCCCTTTTTATCGGGGGGCACTTGATATTCTCTCTAGTGTAAGTTATCACTAAACATACGTCATTAATTGTGCGTGGTGTGTCGTATTATAAACTTAAAAAATACCTTAAAAGTGTATGTCATGTAATCATCTACAATCATGCAATTTTTTTAGGGCATCCACAATCATGCAAATTTTGATGTGTAATAAAAGCTTAAATGAGATGCAATAAAAAATAATTAGCAGATGAACCATGCAAAATTTGATGTGTAATGTGCATGTTTGATCTAGAATTTGACTGCGCAAACAATTTAAAATGACGTGTTAATATTTCTTTGTTGACACACATGATGATGTAGCATGTCAGATCACTTTTTTATGATGTTATATGAGACTTAAACGTAGCAAAGTTCAAAAGGTTGTGCATGTACGTAAAATAATTTAAGTGTTGCTAACAAGTGGTGTGTCTTGCTAATTGAAGTTGCATTAGAGAAACTAAATTATGTACTAAGTAAAATAATTTACACCGCACACTGCATCTCGTCCCCTATGCTCTCTGCTTAGACGTTGGGTGGACAAAATTTGAACCAAGAAGCTTCACGACGTCGGTAGAAAAATCAAGGTCGGTTGCACTAGTGTTACTACTGTTCCACCCAACAGTGGCCGCATTAACTGCACCATCCCATCCGGTTTGCATGCCACAGTACCTTTTGGAAATACACCAGCCTATACGCCTGGCTCACTGCCTCCGCACGAGTTTTGGCGACACCTGCACCGTCCAGATTTCGGGCGGCATAGCCGCGCGGAGGACAAGTGCCGCGCTCCCGCTTGACAGCTTATGTATAGTGGTCGAGTGGGGCCCTCTCGGTCCGTTGCCCAATGCCCGGTTGGTTGGAAAAGCAAAGCAAGCACGGCACCTCTTTTGTCACAGCATGAGGGTTTTACGGTAAAATTCACAGTGTGTAAATTCACTTGTTCCAAGTGGAGAGCAAGGATGCGCTGAGAAGCTGGCCGCTTGAAATTACAATGCAAAATCCGGGCTATACATGCGAGTGTTACAGGGTCATTTTGATCATCATGAGTGATGACTGATGAAACAACGTTAATTTTTTTAGGAAGAATTAACTATCAATAGATTAACAGTGGACACACGAAATATGAGGAAAACTTGTTTTACTGTCTTCTTTTTCTTTGGGTTGCATAAATCATAGGGTTTGAATTCCTAATACGATACTTTCATTGTGATAACGTCTGGAAGCAGTTTTTACGTAATTGAAAGTTTGCCAACTTTTTAAATTTCTCCGATCTCTTTGTGGCACGAATAAAATGAAATGAAAACGAAGCAGTGAATCTACTGGAACGTGAAAAGAGTTCAACTGGAACCAACTGCCCTGCCGATCAAAAAGAACCAACTGTCCTCCTCCGCTATCATCTTAGGAAAATCATAAATAATCACAAAAGAGGATATCAAAGGAGCAAGCAGGGATGCTCCTCTTTTCTATCTGCAGTATCAGAAATGTACCATTTCGAAAAAGTAGAAGTAGCAGAAATATAACTGAATGCCAATCTCTGAAAGGAAAAACATACAAGCTACTGCCGGCAAAACAATTGATTAGATCAATGCCAACATATAACCATGCCTGTCATTTCCGTAAGCAAAACATTTCTATGAGCTAAACCTCACTGCTCAAAGGTGAAATATATCCAACCATAAAGTTCAAACAATGTACAAGAGATTATATACCGGTATAATGTCCCTGGAGGTAATATCGGAACAAACTAATTTTTGTATAACCGTAACTGAACACTATCACCTCTATTTAAAGCATTTCTACAAATCCCACACATAAACTTCTTCGAGTTCTGGTAAGAGCATAACTTCTCCTCTCTGGATGCTTATCCCACTTCATCATTTCCTCTTGGCCAACTCTTTACAATGATCCATGGTATGCACCTGTCCATCTGTACTCTTCCTGTGTTGCATTTCTCCTTGAGGAACCAAAGGTGGATCATGGTTCATGAAGACCTTGGCAAAGCATAGTTTCAGGAGAATTATGTCAGTAGTGAAATAATTAAACTGGTTTCAAAAAGCATAATAAACATCTAATGCCTAATGCAGAGAGTACAATACGTACAAACATGCCAAATGTCAAACCTAGGAACCTAAGAGAAGTTGTAAGAATCCAGTGAAATAACTGATACTAATGCTAGTATTACTTCCGAGCCTATAGCTAGGAACCGAAGATGTAAATCCAGGAACTCAAGCTGATTTCCATTAAATGCAAGAGAACTAGCATGTCAAATAGTGCTTCATCACATCCAGGATGGACATTTAATTTCCCAACTTGATACTATCATAGGTGACAAAGTAACCAACCATCAAGAGGTCACTCTGGCAATCAAATAGCCCTGAACCACAAGCTGTGAATTCCTGTTTCTGTTGATAGAAATATTTAACAGGCCTGTAAGCGAAATACCACTAACAAAATTAAAAAAAATGCTCAATTTGATTTCAGATTTTGCACATTGTCAGCATGAGTGATACTTGATAGTTGCATATGGCAAAGGGACTCACGGTGCAACTGGCAAAGGACATTGGCTGGGGAGCTCCCGCCTAGGGTTCAATCCCTGGGTACTGCACAATTTGTGGAAAAAATAAAATAATCCTCTCGTCTGTCCCACAACCAAAGCACAGGTCTAAAGGCCCGGCCCGGGTCGTGGTCGTCTCACATGGGCTACGGTGCCGCTGTGTATGGGTGGGGCAGGGGTTCGAGGGTTTTCTCGACCTGCGTGAGAAGGTCTTCTTCTTAAAAGCAATGCCCGGGGGCTGTCTTACCCCCCGCAGGTCGAGTTTTTTTTTTTTTTGATAGTTGCATATGTGAACATGTGCACAGAATGATGGGAAATGCTCCTGACCGATGCTAGAAACAGAAACTGTGAATCAAGGTGCGGAAGCTACCATTTCAATGATTTTTCAGAATTGCTATTAAGTCATCACCAAGATAGTCATTTCATGACTACACAGATTTAACTGTAAAAGACTTGGACACGTGTTTCCTAACCATCAAAACTGAGGTGTACTCTGAACTTTCTATCCAATGAACAGAGTTTACTCACAGAACAACCATCATAATCATTAAGCAACTTCTCTTGTGTAATTCAGTAAATGTACAAAACAGTTCAGAGAGCTCAGAAACATATACATGTTTGTAGCTAGCACTGGCAAACAAGTTTGATTCACTCACAAAAATTTACTGAACTCAAAGAGCAGACATCGAAAAACTATAAGGATTTGCTTCACCATGTTTATAGAACGAAACAAGATTTACTATATTGATATCTTCGGATAATTGGGTTCAGACATGTACTACTTTCACGCACTGATTACTCGTCTCAGAGATGAGGAATGTCACAAGACAATCAAACACAGGTGCATGACAGCCGAAACCTGAGTACGTACAGAACTGAACGCGAAGAGGAGGAAGAGGAGTTCAATACCTGTAGAAGAGTTCAAATCCGGGAGGCCTGTATCCTGGAAGCCGGCGTCTGCTGTTGGTGGCGCCTGCGGCGGAGGCTGCTGCATGAGGAAGGCTGGCGCGGTCGCAGCTGGCTCCGGGAACGCCGCCGCGACGCCGGTGCTGCTCCCGGGCACGTCGGCGGCCGCGGGCTGCTCCAGAAGCTCCCCGATCACGCCGTTCGTCCACTGCTGGTCCTCCATGGGCGTCTCGAAGTTGGTGATCCCGGCCATCGTGTCGCCCGCAGCAGGCACCTGCTCCATCACCTCCTGCGGCACTTGTGCGGGGACGAAGCGCACGGACGCGGCCTCCATCATCCTGTAGCGCGCGTTCAACTGTTGCACGGCGGCGAGCGTTTGATGTTGCTGCCTGATCTCCTCTTCAAGGTCGGTGATGGTGCTTGTGATGCCGTAGACGGGGTCGAGGCTACGAAACTGGGCCTCGTAGATCAACGTGGCGGCCGCATCTTCCCGCTGCTCCGGCGAGACCTTGCTGACCATCGCGGTGAAGTTTTTGGAGCCGTACACCTTGCGGACGGCCTCGAACCTCGCCGGGTTGCTGCCCGGCGGGAAGTACGGCGCAAGCTCGCAGCCCGGCCCGCACCCAAGACGGGAGCGCCTGCACGCCACGCACGTCCCGCTCCCTCTCGGCGGCGGCGGCACCGCACCTCCCGCCGCGGCGCTCGGCTGCTGGGCGTGCTGGACGGCCTCAGTCTGGGCGACGTTGGTGGCGTCGAACGACCCGTGCACGGCGGCGAACCTTGCCGGGTCGTCGTCCGGCAGAAAGTGGGCCGCGCACGGCTCCCTCACTCCCCCCCATGGCGGCGGCGGCACCACCGCCCCTCCCGCCGCGGCGCTCGGCTGCTGCTGCTGCTGCGCGCGCGCCGCCAGCCGCTGCGTTGCTTCGTTGACGAGGGTTCGGGCGACTTCCACCCACTGGTTCGGATCCTGGACGCGGAGGAACTCAGCGAGTTCGTCGACTTCGAACGCCGCGCGCACGGCGGCGAACCTCTCCTGGTGGCGGTGATCACCCGGCGGGAAGTATGGCGCGAACTCGCACCCCGTCACGCACGCCCGCTGAAGATTCTGGCACGCCGCGCACCGCGTGTCCACCTCCTTTCCGGTCCCGGACGACGACATCGCCTTCGACGCCTCCTCCTTCTGGAACCTTCTAGAAAACCAGGAACGAAAGAAACAGAGATTTGGAATCAGCAGGAAGCAATTCGAACGAAAACGAAGCGATAGAAACGACGCGTGCAGGCCGGCGAACCTTGCCGAGTCGTCGCACGGCGCGCTCACTCCCCACGGCGGTGGCACCACCGCCCCTCCCGTAGCGGCATTCGGCTGCTGCGCGCGCGCCGCCAGCCGCCGCGTTGCTTCTTTGACGAGGGTTCGGGCGACTTCCACCCACTGGTTTGGATCCTGGACGCGGAGGAACTCGGCCAGTTCGTCGACGTCGAACGCCGCGCGCACCGCGGCGAACCGCTCCTGGTGGCGGTGATCGCCCGGCGGGAAGTATGGCGCGAACTCGCACCCCGTCACGCACGCCCGCTGAAGATTCTGGCACGCCGCGCACCGCGTGTCCACCTCCTTTCCGGTCCCGGACGACGACATCGCCTTCGACGCCTCCTCCTTCTGGAACCTTCCAGAAACCCATGAACGAGAAGATTTGGAATCAGCACAGCAGGAAGCAATTCGAACGAAAACGAAGCGATAGAAACAGAGATTAGCATTCGGATCGAGCAAGAGCAGTAAGCGACGCAGAGGTTCCTTCCTTACCAAGGCAAGGTTGACGACGATGAGACGAGGGAGAGAAATGGAGGCGAGGAGAGCGTGGCTATCTGCGCGGAGGACAGCTTTTATAGAGGGAGAGAAGTGGAGACGAGTGATTGCCCGGTTGGTTGGAAAAGCGAAGCAAGCACGAGACCTCTTTTTTACAGCTCTTAAGATTTACGGAGGCCTTCAAGAACCGGGTAAAATTCACTGTGTGTAAAAATTCACTTGTTACAAGTGGAGACTGGAGAGCAAGGATGCACTGAGAAGTTGGCCGGTTGAAATTACAATTCTAAATCCAGGCCATACATGTAGGGATTTTAGTTGTTACGTGGTCATTTTTTTTTCGACAGTCGTTACGTGGTCATGTTTCATGATGAGTCATGAAACCACGTACGTTAACGTTTTAGAAAATTTGACTATCATGAACAACACAGATGAACAATGGAGACACGAATTATGAGGAGACCCTGTCTTAATTGCTATCTTTCTTTGGTTTTCACAAGTCATAGTGTTTGATTCCTGACATGATATTACTTACCATGTGATAACAGCTAAAAGCAGGTTTTACGTAATTAAGTACAAAAAGTTTGTCAACTTTTGTGTATTGCTCGCGCCTCTTTGTATCATTAGGATAAAACGAAGTGAAAAACAAAGCAATGAATGTAGTAGAACGTGAAAAAAGTAGCATCCCCCTGTCGTTTTCTCCCCTAGTAAAGGGTTTGTTACCAACAAATAAAGCTGAGTAACAAAAGATTAACACCTGGGACCAACTGCTCTGCCAGTCAAAAAGAACCAACAATCCTCGATCTGTACCCTCAAAGAAGAAATATCCTCTGCTACCATACCAAAAGAAAATAATCATAGAAAAGGTTCATCTGCCACAAATAAAACTGAGATCAGAAAGGAGCACGCAGGCATGCTCCTCTCTTGCACCTTCGGCAGCACAAACATAACTGAATGAAATCACTGAAACGCAAAAGCATACAAGTTGCAGCCAGCAAAATTGTAGATCAGTGCCAGCATATAATCATCGTGTCATTTCCATGAGCAAAACATCTCTCAGCATCTTAACAGCATTGCTCGATATGTTTCCACCCAGAAAATTCAGGCAATGTTACAGGAGCACATGATATACCAACATAAAGTCTTGGAGCTATCAGAACAAACTATTTTTTTTCCAAGTAAGAACTAAAAACTACAGCTGTTTTTAAAGCATTTCTACAAAATCCCACACCTAACATCTTCGAATTCTGGTAAGAGCATAACTACTCCTCGCTGTATGCTTATCCCACTTCATCATTTCCTCTTGGAATTGTCCTTGAGGAACCAAAGGTGGCTCATGGTTCATGAAAACTCTGACAAACATAGTTCCGGGAGAATGGTTTCAGTATCAGAGAGAAGATCTGAGGAAGAGAGAGATGCATCACATCAGCACACGTGCATGTATACTGGATGATCATTGTGCATCATAGAAAAATGTTTTCATGGTAGAATTGGTCTCTGATGTTGCCTAAGAAACAAATACCAAAACCAAACTAATGTGTATTTTATGCTCTTGCTTGATGGTATTGACTAGTAGCCTCATCAATAGTTTCAGAGTTCTGTTGACGGAACCATGCATTACAGGGATCTGCCTTGGGGAGGGATGGATCAGGGACCCTGACGGCCGCTGTCTCCGCTTTGCTCCTGTGACGGTGGCTGCTGCTGGATGACGGACGGCGCGGCTTCCGCTGACTCCGGCCGGCGGCGAGACTGCCACTGTCACGCCGGAGCTGTGCCCGGGCGCAGCATGCGCGTCGGCTGCGACCTGCTCCGTGTTTAGGCACACAGGCGCGCGCACGCTCGCTCGCTCGCCGTGTCGTGCCGTGTTGCGCGTGCGTGTTCTGTGCGCACAGGTACCCGCGGTGCAATGCACACACACACAGCGCGTCACGGGTGCGGCGGGAGCAGCAAAGCTTCGTTGCGTAATGCGTAGCAAGCCCATCCAGCGGTCCGCTTAGTAATAAGTAGCCACCCGATCAGAATTAAAACAAGCCACATCGAATCCAAATCACCCCCTTCCTCCTTTGTTCGAACCTCCAGCAAAAGACCTGCCCTACTCGCTCTGTCCTGACCCCGGCCGGCGAGGAGAAGCAGCCATGGCGGAGGCATTTCTTAGCTGCTTCGGTCAAGGTCCTTCGACGTCGGCCTCGGCGCTGGAGCCGTCGCGGGCGGCGTCCTACTGTTCCAGAAGATCCGTGCGGCTTGCTACAAAAGGATGTTGCTCGTTTTTAGCGGCACCGGTGGTGGCCACATTGAGCTCCAGCCGCAGGCCCGCGGCCACCTCCACGAGCCGAGGGTGGCTTCGAGGTCGACGACGTTGAGGCCAGCACCAGAGGAGGCCAAGCACAAACCCGACACCACCTCCTCGTCCTTGCCCCGTCACAGAGAGCTTCTTCCGCAGATCCAGCCTCCACGCCAGTGCACGGCCCCGCGGTTTGCACATGATCCTTTTGGACGTCGTTTCCCTACCACGAGCACGAGCTGCCTGCTGCCGTCCAACTTTGTGGTCTACAAGATCATGAACATACACTGCAGCTCCCGTGCAGCATCACGGCTGTATCTGTGTGTCGGTGGCCACACATGAGTATCCAGTAACTATCATCATCAACCTTCTAGCTGCATTAGGGTTAGGAATTAAGGTCTGAGTGTGCAAAACAACAAATGACGAAGGGGAGCGAAGTGGCTGATGGGGGACAATGCCCCCCCCCCCCCCCCCCCCCCCTTTTCAAATGTTTCATCCACTCTTACATTCTATAAGGACGGGTACAATGATATACGGAAGTAGTCACAGACCTGTCTTATGCAACTCCATGCAGGATTTTTGATGAGGTGGAAGAGAGAGAGAGTGTGGTAAGAGAAAAATGTGGTTGTTTCGCGAAACAACAATCTCATGCGCTGAAATTAGGAGTATGAGACGGTTTACACAACAGTGTACGAGTTATAGTTGCCATGCAACTCATAAATATTTCATTTATCATCCACAAATTAAGAAAAGATGTAATTACTACGAGACAACTAAAACAATCATCTATTGTACAGGTGGTCTAATAGACCGTCTCAAGATTACATGTTATGCATGAGACAACACTTTTGTGCTTGACCTAACAACGAGTGTACGTAGTATATTCTACTTTTGCGCTATATATGAGTATTTTTACTTCTGTTATTTTTGTGTGTGTGCTTAATTGCTTGATGGTTCAATTCTCCCACCACACCCCCCTTTGGAGAAACTACTTTCAAATTCCGATTTAAAATTGACCCAAGATGTTGGGATATGCTCCCATCCAGATTTTTAACCGCCACCCGATCCTCGTGTCCTGCTGCGTGATTCCTCTTCGTCTTCGCCACGGTTCCTCCTCCACGCGTCGATCTCGTGCACCGCCTCAAGCAACCAACTCTCCTGTACCCAGATTGATTTACTGCCGTCTGCCCCTGGTAAGGTAAGCAACCCCAGCTTGCCTCTTGCCTTGGCTGCTTCATTCAGATCATTCTTCGACGGATCTCTGAAGCGACAGATGTCGTCGTCGACGGAGGTGACCTTGTCGGAGGCGGAGGGTCCGTGCCCGCCGCCGTGCGCTGGGTGCAAGCACCTCCGTCGTAGGTGCGTTCCCGACTGCGCGTTCGCGGCCTACTTCCAGCCGGACCACGGGGACCGGTTCGCCGCCGTGCATAAGGTGTTCGGCGCCAGCAACGTGTCCAAGCTGCTCGCCGAGGCGGCGCCGGCGGAGCGCGCAGGGGTCGTGGAGTCGCTGGTGTACGAGGCAGCGGCGCGCCTGCGGGACCCGGCCTTGAGCTGCGCCTCCTACATCACCGTCCTCCAGCACGTGCTCAGTCTGGGCCGGGGCGACCTCGCCGCCGCGCGCGGGGAGCTCGCCGGGCATGTCGGCGTCGCCGCCGCGTTCCGGCCGTTCGAGCCCGCGAGGGCGTCGCCGGAGGCGAGGCGGGCGGGGGAGGAGCGGCTGGACGCCACGCTGCGGTTCACTAAGGAGCAGGACGAGAGGATGCGGGCCGTGCGGGTGGCCGTCGAGGCGAAGAGGAAGCAGGGCCGCGCCGAGGCGTGGAAGGACGCCGTGAAACGCGGGCAAGGGCTGCCGCTGCTGAACCGGCAGATGGCCGAGGCGCAGCAGGCGGCCGCGGCAGCGCAATCTGCGAGGGAGCAGGCGATGAAGATGCAACAGGCCGCCGCGGCTGTACAGCAGCACGGCCACCGCGCCGCCATGACGGGGCAGCAGGGCTTCCCGGACCGGTACGTCCACGGGCACCCACGCCAGCAGATGGCGGAGGCGCCGGGATCGGTGGCTGCTGCGCCGGCAATGATGGCGCGGCAGGCCGCGGCCGCGGCTGCGCCCGCAATGCAGGAGCAGCACCACGCAGACAATGGTGGGCGTGTCCACGGGCACCCGCGCCATCTGACCGTGCAGCAGATGGTGGATGCGAAGAAGTTGACCGCGGCGGATCAGGTCGCCAGGGAGCAGCAACAGGTGAAGATGCGGGAGGACGAGCTCCTGTACTACCACCCAGCGGTACACTACGCGGCGATGGGGCGCGAGCACCCCAACTCGAGCCAGCTACAGATGGCGCACGCGCAGCAGCTTGCCGCCGCGGAACTCACAGGGGACAAGAACATGTTGGCCATGATGCAGCAGGACGCCGCCGCCGCCGCGGAACTCACAAGGGACCAGAACGTTATGGTGATGATGATGATGCACCAAGCCGTGGGTGGGCAGCCGCACCGGGACCAGAACATGATGGGGCTGCACCAGCAAACGGAGAAGCAGATCGCGAACGCGCAGCCCGCCGCGGTGGCCATGGTCAGGGAGCAGCAGGACTTGACGTTGATGCAGCAGCAGGCCGCGGCCAACGCGCACGCCATGCCCGGGAGCGTGTCCGGCGCCACGAACATGGCTTTCCAGCAGCAACCGAAGCCGGTGAATGTGCTTGGGTTCCTAACGGGCTCATCTCTGCCAGCCACAAACGATAATGGTGGTGACGATGATGGCCACCTCTCTGATCTTACAGCGAGCGTACTTTGGCATCCCTGGTCCAAACATTCCTCCTGATGGCAGCGGGTCGAGCTGATGAGTTTCAGTACCGTTTGCAAAAACAGTGTTACATCTTATCTAAAAAAGATGACTAATCAGGCATGAAAATACTTGAGTATTGTTTGTCAACCCGATTCTCGAAATAATGCAATGGGAGTGTTTACAATTTTTTTCAGTGCCAAATATTCCGCCGTGTTCTTTGTGTTGATGAATTTTTGTTGGTCAAAGTTCAACTGGTTGGCACAGGCAGTCCTTTCACTCGAGTAATACTGACAGATATAGTGGTTACTTTATCCGACGTTGTACATGCATGGGGTAAGATTCATCAAAACTTGAGAAAAATAAATTGTACATTCACTACTTGCTATCATAGGTCTCCTTATTGATCATCGAATTGATCAAACAGCATCTGCACTGGTCTATATATGTTTACTACGCTTTAGCAATTTTTATTGCTGCTGCTCGCATGGAGTCTGATAAATTTGCCAACTCTATAAAGTACTTTGGATGTGTTCGTTTCTTTGGCAAAAATTTTAGCCCTGTCACATCAAAAAGAATCTTGCTATTTAAAAATATTAAATAAAGTCTAATTATAAAACTAATTGCAGAACCCTTGAGCTAATTCGCGAGACGAATCTAATGAGGGTAATTAAGCCATGATTAGAAGATAGTTACTGTAGCATCACTATAGCAAAGCATAGATTAATTAGGCTCATTAGATTCGTCTCGTAAATTAGCACTTATCTGTTAAAAAAGTTTTGTAATTAGACTTTATTTAATACTGTTAAATAACAAAATTCTCTTGATGTGACATGACTAAAATTTTGCCAAACAAACACCCCTTTTATTGATTATGGCTGTTCAACTCAATCCCAAACAGGCCTGACCTGTGGAGCCCCGGTCTATGAGGAGGTTTGGAGCCTTGCTGCTGGCAACCAGAAACAGAGAAAACGTTGTACTCGTTCGCTGTCGTTCGCTGTCATGGCTCTCCCGTTCCTTCCACGTCGAACCAAAGAGAATTTTTTTTTTTGAAAAAGAGAACCAAAGAGAACTGAGGCTCATCTCAAAAAGAAAAAAAGAAGGAAAAAAATCACCGTGTAGATCAGTCCCCGTTCCTCTTGCTCAGTGGGGTCGAGCGAGACCAGCCCGCCGGCGGCGCGCCCCTCCTCCGTCCCCAGGTGAGAACCGAGATCTCCCTCGCCATCCTCTAGAAAAATCCTCCCCCTTCCTTTTGTAGTTGGCATTTAGGCCGGACGTAGTGGTGATGGGTCGATTCCGAAGATTTCATCCCAGTCGTGGATGATATGGGGATTGGGAGGGGAATTTTCATCTCTGGGAGGAGAGGGGTCTCTCCGCTCTGCTGGCTTTAGGCAGGGTGGCGGCCCTATTTCTCGGTCCGCCTCTGATTTTGAGATTTCTGGTTCCCACTTTTAGGATTCGTATTTCCCTAATCACTGTGTCATTTCTCCCAATTTATTGCAGGTTTATGAGCAGCCGGGAAGTCGAGTTCTGAAGCAGCTGGATACTCTCTGGAGAAGGGCATATCGATTATTCTGCCATTTTTGATACTCGAGATGGCTACGCAGTTGCCCTGCTTCACGCAGCTCAGTCCACCGTCCTCTAGTTGGGGAAACGAAGTCGGGAGCAGCAAGGCTGCATCTGGGAGGGCATTGGTCAGAAGCAGCTCTCGAGTTCCGGGCCACTGTCACTTCCGGTGCCACGCGAGCCCCCGCAGCGCCAACTCCTTTCAGAAGAAAGACTCATTCCTGGACCTCCACCCGGAGGTGTCTCTGCTCCGTGGCGAGAAGAATGTCGAGGTTATCCACCCAACGAGAGGGTCTTCTGATGGGACCCCATTGGAGGGGCTGGGGGTGCCGCCAGACCAGAATGGTTACAATGAGGCCAAGATCAAGGTCGTTGGAGTCGGAGGCGGGGGTTCAAATGCGGTCAACAGGATGATTGAGTGCTCCATGAATGGGGTTGAGTTTTGGATTGTCAACACTGATGTGCAGGCGATAAAAATGTCCACTGTGCTTCCCCACAATAGGTTGCAGATTGGGCAGGAGCTGACTCGAGGGTTGGGTGCAGGGGGAAATCCTGACATTGGGATGAATGCAGCAAAAGAGAGCAGTGAGTCCATACAGGAAGCGCTTTATGGTGCTGACATGGTTTTTGTGACGGTAAATGCCACCCCGTAGATTGTTTAATATGCAGCATTTTCATGTTCCAAGGTTTGAAAATGCTCATTTTGTGACTTAACTGCAGGCTGGAATGGGTGGAGGAACCGGAACTGGAGGTGCTCCTGTAATCGCTGGAATTGCCAAGTCAATGGGTATTCTGACCGTCGGCATTGTCACAACACCTTTCTCATTTGAGGGGAGGAGGCGGGCTGTTCAAGCTCAAGAAGGAATTGCAGCCTTGAGAAATAGTGTGGATACCCTCATTGTCATCCCAAATGACAAGCTGTTGTCTGCTGTGTCTCCAAATACTCCTGTAACAGAAGCATTCAACTTAGCTGATGATATTCTTCGACAAGGAATTCGCGGCATCTCTGATATTATTACGGTAATATGAGGTTGCAATTTAAATCAACAAACATGTCACAAGTCAACCACCAAAAGTCAGATGATTGAAGTTAGAATTGCAATGATCTCTTATGACAGAATTTAACTGCTGCTTCTCCTTTTCAGGTTCCTGGATTGGTCAATGTTGACTTTGCTGATGTGCGTGCCATCATGGAAAATGCAGGGTCATCTTTGATGGGCATAGGGACTGCTACTGGTATTACTTGAAATAGTTTCCTTAGGAAAAAAAATACATTTCTTGGCTTCTATTTGATGGGTAGTAATGTATGATGCAACTCTATTTTTCCTCCAAAATGAATTCATGTTTTTGCACCCTGTCCATTACTCGAATTGAGTAATCGCTAAGTTAGGAGAAAACAATCTGATAAAGAAGAGACTGGATTCAAGGGTGATAATGAGATGAACCCTGACATAGTAGAGGTTCTACATGCTGTAATAGAATGAATATATTTTTTCTGAACAGCTTCAGATTTACTATTATGTCCCTCTTTTTTGCATCAAATGTACAGAACTGACCTTCCTTCCACTAACAGACTGTTACTGGGAGCTAACACAGAAATTAATTGACTTCACATACTTATCTACTTCTATAATCTGATAATAGGCTGCCGAAATAGTACCAGATCTTATTTGTTATATTTAAGGAAGCCAATGTGTCAATGATATATATGCCATGTTAGGAGTTTGATTTCTTGGTGCTGTGTTGCGCAGTTTTCTGCTTTCAGACTGAAGTTATAGGTAGCCACAGCTTAATTGATGCTTGCTTATTTATTTCCTCACTCTCAATCTTCAGGAAAGTCAAGAGCAAGAGATGCTGCTCTTAATGCCATTCAATCACCACTGCTAGATATTGGAATCGAAAGAGCGACAGGCATTGTGTGGAACATTACCGGGGGAACTGACCTAACTTTATTTGAGGTTAGCTTTCTCTCTCTCTCTCTCTCTCTCACACTCACACACACACACACACACACACACACACACACACAACATGGATCGTTTTCTGACCTTAGTTATGTTGCTGTTCCCAAGCCTGGATGAGAAAAGTGGAGGGGGTTGTGTTAGGCTTGGCTAGCCAACAGCCATTTTTTAGCCAATCTCATGGAGTTATGTTGCTGTTCCATTCATCTGTACTGTATTGCTATCATACATCTTTTGTTGTGGTCTTATGGAAATAGTAGGTGAGAAGCAACACTTATTCAAACTAGAAACAAAAGATGATGGCTAATCCTAGCGCACTGTGTAAATAGTTTAGTTCAGTTTCTTTGCTTGCAGTTTCAGTTAGCAGGTAGTGTAGGAGCCGAGCTCCAATTCTGTTAGAGGAGCCGCTCAGTTAGCTACTTTGTAGGCTGTTGACCAGGGCATGCATGGTGGTGCTCATGGTCACTAGAAGTGCGTCCACTAAGGCCTGATCCCCGGCCACTACTACCATCACCGGGAATTAGCATGTACTTAGGCTCTTTATATTCAGCAAGTAAACCAGAAAGCTGCCGCTCGCGCAGCACCAAAATCCACCTGTGTTCTTGTGTTCTTCATGTGAGTGAAATCCAACTAAAGATATAGATGGGCATACATCTGTATCACATTTCTTGTTTCATGTGGATTTTTTATATATAAGAAAAGGAAAGAACAAAAGGGTGATTAGCAACAATTATTCAAACTAGAAAAAAGCAATTCTGTGCAAGGCCAATAGATTTGCCAAGGAACAATTTTAATTTTACCAAAATAAGTTGCCACTAGGAGAGGACAAATATTTTGTTTGTATGCAAGTCTAAGTTGCCACTAGGACAGGACATCAATAATGAAAGTGGGTTTTAGAGTGACTTCATAACATGCAGACAACTGGTGCATCTGGTTGATCAGCTTGTTTTCCTTTCAGATCCACCATGGTCTATACTTCAAAGTGCTTTGTTTTATTTGTGGGTGCATCTTTCAGTCTCCTTTTGATCAATTTTGAGATATTCCAGAAGACAAACTGAAACAATGTTTCTTCTGTGTACAAATACTGTGCATATCCTAAAGTTTTTCAGCTGTCATATATTTGAACTGTGTTCTACTTGAACTCCACCACTTTCCTACATTTGTGTTTGTAAGTGACAAGATAAAAATGGAGTACATGTGTTATATGACAATACCATAGATCTTTTCCCATAGCGCATAAAAAAAATGTCTGTCACCTTTTACCGATACTGTAGTGTTTGACTCTGACAGTAGAATTATGAAATTCAAGCCGGTATTAATTTGTATCCACTAGTAAAGCAAAGGGTAAGTTACGACAGAAAAGTTGTGATTTCTGTGAATAAGTCACGATGACCAATCTTCTGAAGCAGCCACGCATACGTTGAAACCAATCCTTAAGGGTTAAGGGATTTTTCAAGAGATTCCGAGTATACTGAAATCACTTTGCTGCTTGATACTCCCAGTGTCTTAAACATATCCACTTTCAACTAATAATGTTGGTGTACAAATGTTCAATGCCTCTGATCATGAAGAACAACCCTTCCACTCTTAAATGCCTTGCACTTATCATTTCTTATAGTTGTCTTGATGCTGCTGATCTGTCTTAAAATGTGATAAGACTTAAGTGAATCTGCTTTTTGAGGTACTGTTTTGTTCTATAATCCAGGCTAAGCACTTACTGTCATTTACTATTTGGTCGTTTCAGGTAAATGCTGCGGCTGAAATAATCTACGACCTTGTTGATCCAAATGCCAATCTGATATTTGGTGCTGTCATAGACCCTTCATTCAGTGGTCAAGTAAGTAATAGTTCAATGTGTTTGGCACGACTACATCATATGTTTCATGCAATTTCAGGAGCAGAGAGACGTGATTTACTTAATAATTGGGTTTTACCAGAAAATGCGTATTCACATAGTTTCTTGTCGATGCAGGTGAGCATAACCTTGATCGCTACTGGTTTCAAACGGCAAGATGAACCAGAAGGTCGAACCTCCAAGGTAATTCTCATCAAATTACTAGTGCCCTTTAATTTTTGCAAGGAATTTCTGAACCAGGCTCACATTTGTTTGCAATCAAAAGGGTGGCCAACAAGTGCAAGGTGAGAATGGGCGACGCCCGTCCTCCACGGAAGGAAGCGTAGTGGAGATCCCTGAGTTCCTTCGAAGAAGAGGGCCTTCTCGTTTCCCACGAGTTTGACTGTCCAGGCTCTCCCTTGTTCTCCTGTCCTGCTCCTGTATGATAGCTCGCTTAGGTCAGAATCAGATGGCTTCTGTAAGGCACCAGGCCTTTTAGGCTAGGCAGTTTCTCTAGTAGTTCTTTGTAGTATTGTTGCGATAATTTTTCGAATGTTGATGTCAATAATGTGTAGGTGCTGTGAGCTTACTAGTGCTATAGAGAATGTGGTTTCCTTCATTATCTCACTCCGTGGAAATTCTCTTTTCTGTCCAGTGGTATATACCAGTAGACGGACCTGTAATGTGCGCCCCCCCCCCCCCCCCCCCTGCTGTCACTGTCAGCACATTCGGTGGGCATGTTGGTCGTCTTTGTGGGCCGGCCCATATGAAAGAAGCCAGTAATTGGGCCCTGAAGCTTTGCTGGCATCCCGTACATCAAGCGAATTCAACGTGGGTCTGATTTCAACATTTTAAATTTTTTAATAAGATGAATGGTCAAATATAACTTAAAAAATTAACATTTTCTAAAAAAATAAAAAATTAACACATACTTAAAAATAATTAAAAACATCAACGACGACATCAATTTAAAAATAGTTGTCTATAGTTGCATACTGTATCATCTCAGGAAGGTAGTGTGTTGCGTGCCTTCCAGCACCAAAATCCAAACGGAAAGTCTGTCGTGCATACAGACGCGCAAAGACTAGAGCCACGACCCTTTGGCCCACGGCCCCTCCCATGCGCGGACTTGTTTTTCTTATGCCTGGCATTTTGTCTTGTAAGAGCAACTCCAACAGTCTCCCAATAAGGTGCCTCCTAATATCTCCTTTGGGGAGGCTCACAATAAGATTTTCAGGATATTGGAAGGTGCAGTTCTGGCAGTCTCCCAATAACTCCCTCCCAATAACCTGACATGTGGGATCTTTCTCTCTCTCTCTCTCTCTCTCTCTCTCTTTCCTCTCACTTGTGAATGGGCCCCACCTTATCCTCTCATTCTTCTTTCTCTCCCCGTCTCGCCGCGCCGCGCCCACCACGCCGGCGTCTCCCGCCTCGCACACGCAGCAGTAGGGAATGGAAGAGGGGCGGAGCTCCGGCGACTCAACGACGGGAGATGGTGCGTCGGAGTAGGGGCGGGAAGCCGCGCGTGGAGCCGCCACAGCCTGCAACGCCTCTGATGGCGGGGACGCGTCACATGCGCGAGAAGGGAAAGGATGGACGGCGTCACGCCTAGCGGGGAGTGGACCTTCGCGTCGGCGTCGCGTCACGGATGCGGGATGGGAGGGGTCGGGCCTCGACGTCGTCGCATCGACGTCACGTGGCCAGGGCAAGAGGCAGCTCGCCGTCGCATTGCCAGGGAGGGGGCCGAAGCCGGGGCTCAACGGCGTCGCGCGGAGGTGCTGGAGGTCGCACCCTTCGCGCCGTGCGCCGAGGTGCCGGAGGCCGCGCCCTTGCCGCCACGGCCCCCTTGTTGGTCTGCGCTGGCGGCAGTGGCGGAGCCAGCCACAATATGCAGGAGGGGCCGACAAACCAAAGCCTCAAAGGCTAATGAACAAGAATTTTAATAAAGTTTTTGATTGTGCGTGACTGCTTGGTTGAAGTCGAATTTGCAGGCGTGTAGCAATGTGTTTGAGACTGTCCTCCTCTTCTTTCTCTATATGCTAAGCTTGCTTGCAGGTAATTGCAGTCTAACTCTTCAGAAAACTTTCTACGGCAAGGGGGGGCCAGGGCCCCGGCTGGCCGAGCTGTGGCTCCGCCAGTGGCTGGCGGGCGAGGTGGAGTGGGAGGTATGGCGGCGGCGGCCATGGGGTCGCCAACTGAACCCCGGCCAGCGGAGGCGCGAAGGCGGCGGCAGACGACCCCGGCTGGGGGCCTGCGGCGGACACGGCTGCGCCGCGAGGCCGTCCTCTGACGACTGCCGCGCGTCGAGCTTGAATCCATGGCGTCCTCCATCGATTTCGTCGATTTGGGCCTGCCTGGTGCCTCAACGGGGGCGGAGCAACGGCACGACGACCATCCTCGGCTTGCGCAGCGGCAGGTGCGGCGGCCCGGGCGACTTCGGGCAGGTGGCGGCGCGACGGGGATTGAGCGGGAACGGCGGCGCGGGCGCGGGAAGAAGAGGAAAAGCGCGCGCGCTGGGAGGAAGTGGTGGGCCCCGCCAGAAAATGGTATTGGGAGGGTGGGAGAGTTGGAGCAAAAGTGGGGAGGAGAAGGCTGGTTTTTGGGAGGAGAGTAAAGATAGGGAGATTTTTGAGAGACTGCTGAAGCTGGTTTTTTCCCCTTAACCTCCCCATATCACAGGTTTTTTAGTATTGGAAGGGGGATTAGGAGACTGCTGGAATTGCTGTAACAGGCCTACGGCCCGATGAGAGGAGCTGATGGCTGAGTGCCTTGAGCAAATAAAAGGTGCAATACTGACATGCGCATTGATTACTTGATCTAAAATTTTAAAATGATGTAACTTCTTCATATGATCTTCGTTTTCGGTTTCGTTTTCACCGTTGTGTTCTACACGACGAGACGAACAAAACTAGATCTCACTTACATATGTTTAGTAAAAATTTATATAGAGTAGTAACTTATGTTTTACATTTAGTAGCATCTTTCGTAGCTAAGATTTTACAGATAATGTGTAGTAATTTATGTTATCTGACTTGTAGTAACTTATGTGTATATAGTGATAGAAACTTACACTAAATGGTAACATATTTTTAAATTGTCACACATATACATATTACTTTCTATCAAATATTAAACCAAAAATTTAAACTATTCTAATAACTCTCACGTGTTTATTTTCGATTAGGTAAATCCACTTAGATATGTTTTGAATAAATTATATTTGGAGTAACAACTCATGTAATATGTATAATTATAACATGTGTAAGTAAAATGTTATTGATATTGTAACAATTTCAGTATATGCTAGTAATAACTTATTGGGAAATAATTGTAGCAAATACGAAATTACTGTGATTTGGAAACTTAAAAATATATTATGTATTAGAAATTACTTTGGCTTAGATCGGATAACAATTTTACTTTATGGAGTAGTCGTAACTTTCTATATAGAGACCATGTAACAATTTCAATTTATACAGTAAATTTTGTGTAGCAAATTATGTTATATTTATAGTAGCAATTTATGCAATAAAAAATTCTTCAAATCATATTGAAGTGAGATTTAGTTTTGTTCATCTCATCGCACATAACACATGAAATAAAAATAGTATTTTATGAAAAAGATATAATATTTTAAAGATCTCAAATCACACCACAGATTAGGAAGCGCCGCGACCGATGGCGCGCTGGGTTAACGCGTGGCTTTCTCTGACACTGAAAGTCGGCGGACGCGCGCTCGTCTAATGGGCTATCCGCCCCAAATCCAAACAACTGCCCTTCCTCATTCCATGGAGCAGTGCGGCGGCGAGATCGCCGCCGTGCGCCCAAATCCCCCTTCCTCCGACGCCGACGCCGGCGAGGACCGCCTCAGCGCGCTCCACGACGACATCCTGGTCCTCATCCTCCTCCACCTCGATACCTCCGCCGCCGGTCAGACCAGCATCCTCTCCCGCCGCTGGCGCAGCATCTGGGCGCTCCTCCCGGAGCTCAGCTTCCCTCACGCTCGTGAGCCCAACCGCATCCGCGACGCTCTTCAAGCCCATCAAGCGGCCCTCCGCCGCCTCTCCGTCGAGATCCAGAGCGCCTCCCCTGATTCCGTAGCGGCCTGGCTCCTCATCGCCGCGCGCCGCCTCGCTGGCCGCCTCAAATTCCGCAATCTGGTTCCGCAGGGAAACGACGGGGTGGAGGACGATGACACGGACGAGGTCGAGGTCAAGGAGGACGAGGAGGGGTGTGAGCAAAGAGGATCCTTTGAGCTGCCCTGCTTCGAGAGCGCCACCAAGGTCTCGCTCGACCTAGGATTCCTCGGTCTCTCCCTGCCGGCGGCCGGCGTCTGCTCCCGGCTCACCAAGCTCTCCCTGAGACGCGTCCGGTTCGACGGCCCTTGTGAGCTCGGGGACGTCATCTCCTCGCCGCGGTGCCCATTCTTGACGAAGCTCCGCGTCCGAGACTCCCAGGGGTTGACAAGTCTCACCATCAATTCCAGGTATCTCCTGCAAGTGAATCTCAGGGGTCTGCGTGGCTTGTGGCGGCTCGCCATTGAAGCCCCAGCTCTCGCTCGTTCAACAGTTTCACACACCGTTTTCTTTGGTCACGATCATCCTGTTGCCAGCATCTCAGCCCCTCAGCTTGAATGGCTCCTGTGGCTGGATTCGTATGATCCAAGCTCCATGCATCTTGATAAGATGGAACGTATTGATCGTCTGGCCCCCTTCTTATTTTTCGCATATGGAGGGCGACCAAGCATTAACCACTCTTGTCTGAGGCTCCTGCAACATTTCAAAGTCATTGAAACTCTTATTCTCTCACTGGTCTATCTGGAGGTGAGTTTTCTTACTCTTTTATCCGGAATTATCAATGTAGCAGTGTGTGCCTGTTTAACTTACCTGGGTTTGGATTTGAGAATTGGACACCAACATCCATAATTTCTTTGTGTGATGTGCCACTGACAAATCCAAGAAAAAACACTGATACAATATCCGAACGCAGATAAAATTAACTAAACCTGAGGGATATTTCGTATGTGACTTATGGATGAGATAGAAAAAAATAATTAGATTTGTTAACATTGGAACAAGGACCTTAGTGAATAGTGATCAAGCAAGGGATGCTTGGTTTAGACTGTTTGTGCGACACCACCAGTGGGAATGTTCATAATTGTCTAGATGAAGTTGGTGTCTGAAAATAGCCATAAAAGATGTCTGCTTGTTTTGCTTTGTTCATTCAGTAGCTTCTACCCCCCCTCCCACTTCACCACATTTGAGGACATCAAACCTTAGCTCTCACCATGAATTTGACACTCCTGGAGTTTTGATTTAATCAAATTGGTTTGGTGGCCTTTTCAGCCCCCATTGCCTTGTCTATGAAAGATTTCACTGGAACACTGCTGAGAACAGATCTTCACTCTCTCCCAATATATTTGTAGAGAATGCAGCTTTTTAAGGCTTCAATGCTGGGTTTTGAATAAATCTTAAGTGGGCTTGTTAGCTTATAACAACCATTTCCTGACTGCAAAACGTGGCGTTTTGTTTCTTTCCCAGTACCAATTGGCATCTGCGTATAAGATCCTCCTTTTTTTTTTTGACTTCCTATGAATGCTCAGGGATTAGATAACTGTTCGTACTTGATGGATGACATGACAGTGCTCCCTGACATCACGAATTTGCACCTGCGTGTAATGGCAAATGGACATGACTTTGGGGCCAGCACATTCCATGTTCTCAGGATGTGTTCTGGTATCAGATTGCTGACCCTGAAACTCGAGACGAAGGTAAAGTTATCCTTTGTTTATTAATAGATGCATTTGCGTTTCTTGACTCACCAACGGCTGATCTGCTAGTAGCCCTTACATGTTTATATTTCTGCTGCAAAGTCTATCCGGTGTAAATATATGTCTTGATTTCTCCTAATTTCAAGAATGCATTTTATAGTAATGAGTTTTGGCTGAGTCTATTTGAGTCGCAAATATGTGTTATTATTTTTAATCATTGTCAGCCACTTTGAAATATGACAGTGGGCAGCTAGTTGAGTTGTTGCATGAGAAGCTTGATCTTGGTAATACTTAGGCGATGATAGTTCCCGTATTTCTAGTGGATAACCTAAGCCCCATCAATTTATAAATCATCGTCATCTTGAATATGCAATGTTCTATCTTCTTCTCGTACAACATAGGAGAGCTGTGTGTCATTTCATTTATTTATTTTTTTTAAAAAAGAGGCCCAACCTAGGAGGAGCTAGGTAATTTTTCATTTGGAAGAAGAAAGCGACCAATAGACACCCAAATTCGAGAGTAAGGGGACTCGAACCTGGGTGCATACCCACATCCTCCATCACCTAGCCAACTGTGACAAGCAGATTTCCATGTGTCATTTCATTTAAGAATAGAGTAAAGTACAAGGCCATGAGAACCTCCTGCACCGCAACTCACATCAAACACTTTACATAGCTTTTAGTACATATGCACCGCCCATAGGATGTTATTAGCATGATACCAGTGGGGTTTGTTAAATTTTATGAATAATTATGTTAATTAGACCACTATTAGCTCAGAACAACCATATTGTGGCAATCCATTAGCTTCAGACTAATGTCTGGGTGGGATCCTTTGTCTATTGCTGTTGATATTGTGCTAACATTTTGAGGAAATCTGAGAGTAATCTAGTTTCATCTCGTTTGATGTCATCCACCTATGTCAGTTAGTCTTATGAAGTACTATGATTCTTGTTGCAGGCACAAACTGCTTGTTCATTCGGTTGTATTTGTGGTCAGCATGCACACTGGAAAACCGAAGAACTAGTGTTGTATTGCCTCCAAGAAGTAGAAATCACTGGCTTGATGGGATCTGAATGTGAAATTTCTTTTGTGAAGCAACTATTAAACTGGGCGACAGTGCTAAAAAAGTTGACCGTAATTTTGGATCGTTCAGTTGCTGAAAACGAGGCCAAGGAGTTCTGTCAGATGTTACGCAGTTTATCTAGGCTAGAAATATGCGTGGAATTTCACAGTTGTAACTTGTAAGGGCACGAGTAAGGTGTTGTATGCGGCTGAAGAATAAGGCACTGGGTTGTCCCCTTAACTGCTGCACATTGTTTTGTAGTTTCCTTCCGTTTAGACTCCAGTGTTCGAGGAGAACGAAATTGTGGTAACAGATCCTTCAGAAATCTTTAATCCACCGTTCTACGTTTTGAATCGCTCCATGTTATTTTTCGACTTCACATATGAACGTATGTTCTTGAGGAATAAAGGCAACTCCTGAGGAGCCTCACGAAGCAAAATATTTCCCCGAAAATGAGGATTCAAGAGCGTATGTGATATGCCTGGTGCTACGAGTGACAATCTCAAACCCAGAGAGGAAATGAGAGAGACTGAGGTGCACAGACTATGGTACCAGCGTTTGCATGACCAGATTGTTAAACTAGATCAGTTTTATACACAGATTATATAAATCATGTAAGAATTGATCTGTTGTATTTGCTAAGTAGGTATCAAACTGATGTGTATTTTGCATTCAATGATTAATGGAAGTATGTGAAAGCAATGGGAATTGCTTCGGAGGTAGTAACTGGAAATACATGAACCAGGAGTGGCGAAACTGGTGCACTGGTTTGCGTGGCTGCTGCCGGATAGTCCGAACCGGCAGGTGCAGCTCGCCGCCTTTTCTGAGCCAAGGCGGACGGTGCACTAATACATGCCACTAGTAGATGCGCCGCCGCATGACAAATCGGGCTTATGACAAGATGGGCGCGTGTATACATCAATACATGCCACTATTAGAGGAATCTGACTGACATGATCAGTGAAGGATCGATGCAAAGACCTAGCAACAAGATTCAGTATATGTGCTTGGCGCATCTCACATATGAAAACAGAGATCAAGATCATTGGACCATGCATCTTTTGAATTCAGGTAGACACTACATTTGCATATGCATTGCCTATAGTTGAAAGGAATGACTTCTCAAAAATCCATCGCGTAATACTAGTACCAGACAAATTGGGCAACTGGGCACCAACAGTTTTAACAAGTGAATATAGTACTAAAGTCTCAGAAAAAAAAGGAAAGAAAATAAGCTTCGGCAGTTCCTTTCCACTTATGTTCTCGTTTTTGTTCATGCTTGTTGCTCCCTCATCTTTTCACTGATCCGTGAAAAACGTCTGTCTAGCCTTTGTTTGAAGAAGGGAAGGCAACTCACGAAGACCCTGATGACAAAGCGTATTTCCAGGAGAATGGCGTCAGTTTGTGAAATAAAATGGGTTCAAGAATTGCGTATATCATATGCTTCCAGGAGCATGACGTTAGTGTGTGAAATAAGTCGGGTTCAAGAATTTGCATACACATAAGCCAAAAATGTCGGGCATTATCAGTTATGACACAAAACTGCACTAGAAGATGACTACTGCCGTGCATAATACACAGATTTAACTGTAAAAGATTTGGACACATGTTTCCTGGTAACCATCGAAAAAGTGTACTCTGAATTCTGTTGATCAAATGAACATAGTTTTATCACAGAACAACAATCATATAATTCATTAAGCAACACACCATGTTGTCAGGAACCAACATGAACGCAGTAGCACGTTTAATTTTGCCTCCACTTATAAGCATGCCAATCTTCATAATAGCTAAGCTATTTACTAGCAGGATCAAACAGTAATGACTAATGACAGTTTTTTGTTGATACAATACTGACAAAATTAAAAAAAAGGGGAGCAATGTGATTTCAGATGCTGCACATTTTTTAGCATGACTAAAATATTTGATAGTTGTATCTCTGAGCATGTGCACAAATGGTGGGAAATGCTCCTGAACGATGCTAGAAACAGAAACTATGAATCAAGGAGCTCAAGCTAGCATTTCAATTTGATTTTTCAGAACTGCTAACAAGTCATCACCAGGATAGCCATTTCATGAAGCTACAACATGATACTCCAAGTCAAAAGGACCTCCGTGACAATAAAATCTCCCTGAATACTAGTCTAGTCTACATGTACAATTGATCATTTTAGTAGTAGCATTTCACCGATTTTAATGTCCAAAAACAAGATATAGTCAATTTGCCAAAAAAAAAACGAGATATAGTCCCTAGCATGAAGCAAGCAGAGACTTGCAGCCAGAATTCACTCACTTCCCTCCAAAATTTGATATATGATGTCAGTTGATTCAAAATTGAACAAAGCAAAGTCAGTTAACTAGGTTCACCAATCACCACATGCATTTTAGATACCAACTTCTCTTGGGAAGTTCAGTAAATCTACTAGCGGGTTCAGAAACATGTACATGTTTGTAATTGGCACTGGCAAACAAGTTGTATTCACTCACAAAATTAAACCTACTGAACTGAAAGAGCAGACGTCGAAAAACTGTAAGGATTTGCTCAACCACCTTTATAGAACAATGGATTACTGTACTGATATATTCAGATAATTGGGTTGCTACGTACTAGTTTCATCATGCACTGATTACTTGATTAGTCGTCTCAGAGAACAGGAATGTATGTCACAAGACAATCAAACACGGATGACAGCCGAAATTGATCCGAGTTCAGAATTGAACGCGAGGAGGAGGAAGAGTTCAATACCTATAGAAGACTTGTCACTTGCATCTTCTTCTGCCTCCGGGAGGCCTGCATCCTGGACGCTGCCGGCGGCTGCTGTTGGCTCCTGTGGCGGAGGCTGCTGCATGAGGAAGGCTGGCTCCGGGACCGCCGCCGTGACGCCAACGCTGCTCCAGGCCGTGCTGCTCCCGGGCACGTCAGCGGCCGCCTGCTTCTCCAGAAGCGCCTCCAGAAGCGCTAGTTTCATCACGCCGTCCTCGTCTTCCCACCACTCCTGGTCCCCGGCCGCCACGTCGGCCGCGGGCTGCTCGACGACGGCCTCCGCTCCGGTGGCGGAGGGCAATCGCTCGTTCTCCTGGGTCTCCTCCAGAAGCGGCACCATCACGCGATTCACCTCCTCCTTCGCCTGTTGGACGAGCGCGTCGACGGCCTCCGCACGCTGCTCCGGCGAGCGGTTTCGGAGGTAGTCGGTGAAGTACTCGGTGCCGTACACCACGCGCACGGCGGCGAACCTTGCCGCTACCGAGTCGTCGCCCCGCGGGAAGTGGGCCGCGAAGACGCAGTCCGGCGTGCACGTGCCTTTGAGATGCTGCCATGCCACGCACGGCTCCCTCACTGGTCCACATGGCCGCGGCACCACCGCCCCTCCCGCCGCGGCGCTCGGCTGCTGCTGTGCGCCCGCCGTCAGCTGCGGGCCCGACTGCTGGTCGTCGGCCTCGGACGCTTCGTGCACGGCGGCGAACCTCTCCGGGTGGTCGCACTCCAGCTGCTGGAGATGCTGGCACGCCGCGCACCGCAACCGCGACTCCACCTCCTCCCCAGTCCCGGACGACGACGACATCGCCTTCGACGCCTCCTCCTTCTGGAACCTTCCAGAAACCCAAGCACGATAGAAACAGAGATTTGGAATCAGCAGGAAGCAATTCGAACGAAAACGAAGCGATAGAAGCTAGCAGAGATTAGCATTCCGATCGAGCGAGCAACAGGCGAAGCAGAGATTCCTTCCTTACCAAGGCAAGGTTGACGACGATGAGACGAGGGAGGGAAATGGAGGCGAGGCGAGCGTGGCGATCTGCGCGGAGGTTGTTCTGCGGCTGCCGGACGGCGGCCGCGGCTTGACAGCTTATATAGAGGTGCAGTGGGGCCCTCGGTCCGTTGCTCAGTTCGGTTGGTTCGAAGAAAAGCGAAGCAAGCACGGCACCTCTTTTTTTACAGGCCGAGGATTTTACAGGCAATACGGGAAACCCCCTCTTTTCCGTGTGTAATATCCTTTGCCGAGCGTTTTTTCTCGGACTCATGGCAAAAAGAATCTTTGCCGAGTGCCACGCTCGACAAAAAAATGGCACCCGGCAGACAACAGTTTACCGTGTGCTACGCGGCAAACACACGGCAAAGATCACACTTTGCCGTGTGCTACGTGACCCACACACGGCAAACGTGACGCGTGGCACTCGGCAAAAAATATACTCAGCAAACTTTGACGCTGTTAGAATTTTTTTGACAGCCGTTAAAAGAGGTGGGCCCGGGTACTCGACAAAAAGAAACACACAGCAAAATTTTTATTTTTTGCCGAGTGTCCAGGCCAGACACTCGGCGAAGAAACCTCTTTGCCGTGTGCCCCGCTCGAGCACACGGCAAAATGGCTTCTTTGCCGAGTGTTTGCCCCATTACACTCGGCAAAGATAATTTTCATGAATTTTTTAGGCTTCTAAATTAATTCAAATAAAAAAGTTTTAAACTGCAAAGTTGTATATTTCGACAACATCTATACTTCTTATTTTGGTATTTTTTTCATTCGACGAAGCGCTAGTAAATTTGTTCAAAAATCCTAGAGCTCCCGGATAGTTTTCCGAAACTCGAAGAAGGATATTTGGAATATATGGACAACGCGTCTATAATTATTTTTGAAAAAAAGATCAAAACAAAAGTTGTTATCTGCATAAGTTACACATCTTTGCTGTTGAACACTTTTTTATTGGAATTCAAATTGTCAACGCAAAAATTGTTTGAATTTCTTAAATTTGAAAATTTCAATTTTGGAAACAATTTCGGATGGAGAAATACTAAAAATAAAAGTCGTAGATCTCGAGAAGTTATGAAACTGTCATGTTGACAACTTTTTTATTTGAAATCAAATTGTCGACTTTTGAAATTTGACGTAAAGTACGTTTGAAATTCTTAATTTTTGAAATTTGAATTTTTAAACAATCTCACAATCTCGGATGGAAAAATTGTGAAAATAAAAGTTGTAGATCTCGAGAAGTTATGAAACTTTCGTGTTGACAACTTTTTTATTTGAAATCATATTGTTAACTAAATAATTATCTAAAACCGAAAAGTATGTGTTATCAAAAAAAAAAAAGAAAAATCAAATCTTTGCCGTGTGCCACGTGGAGGGCACACGGCAAAGATTTGAGTTTGCCGAGCGCGGGATCGCCGGCACTCGGCAAACACGGAGGATTGACACTTAGCGCCGCGCGCGGCTCTTCTCGCTCCTCTCCTCTCATTTCGCATCGTGAGCCCTCCTACCACGCCGCCGCCGCCGCCCTCCCACCGCGCCTCGCCCGCCCACCGCGCATGCCCACCGCGCCGCGCCCGCCCCCGGTCCCGCCCACCGCGCCGCCGAGCCCCGAGTGCCGCCCCGACGCCCCTGCCTCCTCCGCCCGCCGCCCCGATCGACCTCATCGCCTAGATCTGAGGAGAGACCGGAGGAGATTGCGACGACCCCGGTATGACGTCCCCAAGCTTCGCCGTCCAGTGAGCTGCAGTGCGCACCGTCTTCGTCAAGCTCCAACAGCAGCTGCGCACGCTCGACGCCCTGTTCCAATCCAGTCTTTCGGTGAGCCATTCGTCGATTCCGTCGGCACTTAGGTGCTTAGCTAGCTTTTGTCTCTTCCAGTTTCCTCAACGCCTTGCATCCATGTCCAGCAGAGCCGTCGTCATCGTTTCCCTGTCCGCTGGTCTTCGCCGCCGGTGCAGTCTGACCCTGAGATTCTCTTTCCCCATCGACCTGCAGGCTGGTGAGCATCGCGACTTGAGCATGCTCCCCGTTTTCCCCTCTTTCCTTGAGTCGAGTGACTCCAGCACCGCTGCTGCTTGCAGTCGCTGAACGCCTTGGTTGTTCCCGTGAAGCAATAGGGAAGAACGAACTGCTTGTTGGCCTTGCCCAGTTTGTACTTGTTCATCTATTTTCCTTGTTTAATTCACCAGAAATTCATGGCAGCTCCAAATGTCCTGAAACTTAGTCCCTGGTACTATCATGCATGCCGCTCCTTCTAAAAATACCAGCACTGGTGGAATTTCTGTTAATCGATCTCAAATAAATTCTTTACCTTGCTTATGTGATAAATCATAAGTAAATAATGTCCTGCTCAAAAATAGTGAAACCTTGTTTACAAATCTCAGAATAGTCTACTCTTTACAGTAAAAATGATTGTGCTAAAAGAATACACTGTTTTGAATTTCAAAAATATACGAACTGTGATTGTAGTTCATCGTTTGATTTGAAGGTGAGGTCGCAAGACGCACTGAGCATGTGGCCACCTCATCGTTCCTGTTGCTGTGATTGTCATGTGATCGGGTGGTTGGATGATTGACTTGTCACTTACTCACTGTGGCCTTGTCCGTCAGTAATTGTTTAGTTGGGGACTGAACTTGATCTCTTTTTTCTCTTCTTTATTTCAACTCAACAGTGATTGTAGTTCATCGTTTGGTGATGGTACCTTTACTATAATTGTTCAAGAATAGAGCTTGATAGTTGCCTGCTTACACATGTGACTTCAAAGAGAGTTCAAGTTTAGTTTGGTTAAGTCGAAAGAAGCTCATCTGAAGGAAAGTTTATTTAAATAAAGAACCACAAATGGCCTAATACTACAGTTACAAATTAATATAGCTGGTACCAATCATTTCAGAGACTTGTCATACCAAGTTCAGGCTGTGCACCTTGTTTTCTAGCTCCTCAGTGTAGCTTGAATAATTTGTTATCTTAATGAAAGCAAGTGCTGCATTGTCGGGACATCCTTTGAAAAATGAACTTGAATATAGCTATTGTATGCAAAGAATCATTTCTATGTCGAAATTTGAAATTGATTCTTGTATGTTTCGTTCTTTGCAGGAGAGGCTTGTGCACACCGTCCTTCACCGGCCACTTTGCAGCACAGCAAGGTGAGGCATAACCAACTCCTTTTTCCATTCATGTATGTAGGTCACGCGTAACTTAGTTTGTCGTTCGAAAGAGATATAGTTGGAGATATGCAGATTTTTGCATATCTAAGACTGTATCTGTTTCGAATTGTCCACGTTTTTCAGACAGCCCGAGGATGCGTAGATGGGGTTAGTTTCCGTGGTCCACTCCAGTTCGAGACAGAATTTCGGCAGCACCTCCCTGTTGTTCTCCGGATACACAATCTCCCTGCGGAGACGTGTATTTTGAGAACAGCGGGGAGGTGCTGTCGAAATTCTGTCTCGGGCGCGGAGTAAACTATGGAAACTAACCCCATCTGCGCATCCTTGGGTGGGATTAGGACCTATCTTCACCTATTAGATAGTTGGAATATCGTGTAGATCGATGCAATGAATTAATTTTATATTACTCGTTGATATATATTGTTAGAGGATGGAAGACCGTGAGTGGATGTACACCGGCCGCTTAAGTCGGACTGAGTTTACCGACGAATGGATTGAGAAGTCAGAAGCTTTCATGGAACTAGCATTTGCCAAGGCTAAAAGAGCGAGTGCCACTTGGTGTCCCTGCAGCCGTTGTAACAACACGCGGCGAAAAACAAAGGATGTCATGGCTAAACATCTATGTCTGAATGGATTTACGCCAGGCTATACCCGGTGGTTGTACCATGGTGAAGCCGAACGTGTGAGAGACGACGTCGTGAGACAACGCGTCGATGATTATGATGCTGATGGTGGGGTAGAAGACATGTTACATGACTACCATGAAGCACATTTCAATGTGGATGAAGAACGTAGAGAGGAGGAGCCAGAGGAGACCGTAAAGGCGTATTACGACATGTAGTCTTCTTCACAGCGACCTCTTCACATGCATTCCAAGGTTTCTCAGCTGGATGCCATTGCACGCCTAATGGCCGTGAAGTCTCAGTTCAGCTTGAGTCGAAACGCTTTTTATGTTATGTTGACAGTTATTGGCACCTTGCTTCCGGAAGGTCACATTCTGCCAAAGAACATGTATGAGGCACAGAAACTCTTTCGTGCACTTAAGATGCCATATGAGCAGATACATGCGTGTCCGAAGGGATGCATCTTATTTAGGAAAGAACACGCGGAAGCAAAATACTGTCCAAAGTGTGGATCCTCTAGGTTCATGGAGGTAGACGCTGCTGATGGCCAAAAAAGGCAGCTCGCGGTCCCCGCGAAAATCCTACGGTACCTTCCGTTCATACCGAGGATCCAACGCCTTTACATGACCGAGGAATCCGCGAAACAGATGACATGGCACAAAGATGGAGTCCGATACAATTCCGATAAGCTTGTACATCCATCTGATGATGAAGCCTGGAAACGTTTTGATGAGATTCACGACATAAAAGGGGGATTTAGATGAAAAGGCTGTGCTAGCTGGTGCCGAAGCGGAGGAAGACGTCGGACGACCTTCATCCATTGCAAGATTATTTTTAATTCATGTGGGTCCCACACTAAGCTGGTGCCTTGGGGTGGCTTGCTTGTAGGGCGTACATATGTGGCGCACGGAACCAAATCGTCTGCCGTGGCTATTATAACGGCACCACCGTGCCGTTTTACCACGATATAGCTGAGCTCCATCTCAGATCGCTAAGGGCATGTACAATGCAGTGAGTCAGCTGTCTGCGAGAAGGGGCCACGTTGGATTTTAACTGAGCTGGAGGAGAGAGAGGGAGGAGAGATCGTGTAGTATCGACGAGCTTTGGTCCGTTGAAGGAGTGCTGTCTGTAACTTGGTCCGCTTTCTCCGGCATCTCGATCAGCTGCTCCTCGGATATGATTTCTTCTCCCGCGCTCTGCTCCTTCCCGCGAGCGCAGAGCACCGGTGTTTTGGTGGAGCGGTGCACACCTGCAGTGCAGCAGCCGTGGCATTTGCACATGCAGGCCCCACGGATAAGCAATGTTCTCAAGCAGGACAATCGGGAGCCGCATCTCCAGCCTCAGATCCACATAATTGGTACTGTTCGTTCAATTTAGCTCCTTACTTGCATACTGCGAAGCAGACTAATGGTCTTGTTTGTTGTACTTCCTTTTGCTAATTAGAAAAGATTGCAAATGAAATCATGCCTACAAGACGCCTATCTTTCTAGAAAAGCTGAGCCAGGCCCTGTACTTGGAACATGTAAATAAAGCATCGACATGTAGCAATTTTTTCTCTTTTCACAGTCATTGAAGAGAAAGGCACAGGACAAGCAACACAATTCAAGATTACATTTGATCATCATATTTTTATTTGCATGCAAAAGTTAAAGGGAGTAGAATCACTTATTAGACAACACAACAAACAACCATTGTATAATATATGTTTTGTGCTGTCCGGAAATGACGTGGATGTGTGTAATAGACAGCAGCTGTCTAGATCACTGTACATGCCCTAAATAGAGTAGAAGATGCGTCTTATCCACGACCACCGCCCGATCTCTCCTAATGCCGTCCTGTTGCTTGCACTCCTTCCCTCATTGTTTGGTGCTCGTCGGCACTCGGCAGCGATTGATTTGCGCTCTCCGCTTGGAGCCCTTTTGCAGGTATTGGGGGCACCAAATTGAAGAAGAAATCAACAGGAATAAGTTTAGAGGCCTAATCGTAGCTTCTAGCGACAAGATTCCTAGGTTCAGAGGAATTTGTTCCGTGGCGCACACACTACATGTGGCCCTCATAGCACTTTTAATCTTTTTTATTTAGGCGAATTCATAGCACTTAATTTTAATTACAATGATAAAATCATTGTAACTAAGATTAAGTGCTATGAATTCGCCCAGAGCCAAAACCCGGAGAAAAGGACCTTTGAGCTCAAAATTGACTTAAATAAAATTTTTAGGTGATTTTTATATTTGTTTTATTAAAACTCCAATGAATGTGAGATCTCTAGGTGAGTAATCAAATATTAGGCCACTTAGAGAGCCTTAATGCCCTTAAAAGTGTATCAAAACATCTGTGACTATCTATTTCTCAATACTTGTAGTTGACATTTTTTTTCATGCAAGACACGGGCATTCTGCTATATGAAATAAAAAGTTTGATTTTTTTTATTGAGCAAGAAATATTTGATAATCCGTTGCAATTAATTTTATTTATTTTTAAATGATATTTGGTCTGTGGCAAGGCACGGGCATCCAAACTAGTCACTGCTGAATTTAAGACTTGATATATTATTATTTTTTTCTTCTTGTTTACCGAGTTCCTCGGCAAATTTGATTCTTTTTACTGAATTGTATATGAAAATTTCGTAGCGGCATACCCTCTTGGGTCCGCCATTGTATCCTTACACTAGTCTGAGCGAGATACGAGATTGATAGAGGTCATATTGCATTTTTTTCATTGAAATATGAAATGCACTCCTTCTGTCCCTCATTACATTTATTGTGTTTTCTTTTCTCTATAACATCACTTACCCTCCTGTCACCCTTTCTTTTCTTTTTTACATGAGAATAAAATGATTGAGAAAACAAAGCGAAAAGGTTGAAAAGGTTAACCCATGTTCATCATCCCCCCCCCCCCCCCCCCCCCCCCCCCTCACATTTGAACGCGAACACGAAAGCGTACGTACACCCTACTCCATCCGTTTTTAAATTTATGTCGCCGTTGACTTTTTAAGTTACGTTTGACCATTTGTCTTATTCAAAATATTAGTTCAAATATGCAAAATTATAAGTTGTGTGTCAACTTTCATTAGTGAGAAAACAAATGGTAACAAAATATATGATAATTTTTGAAATTTTTTGAATAATGGTCAAACGTAACTCAAAAAGTCAACGGTGACATCAATTTAAGAACGGAGAGAGTATATCTGTAGAGATGAGAAAGAGGGATGAGCGGGTGTAGAGTGAGGAGGGGTGGTCGTAGAATACATGTAGTGGCTCACCTGCTCAATTGCTCATGCACAATTGAACGCGTAAGTACACCACTAATCTGTTGCATAGTGTGTTTTTTGTTTTGTTTTTGCGAGTATATCTGTAGCATAGTTGTTCGAAAATAAAGCCGGAACTGCCATTTTGACCATCGCAGCATGTTGGTCTAGCGATGACAAAGTGGCGGCGGGGGATGTTGTAGCCGAACCACACTGATGAGCGTAGATAAATGGTAACCCAAAAGATATGGATGAAGTTAACTATATATTATACTTTCGGATTTACTATGATTTAATCGACTGAGATTTGACGCCCTCTCATTCGACGTTGAACTTCGGCGAGGTTAGAGTGAGAGGTTGTTAGGGTTTCAGGGTTGGGGAGGACTCCATGACCGCTGGACTTAGAGGAGGGGCTCGGGGGAGGAAGGCCGGCCCGGCGGAGGAGGCTGGCGAGATGGCGACCAGTTAGCGTGGCGGAGAATAAGCCGCGGACCCGGCAGCGAGAACGCTGCCGGGGACGATCGGAAGAGGGGGAGGTGGGGGAGCGTGTTGGAGAATCAGTGAGCGGGAGGAAGATTGGCTTGAGGTTGAAGACGATGGCCAATCGTTGGATATCCATATGACGACTGATGATGGTCAGCTGAGAGGATGCTAAATCTCAGTCGATTCAGAATTAGCAACTCCCTTATACTTTTGCAGTACATGAAAGTATTTTTGTTCATGTTCTAGTTTTGTACTAAATTGCTTTTGTTATACCTGAATTTTTTATTCCCGTTTTAAAGGGGCACTAATTCTAATCCGACTGAAAAAGTCGGTTTCTCTCCTTCGACAACTTGGACCACACGATCTTAATCCAACGGACATCCTTCTTTCTTCAACCTCCAGGAAACACGATGGAAACTCTCGGCATTGTTTCTTGTTCGCCCCTGCCCCCTGCCCTCCTTCGGCCATCCCAGCCGTCGGGTCCACGGCTTCCTCCCCCACCGCGCTAACTGGTCACCCTCAAGCTCCCCGCCCCGACTTGGCCCAACTGCCCCCTCCCGCCAGCCTTCCTCCCCCGAGCCCCTCCTCTAAGTCCGGCGACCATCCGGCGATCATGGAGCCCTCCCAACCCTGATTTCAGGATGCAAAATCTCAGTGGATTGAATCATGGTAAATCCGGATTTTAAATTGCCGAAGTTGTTGGGATATGTGTGCCCATCCAGATTTTTTTTAACCGCAACCGTAACTAACTTGGCCCACCCGATCCTCGTGTAGTGGTGCTGTCATTCTTCTTGTTGGCCACGGACCTGAACGCGTCGATCACGTGCACTGCCTCAAGCAACCAACTCCTCCACCCAGATTGATCTATTACCCCTGGTAAGGTAAGCGATCATTGATCGATCTCTGAAGCTTTAGATGTCGTCGTCGTCGTCGGCGGAGGGTCCGGCCCCGCCGTGTGCTGGGTGCAAGCACCTCCGCCGGAGGTGCGTGCCGTACTGCGCATTTGCGCCCTACTTCCCGCCGGAGCACGGGGACCAGTTCGCCGCCGTGCACAAGGCCTTCGGCGCCAGCAACGTGGCCAAGATGCTCGGCGAGGTGACGCCGGGGGAGCGCGCGGGCATCGTGGAGTCGCTGGTGTACGAGGCCAGGGCGCGCTTGCGGGACCCGTTCTTCGGCTGCGTCTCCTATCTACATCAGCGCCCTCCAGCACATGCTCAAGCTGGGCAGGGGCGACGTCGCCGCCGCGCGCGGGGAGCTCGCCGAGCACGTTGGCGCCGCCGCGCGCGGGGAGCTCGCCGAGCACGTTGGCGGGCGGGGTGCGCGCGGCTGGACGCCGCGCTGAGGTTCGCCACGGAGCAGGACGACAAGCGGGCCGTGGCCTTGGAGGCGAAGCGGAAGCAGGATCGCGCCGAGGCGTGGAAGAAGGCCGTCAAACGTGGGGAAACGATGTCCGCAGGGGACCAGGTGGCGATGCAGCACGGCCACCGCGCCGGGACGGGGCAGAGCTTCCCGGACGGGCAGCCACGCCAGCAGATGGCGGAGGCTTCGGACTCGGCGGCCGCGAGCGAGCAGGCGATGATGGCGCCGCAGGCCGCACAGCAGCAGTGCCATCACGTGACGGGGCTGGCATTCCCGGATGGGCAGATTGCGGAGGCGCAGACGTCGGCCGCCAGGGAGCAGCACATGCTCCTGGGACAGCTGCCTGGGGAGGTCGCCAGGAAGCAGGACATGATGATCCGGCAGGCTCTCGCCGCCAAGCAGAAGCACCGACACCCCGCGGAACACCACCAGGCGATGGGGCTCAATGCCACGCCGGCGGACGCCGAGATGTTGGCCACGGCAGCGGCCGCCAGCTGGGAGCAAGAGATGAAGATGCGAGCCATGCGGGGGGAGGACGAGCTGTACTACCACCCGGCGGTGCTAATGGGGCGCGAGCAGCTCGCCGCAGGGGAGGGCATCGGATGGGAGCAGGAGATGATGCTGCGGCAGGCCGCCGCCGCGGAACTCTCAAGACACCAGAACGTCGTGATGCTGCTGCTGCAGGACCAGTACGCCGCGATGGGGCCCGACGTCACGCCGGGGCAGCACGGCCACCCGCACCTGCACCAGCAAACGGTGCAGCAGCTGTCGGGCGCGGCGGAGGTAGCCAGGGAGCAGGGCTTGATGATGATGCAGCAGCAGCAGCAGGCCGCGGCTGTAACACCCAGGCCGTATGTCATCTCGTGGGCCTCTACTCCGCCAAGGCCGAGCCCACTATGGCCCATGTTGGAGTACCAGTGGTTCTACAACTGGATGACGAGCAGCACGGGAAGGAGGAGATCAGAATATTCAGAAACCAGAATTGGGTTCGTTCCCTTCTTCCTCCGTCGACTCCCTCACGGAGGAGCGGCTCAGGCGAGCTCATCGCCGCTTCGCTCGACGGCGACGCCCTGTCTACGTGCTCACGTCCCGGATTAGCTCCCCGGTGGCCTCGGGTCGTGACAGTTGGTTATCAGAGCCTTACCTTCCTTGGCGTGTGGGTGTGTGTGGTCTGTTCGACTTGGAGGAGTCCATGGCGGCGGCGAACAGGGTGATGGGGACAGTGAGGTGGTTTAACGCCACCAAGGGCTCCGGCTTCGTCACTCCCGACAACGGCGGCGGGTACCTCTACTTCCACCTGCCCTCCCTCGAGTCCGACGGCGTCCTCACCCTCAATGTCGACGACTCCGTCGAGTTCGAGGTCCGCGTGGATAAGTATGGGAGCCCCAAGGCCTTCGACATCACGGCTCCTGGCGGCGGCGCGCTCACTGGTGGCTTCCATGCCGACGGAGGCGACCGTGGCGACGACCGGGATGGCGACCTTGGCTCTGTTGGTGGTGGCGGCGGCGGCGGTGGTGGTCGCGGCTGCTACAACGGCGGCGAGATGGGAGGCAAGAGAACTCACTTGCTGGTGCAGGCACCTACTCCGCGTTCTGCACCTCAGGCGTTCGACGAAATGCCTCTCAAGGATGTTGCAGCAGAACGTAAGCAGTATGGTGTGTGCATGTCAGCTGGGAAGTCTGAGGGTGTTGCCTCTGAGTTCACTGGTGAAACGTATGAGATGGATGTGATTTGGGATGAGGAGTTAGTGTCCAGCTTGGAGCCGCACGACAATTTGCTGAAACAGCTTGCCATGGGGGTAGAATACTTAGTTGATGAGGATGGTTTGAACGACCTCTGTTACAGCGAGGATGGCATGAACGGGCACTCTGTTCCTCCATCACCATGTGAGCTGATTTCTGGAGATGGACATGACAACCGAGCATTATTGTTGCCAGGAACTGCAATGTCTTATACCCACCATCTGCTCGATGAAATACCTAGTGAGAATGTCAGGTGTGATGATGAGTTGCAGATGGCGTTTGAGGCTTCAATGTTATGGGACAGTGGTGAAGCAGCAGTGGCTGATGAAATTTCTAGCGAAGTGCTGTGGGATGATGTGCCAGAGAATGGCCTCGACTTATGTGGTGGATTACTGCAGCAGTTAGCCATGGGGACAAAGTACTTTGAGGTTGAGAAGAGCAAGCCAGCCGCTGAGGTATTCAACAAAAATGCTCTTGTTCATGTCAGTGGCGCTCCCCTTCTCTCCGAGTTGCATGTGGATTCAGTGCATGAGCATGCTACTGCATTTGAGAAAACAAAAGCAGTTTCAGACGAGCAGGCAGTGTTCATGGTTTCGTCAGTATCCGAGAGTGCTGCGAGCGGGATGATCGGTGAAATTCCTTGCGAGAATGCCTTATGCATTGAAGACAAATCAATGCTACAGATCGAGGTGAACACCGATGAGGTGTCTACACAGGAGTTATCCTCACTATTTTTGGAGCGTGAGGGTGATGATGCAGACCAAGTGCTTGAGAGAGTATCTGAACATGGCACAGCTAGTGCAAATGAAATGTCTAATCAAGCACACAGACACAGGAAGATCCTGGAAGAGGAGCTACACAAAGTAGTTTTGCACTCTCCTTGTGCACAAGCCTACGAAGGTGCCTGTACTGAAGCTAAATTGGCACAAGGCAATGACAATGCCACGTTCATCAGTTTCTTACTCACAGTGGGTGTCACTGCTCAATTTCCCAACAGAATTTCATCATGGCAGTTAGATGGTTTCAGTCCATGGAGCAAGCTCACTTATAAAGCTTCGAGGTTGGTGTTCCTAGCTTATACTTATCTAGTGGACAGGGAATACAGGAGGCTGTACATTATTTTCAAGCAATGGGATCCAGGGATTTTGAGGTATACTGCAGCAAGCACACATGAAATTTCTAGCTCGGCTCTTTTTGTTCAGAGTTCAGTCGCACTGCTAGTTTCTCTGTCGCAAGTTCTCAATCCTGCATATCTGTTAACACAATCGGTTTTCTCGGCATTGAGCATATCTGTCAGTATATGGCTAAGGCTGAAAGCATTTCTTATGCCAAGGGGACTGAAAATGATGGCATTGAGGCTGCTATCTGGAGATGGAAAACATGCATCTGTTAGAAATGAAAGGCAGCAAACCGACCTGGGAGATGAAGAAACTGATGTTAGGTCAAGGACTGATTGGGCAGCAGTGAATTCTTACAACATCTTATCATTGTGTGGAAAAGAAAAAGAAAGCAAGGGGGAGTTCACTATATCAGATAACTCTCTGGTGAAATATGAACTGACTGCAGCATATTATCAGCTTCCTGGAGGTGTTTTCAGTCAGTCGAGTAAGGTGAAGGAGCTTGTTCTTCAGGCAATGCCGCAATGTATTCATCACCTTGAATTATGCATGTCTGCTGTGAGGATATCGGATCCAGCTATTCATAAATTCACATTACATAATGATAATGGTGACGGCCTAACAGCAAAAATCCTGGAGAGCGAATGGGCAATTGGGAGTGAGCACAAGGGAGTCAGCTTTGCAGATCACAGTGTTGCTTGGGGACAAGCAACATTTCGGCGGGGCGGTAGTGTAACACCCAGGCCGTATGTCATCTCGTGGGCCTCTACTCCGCCAAGGCCGAGCCCACTATGGCCCATGTTGGAGTACCAGTGGTTCTACAACTGGATGACGAGCAGCACGGGAAGGAAGAGATCAGAATATTCAGAAACCAGAATTGGGTTCGTTCCCTTCTTCCTCCGTCGACTCCCTCACGGAGGAGCGGCTCAAGCGAGCTCATCGCCGCTTCGCTCGACGGCGACGCCCTGTCTACGTGCTCACGTCCCGGATTAGCTCCCCGGTGGCCTCGGGTCGTGACAGTGGCCTACCCGCACGCCATGCCCGGGAACATGGGTTCGCCCGCCGCTGAGGCATTCCTCGTCCAGCCGCAGCCGCAGCCGCAGACGGTGAATGTGCTTGGGATTCAGACGGACTCATCTCTGCCGCCGTCCTTGGAAAACAACGGCGGTGGCGATGACCAGCTCTCTCATCTTACAGCGTACTTTGGCATCCCTGGTCCAACCTCCCTTCTGATGGCAGCGATGATCCTTCTTAAGGTATACCAGCTTCTGGTTATCCTCATTTGGCAACTCTTGATTTCGGAATAGGATTAGATTTGTCTTCTGACGTTCTCCTTCTCTAATATAAGATGACTAATTAAAGCATGAATTACTCCTACGTACTCGAGTATCTTTATCAACCCGAAATAATGCAAAGGGAGCTAGTGTTTACGGAGTAGTAAGAACGTTCCACTGAGTGCTTTGTGTTAATACCGACAGTCCCTTCACTGGAGTAATTAATACTGACAGATACAGCTTCTTACTGGACTGCATCAGGTGTAGTATCAAATGTAGAAAATCATATATTACTTTTAGTGTTATAAATGGTGTGAAGTGAGCTTGGTTACACATAAAAGGGCGATACCAAGTTTGGTATCTTGGACTCCTTATTGGGCATTGAAGTCCAAGAAACACTGAAATGAAAACGCCATGTGTGCATGTAGAATGAATGGAAATTCAGTGCCACTCTATTGCCAGAGTAACACCATGTTGAATTGCACTCGTATTGGTATCAAGTTTTGACTTGATGAATGGCTATATCAAAGGATTAATTGACATGCTAGTATACCGGCATGGAAATAAATTGGTTTCAGTTGCAAAAAACAATGAAAATAAATTAGTTTCCGCTGCAAGAATAAAATAAAAAATAAATTAGTTGAGCTGTTGGATTGATATAATCTTAATTTGTTCCAAGCAGATAATGCAGTATTTTCCATAAATCTTTTTCTGGGATAGTTCTTGCGGTGCCATTAATTAGTCCGTTTTCTTTTTGATGTTTTCACTAAATTGAAATGTGTTGTTGACTACTGATAACGCCTGATAATTGGCTTCTCTGTTTTCGATAGGTGAGAGAAAGACATTGTTATGGACATTTGCAGTTTGGCTTCAGCAGGCAGCAAGGGTCGAGATGGGATCGGCAAATATAGCAAAACGGAGTAAAAAAAAACAAGTTTGAGTCCGACTCGCTGGCCCGACACAATTTATTTATGTCATAGAAATAAAAGAAAGGAGTCCGACTCCGAGTAGACCAGTTGAATAGAATCGTACGAACCCGATCCAATTTCCAACCTTCTCAATGCACACACATATATATGGAAATAAAACCATCGAGGGCCCGCAGCGCAGCCCCGCAGGAGCGATGGAAATCGACGACCTAATCGACGACCTGGTGGAGTTGATCCTCCTGCGCATCCCTTGCCGCGCCGGCCTCGTCCGATCCGCAGCCACATGCAAGCGGTGGCGCCGCCTGATCGCCGGCGCCGGCTTCCTCCGCCGCTTCCGCTCCGTCCACGGGCCGCCGCAAGTAGTCGGGCACTACTACGTGAATTCTTTTCTTGCCGCGTTCTTATACACCCCGCCGACGCTGCTGCCGAGAGAGATAGCCATCGACGTCGGATCCAAAGTCCTCAGTATGTTTCACTTCGACCTGCCTTATCCGACGCTCACCGACAGCCGTGGTGGCCTCGTCGCCGGCTTGCTCCACAAGAATAAGAGCAGCATTGTCGTGTTCAGTCCCTGGATTAAACAGCACAAGGAGCTGCAACCCCCGCTGTGTCGACGTCGTAAAATCTATGCCTGCCTCGGCGCCTTCCTGCTCGACGTCGACGAGGACACGGCCATGACCATGTCCCACTTCAAGGTTCTATGCGTGCATATTTTGTGCCAGGAGGATGACAGCAAGAAAACTGTCGAGGCACATGTGTATTCGGCAAGAGACGGCGGCTGGCTCCAGTTGAGCACCACGGCCGTCGACGATAATATGGCCAAGCCCTTGGTGTTCCTGGGGCGCGCCGGCGGCTCGCTCTTCTGGTTCAGCCGCATTAATGGTGCGGTGTTCCACCTCAATGAGGTCACAGGCATGTTCGCCTCCTTAACACTGCCGAGGGCACCACCAACTGCTGATCAACGAGGTTACAGCAAGTCCAACCTCCGGGTTTTCGGCGCCGGCGACGGCAGCACAGCAGTGCGGCTAGTCCGCATCGTTGGCGACGTCCTCGACGTTTTCCGGCCCCACAACAACAACAACGTTGCTGCGTGCGTGTTGGAGACAAGACTTCACCTGTCTCAGCTGCTTGGCGCCATGGAGACATCATGGCGTTTTGTGAACGGCCTGGACGAGGCTGCTGATCGTGTCTTCGTGATATCTTCGCCGCGGGATCGGATGTTCATCGCCGACGTCGACAACATGACGAAGCTGCTGCTGGTGCCAACGCAGGATAAGATCAGTCGGGTGCCAGATGGCCCCGATTGGACGATCCTCCCGTACGAGTTCCCATGGCCACCCATCATCCTGTAATTAAGATCGAGCTCCCATTATATTGCCAGTGGCAAAGCTAGAGCTCCCGAGTGCACACTTCAACATACATATGATGTAATTGTTCAATGTAAATATTGATATATCTGCTTACCAAAATACATGATGTCATAATTCAATTTATAATACAATAAAACTAGCAAAAATGCACCGTACTTGACGACCTAATTAAAAAAAAAAGAGTTAAGGAACACCACTTCAGAATTTTGAACTTGAAATTGAACAGACATATACATTACCTTCTAATATTTACGTGCTGCCATGGCCTTGAATCAACGAATCACAACAATCATTTGTAATTTTCTTCATTTCTGGCTTCTCTACGTAGCAAATAAGGCTATGACTCATGTATTTATCGCCAATACGATTCCTCAAGTATGTTTTAACAAGTTTCATGGCTGAGAAGATCATCTCAACAAGTACTAGCTTTATAAGCCGATAACCAAAGGATAGCACTTGTGTTTACTTGTCTGTACCATTTTTTGACAAAGCTCAGCAATGGTGTCTAAGTTGGAGAATCCGTCATCTTCCCACACATCAGCAATGTAAAGGGAAAGAATATGGTTGGAGAAATTGAATTAAAAGCACAACTGAGAACGAAATTAGATTCTATTTCAGAATTGCAGTCAAGCGAGGAGGAGCAGAGGGAAAAAAAAAACTCACCAAAGTACACGAGCAGGAGAAGGAGCAGCCAGTTACTGGGAGCAGGAGTGCCTTCATGCCGAGATGGACTGTGGATGGCGATCGCTGCCTCTGCAGCTAGGTGGGCGAGCGATTCTTGCCGGCGTCGTCGTCCGCATAAAACTCCTTGTGCGGCAGCTGTGGTTGTCGGCGAGGCTTCCAGTGGAAGCCAAACATATATACAGAAAAGCACAAATAGAGGCCATCTGGGCGTTCACTGCTTACTAGCTGGGCTCCCCACTCCAGGATATTTGGGCCGTGGGCAGTTGGGTCATAGAAGCTGACTTTGTGGTGCCTGGACTGGGCTGATTGTGAGGCCTGCAGGCTACAGTGGTGCACGTTTTCCCTACAAGATGGTGCGACTGAGGTAAAAAAAAAAAAAAACTAATGATAACTAATTCACTTATACTCCAACAATAACAACTGATTTTAGACCTGCGCCATGGTGCCTGTGCACCAGGGATCCTTCACGTAGCCTCGCCACTGCCCATTGCATTTCCTGGTCATGCTGATTTTAGAACTAGTCTATTGGGTGGGGTATTCCTCGCTGTCTATTTAGTAGTAGTAAATTTATGCTAGCTGCCTGCCGGTAATGGTCAGAGCTTGAACCCTAATATATTACATCAGTGCTGCATATATTCTCTGTACAATTTAGACATGACACCTCTGTTGTTACCCCAGTGATAACTATATTTACATCAGTAATATCTATATTTATTTTCTTTTCTTTCTCATCAGCCTTGACATATATATATTGGTTGTGTACACTAGTGGTGACCCGCCCGCCAAGCGCGCCGCCTCATAAAGAATGCGCAGAGTTCTTTGTTGGAGAGATCACGTAGTGCAATTGTTGTCTTTGTTTAGCGCGTTGGGCCTAGCCGCCTATACAAAGTCAGCGTGATGGGCTTTTTGCTGATTAAGCAGCAACTTGGTAGGAGTTGGATAAGCCGACAAAAGAAAGCTAGTCTTGTCCAAACCGGAGAACTAAAGATCCTATATTTGGGATGATACATCACTTTGCTATAGAACTTTGTTACAAACTAACTGAAAACAAAGTATTGTGTATGTAGATCTTGTTGGTATGGTCGTACTACAGTAGCCTTTGGAGGCTATACACATGCATTCTGAAGTTCCTGGCGTTCCCAGGAAGAGGTTGTTGTTCGATGTCACAGATAAGGATGGAAGAGGTTATACGTTAGATGTTACAGATAACACGAACGAACGGCACTGGAATACATAAACAGGGATAAAGTGTTTGTAACATAGGTTCATGAGGAAGCTACCGCAAAGGTGACTATCAGTCCACAGGTGGTGTACATAATAACCATATAAGGATACAAGATACAATTGCTACAGCCTCTACACAAACACATGGATATATAGAAGAGGAAGCTGTTATAGTCGCTTCAAAAGGAACAAATCTTTGTGGAAGCTGCCAGTTGCAATGGAGTGTCATGGCACACAGGAATCTACCAGCCTGTCAAATGCAAAGATTATAGGACTCATGTGTTTCAACCTGAAAGACAACAAAAGGAATTGAGCAATATCCATACCTTTTAGGTTCGCGGTCGGTGTCGTACGTAGTCATAATCAGATTCAGGATCCACAGGGTGTTGTGGGCTCGCCTATTCTTCAGCCTGCTTCACAACCTGATCACGTAAATGGAGAAGTTATTTCCGCAGCCACCATAGTCATGAAGAACGGCACGGAGCCATTCGAAGTACTTCGGCTCTGGTATATATGTAATTGAAGCCAAGGCATGTATCTAGTATATCTGAGGTTCATTGAAAACCTACACACCAAATGTTACGATAATTGACATGTACTCATGCATAGAAATTCAAAGGTATAAAACATATCTCAAAATCTGTTTACAAAACAGTAGAACAATATATACAAACAGCGAATGAACCTTTTGTAAAGTTTAGGCTTTCAAATGAAAAGATGAAAATGGTCCCACATGCTACTTAATCCAAAGAGGCAACACCAGTAAGATTTACCAATGTTCTTGATGCAGAGGTACTCATTTTAGCAAAGAAAGGTAGGAAGACACCAAAACTCTCTGAGTCCAACAACTACCAATTCGGCCTTGCTTACCACAAGATCAAATAGTTTCATGAACATATGGACACATGGACACATGGCGACAATGTATATGACACTTGCTTCCCTCAAGTAACCATTATGAGGTGGCTGGTAATTATCGACTCCATTATACATTCAGCTATCAACTTATCAATATTCTATTACATGGGTAGATGCCATAACTTGTTTCATCTGTGAGATGCAGAGTCATATTCTATTGAAGTTCAGCTACACTAATCAAGTGCTCATATATATATTGTTTTGAAATTAACTGCCACAAATATAGGGTACCTTGGAATGGAAGGCAGCTGGCCGATTTACTATCAAATAAACATTGTGAATGTGGGGCTTTGAAACACGAATCTTAGAATGGAAAGCAGCCATTCTAAGAGAGCATAGCTCAGTTGGTAAGGTCTCTAGTTATGAAGCCTATCCATCTGGGTTCAACTACTAGACTTGGCATGAGTGTTGTACATTTACGGCTAATTATTCTTTCAGTGGGAGGTGACGACCCCGTCGACAGTGAGGCGCTTGTGGTGACTTCGTGAATTTCAAGATCAGCCGGTTTAGTCCTTCGGAGGTGTTCATAGGGGTAGGATGTGCGTATATGCCTTCATAAAGGTGAGTATGCATGCGTATATATAAACATTTGCGTCTGTGTTTCATCAAAAAAAAAAAGAAAGAAAAGAAATGGACGGACCGGATTTTGAATTGTAACATCAACTGGCCAACATTTGAGTGCATCTCTTCCACTTGGAACAAGTGAATTTAGGGCTTCTTTGGGACCGTTCCACTTAATCAAATTCGGCTCCATTTTATATTTTTGTAGCCAAACACGCGTAGCTCCATTGGCTCCGCTCAACAAAATTCATGAATTTGCACACGGTGAATTTTACCCGGTTCTTGAGGCCCCCGGTAAAATCCTCAGGCTGTAATAATAATAAAAAGTGCCGTGCTTGCTTGGCTTTTCCAACCAACCTGCCAAGCAACGGACCGAGGGCCCCACTCCACCTCTATATAAGCTGTCAAGCGGCGGCCGCCATCCGGCAGAACACCTCCGCGCAGATCGTCTCCCCTCCCTCTCTCTCCCTCATCGCCTCGTCGCCTCCCCTCTCTCTCGAAGGTTCCAGAAGGACTAGGCGTCGAAGGCGATGTCGTGGTTGGAGAAGCAGGTCGAGAGGCGATGCGCGGCATGCCAGCATCTCCAGCAGCCGTGCGTGCCGGGATGCGTGTTCGCGCTCTACTTCCCGCGGGGCGACCACCCGGAGAGGTTCGCCGCCGTGCACGAGGCGTTCGGCACCGACAACGTCGCCGAGGTCCTCCACCGCCAGGGTCCGGGCCAGTGGGCGGAAGTCGCCCAAACCCTTGTCCTCGAAGCAACGCAACGGCTGGCGGCGGGCGCGCGGCGGCAGCAGCAGCAGCAGCAGAGCGCCGCTGCCGCCGTCCGGCAGAGCACCTCCGCGCCGATCGCAACGCCCGCCTCGCCTCTACTTTCCCTCCTCTCGTCGTCAACCTGGTTTGCTGCTCTCTCGATCGGAATCACCTCTGTTTCTATCTCTACGTTTGCTGATTGCAAATCTTTGGTTTCTTGAAGGTTGGATCGGTGCGATTTTTGCGTCGTTGCCCACAGCCCTTGCGGCCTCGCTTGTTTATACGCGAGCTACTATCCGCGGGGCGAGTTCGCCGCTGTCCACCAGGTTTTCGGCGCCAGGATCGCCTACAAGCGTCTTAGCGCCTTCCCCTGCGAGGAGCGTGCGGGCGCCGCCCGCAGGCTCGTCGCAGAAGCGCAGCAATGGCTGCCGGCGGGATGGAGGCGGCCGTGCGCGGCGTGCCAGCATCTCCAGAGGACATGCGAGCAGGACTGCGTGTTCGCGGTCCATTTCCCACCGGACGACGACCCGGACAGGTTCGCCGCGGTGGAGGCGGTGTACGGCGCCGACAACTTCGCCATCATGCTCCGCGAGCTCAAGCCGGAGCAGCAGAGCGAGTGGGCCACTTCATTCGTCTCTGAGGCGGTGTGTCGCAGACACGACCCCCATCACCTCCTCAACATCGGGAAGGCGGAGCCGACGGAGGAGACGGACGCCGTACTGCTCGGGATGATGAAGTATGCTTCCTTGACCAATGAAGTCTTCAGGCCAAAGGAGGCCGTCGGGCAGCTTGTGGCCGACGTCCCCGGGAGCAGCACCGGCGTCACTGCGGCGGCCCCGGAGCAGCCTCCGCCACAGGCGCCGACAGCAGCCGGCGGCGTCGAGGATGCAGGCCTCCCGGATGCAGGTATTGAACCCTTCTTCCTCCTCGCGTTCAGTTCTGCTGTCATGTAATGGCTATCTTGGTGAATCAATTGATAGAAAGAGTTGTTGCTTAATGAATTATATGATGGTTGTTCTGTGAGTAAGCTATGTTCACTGGATAGAAAGAGTTCAGAGTACACATTGGTTTTGATGGTTAGGAAACACATTCCAACTCTGTTACAGTTAAATATGTGTATTATGCACACCAGTAGTCATCTTCTAGTGTAGCAGTATGGTGTCATAATCCCCAGACATTTTTGCTTATGTGAATGAACTGTACTCTTAGCATCAGGCATGTGATATATGCAATTCTTCAACCCATTTTATTTCACTCTAACATCATTCTTCCAGAAGCATGTGATATATGCAGTTCTTGAACCCATACACTGACATCATTCTCCTGGAAATATGTTTTGTCATCAGGGTCTTCGTGAGTTGCCTTTCCTTCTTCAAACAAATGCTAGATCGATGTTTTTCATGGACCGGTGAAAAGATGCAAGGTGTGTGCAGAAGGGAGCAACAAGCATGAACAAAAACAAGAACATAAGGGGAAAGGAACTGCCGAAGCTTACTTGCTATTTTTTTCCTGAGACTTTAGTACTATATTACCTACATACCTCTCCGTACACCTTATGCGTTTGTGTGCATCTATCACCAAACATAGTCAGTTTTTTGCCGCTGGTTTTTACTTGTAAAAACTGTTATGACACTTTGTGTACTAAGGGATAGAAGCATTTTGGTGCTGATTTGCCCGATTCATCTAGGATAGATGGTTTTTTGAGAAGATATATACCCCTTTATATATCTGATATGCATATGCAAATTAGTGTAGCGTCCTCCTGAACTTAAGATGCATGGTCCAATGATCTGATATTCTGATATGCCTGTTTTTCAATGCGAGATGCACCAATCACATATAACTATCTGTTACTTTCTATGTGAGATGCACCGATCACGTACTACCAGTAGCATGTACTGGTGCGTCGGCAGCCTGAGCTCAGCAATGGCGGCGAGCTGCACCTGCCGGCATCAGACCATCCGGCAGCCGCCATGCAAACCCGTGCGCCAGATTCGCCACGCCGGCCACGACCACCGTCCAGATAAGAAATCAGTTTTCAGAAATGTGTTGTTATGTATAAAAAAAAAGTCCTGTCCAGATGAACACCTTGCTGCGTACAATAAAATGAAAAACCTGCAAACTATTTTTCACATGAGATCCCATTCTCTCATACTCCTATGTATACATGCAGCTTAACCTTTCAAGTTCATCTGCTTCATAAGATTCTGCAACCCAGCCGTGCCGCCCATCTGCCTCAGCAAATTCTGAGGGAGTGCGTTGACCATCTGGTTCACGTACGACGACGTGCCGCGGGTGTTGTTCATCTTCTTGTGCGGCATCTTCTTCATGATCTTGGCAATCCTCTTGTGCTCCTCCAGCATCTCCTTCACGTCCTTCACCTGCCTCCCGGAGACGATCCGCGACTCGTTCATCAGCTTGGGGTCCGTGCCGTCGAGCTCGGCGCGGTCATGGAGTCCATGATCGTCATGTACCGCTTGATCTTCGCCTGGCCTTCCTTCTCCTTCCCTTTGGCCATGAGCTCGGCGCTGAACCCGGGGCGCATGGAGAAGAGCTGCCCGAGCGGGCCCATGTCGAGGAGGCTCTGGAACAGCTCGTACATCGTCCGGAGCGTGAAGGCTCCTCCTCCGGCCATCAGCTTCTGCGCGAGCTCCTCCGGCTGCTCCGGCATGGCGTCCTTAATCTTGTTCACGAGGCCGGACAGGTCGCCCAGGCCGAGCAGGCGGCCGACGAAGGGCTTGGCATCGGACGGCTCAAGCTGGCCGATGTGCTCCCCAGTGCCACCCGCGCCTTGGTCGCCGCGACGGCGCTGAGCGCGCCGCCGCCCTTGGCGTGGCCGTCCATCTTGGTGACGATGACGGCGCCAACGGGGACGCTCTGCCGGAACGCCCGCGCCTGGTCGGACGCGGCCTGGCCGATGCTGGCGTCCATGACGAGGATCACCAGGTCCGGGTTCACGGCCTCGGCGACCTGCCGCATCTCCTCGAACAGCGCCGCCTCCTGCTTGTGCCGGCCGCTGGTGTCGACGATGATGAGGTCAACGCAGCGCTTCTCCCGCCGGAAAGTCTCGACGCCTTCGACGGCGACGCGGACGGGGTCGGTCTCCGAGTAGCTGCCGTAGAAGGGGATCTTGGCTTTCGCCGATCTGCTTGAGCTGGTCGAACGCTCCGGCGCGGAACGTGTCAGCGCACACCAGCGCCGGGCGGAAGCCTAGCCGGCGGTGGTGGTCGGCGTACTTGGCGCAGGTGGTGGTCTTGCCGGAGCCCTGCAGGCCGACGAGCATGACGACGCAGGGCCTCCCCTTCGCCGGCGCGAACGGCGGCGGCGTGCCGGGGTCCAACACGCGGCAGAGCTCGGCGGCCACGGCCTGCTGAATGATGCGTCGCTTGTTGGCGCCGGCGGGGAGGGCGTCGAGGCGGACGTTGCTCTTGACGTTGGACGTGAGCTCGTAGACGGCGTCGAAGCTGACGTCGGCTTGCATGAGCGCGCGCGTGACGTCGTTCAGGCAGACGGCGAAGGCCGCCTCGTCCACCACCGTCGCGTCGCTCATCCGCTTCAGCCCGCGGCAGATGCTCCCGCCAAGCTCCGCGAGCACCATCTCGAATTCTCGATGTGCAGATTGATTGATCGGACAACGAACGAACGACGATGACCGCGCGGTATGTGGTTGAGGCCTGCGGCTGGCTGCTTGTATTTATTTTGGCGCGAGGCTTCTACTCTGTTGCGATCGGAGAACGAACGAAGGACGATGACCACGGCACGTGATTGCAGTCTGCAGCTGGTTGCTTGAACTATTTATTTCGGCGTGAGGCGTACCCAGCTACGATCGGAGAACGATCCGGTTCCTGACCCTGTACCGCGCGGAGTTCAGCTGCCGAGTCCGAATCTTTTTTTTTTTCACGAATACGCAGGAGAGCTGCGTATCTTTGAATTAAGAAGAAGAGCAAAAGTTGTTACAAACTACGTAGAGCACGAACAGACTCGCGCCTACCGTCCTCCCGGTTTCTTCCGGCAGGACCCCTATTACAAAGTGGATTACTCCCTAATTAGACAACCCAAAGCCCGCGCTCCGGCCTGGACCCATGTTCTGGCCTGATCTCGTATCGCCAAAGCCAGCACCTGTGCCGATCGCTCATTGCCTTGGAAGAGGCGGGCGTTCCTCTCTTTCCAAAGCTCCCAGGTGGTGAGCATGAACAACGTGTTGATCGCTTTCCTCTTGGCGCCATCCTGTAGTCGCCGCACTCGGCGCCACCATGCCAGCGGAGTGATCGTGGACGCCGTGAAAGTGCACTGACATCCTGCCCAGCTGAGAACATGCCACCACACCTCTTTCGCGTATGGGCAGTTCACTAGGATATGCGCTGCCGTCTCGTCGCTTTGGTCGCAGAACCAGCAGGCCTTGTGCGCTTCCAGCCCATGGCGAATGCGTCGGTCTGCAGTCCATATCCTTCGACGGAAGACGAGCCATACAAAAATCTTCACCTTGAGGGGCGCCCAAGACTTCCAGATTAGATTTCCTCCCTTGAACTTGATCGAACCCTGGTGCAGCATTTCGTAGGCAGATTTCGCAGTGTACTGGCCATTGGCGGTCCATCTCCATATGAATCTATCCTCAGACGCTGTCAGCTGCATTCCTTCGAGGCGCGCCGAGAGGTGCACGTACTCAACGATTGCTTGTACTGAGAAAGGTCCCTCAATGTCCTCCGTCCAGTTCTCATTTGGTATTGCTTCCGCCACCGTCCGGCCTTCCCTGGTTCTCTTGCTTACCATGCGCCATAAAGTTGGTGCGCATTCGCTAATCGGGCGTCCGTCAAGCCAATTGTCCATCCAGAATAGGCAGCGGTTTCCATTACCGACGTCCACTGTGACGGATGCGTTGAAAAGCGCCTGTACCTCCGGCTCGATCTCTAGCTGCAGCTCTGACCAGAGGCGGTCTTGCTGTGTCTTCTGTAACCAGAGCCACCTCGTGCGCAATGCCACTCCAGAGAGCTCCATGTCCATGACCCCAAGACCACCATAGCAAGTTGGCTTCTTGACAACGCTCCAGGCCACCACGCACTTGCCGCGAACTGAGGCCTCCTGTCCCGCCCACAGGTAGCGCCGGCAGATGCCCTCAATTTCATCGATCACCCATTGCGGCACTCTGTCTGACAACATTATGTGCACAGGGATAGCTGATAGAACGAATTTGACCTGGATTAAACGACCGCTTCGCTGTACCAGGGATCCTTGCCACAGTGGTAATTTTGCCGCTACCTGTTCCACTATTGGGCGCAGCTGTGATTTCGTAAGCACCTTCGTCGAAAGAGGCAACCCCAAATACTTGATGGGGAATTGCTCAATCCTGCACGGGAACACAGAATGTATCGCGGCCAAGTCCTCCTCTTCGCACCCCCAAATCGGAGTGACCGAACATTTTTCAATGTTCGTTTGCAGACCTGACGCGCAACCGAAGATGCGCAACACCTCCTTTATGCTTGCCACCTCTTGTACTGTCGGCGCCGCGAACAGAATTGCATCGTCTGCATACATGCTGCACCTATGCTTCACTGCATCATGGCCGATTGGCTGGAGGAGGTGCTGCTCGCTAGCCTTGGCGATCATCCGGTCCAACACGTCCATCGCCATGATAAACAGCATTGGCGAAAGGGGATCGCCCTGACGGAGCCCGCGCCTGTGTTCAATCGACTGTCCCGGTTGACCATTGAGGAGGACTCGAGTTGAGGAGGTGGCCAGTAGAATGGCAATCCAATCGCGCCACCGTCTCCCGAAGCCCCATGCCTGTAGCACCTCGATCACGAAAGACCACGCGACCGTATCAAAAGCCTTTGAGATGTCAAGCTTGAGCAACAACTTCGGAACCTTCCTCTTCTTAAACAGCTTGGCAGCGCGCTGTACATACTTGAAATTATCATGTATCGATCGGCCCTTGACAAACGCAGATTGCGTCGGCGAAATCATGTCGTTTAGGTGGGGCGCCACTCTATTTGCGAGCAGCTTGGACAACAGCTTGGGGAAGCTGTGAATCAGGCTGATAGGGCGGTAGTCCTTGGGTGTTTTGGCGTCCGGCTTTTTCGGCAACAGGGTGATGAGTGCCCCATTTAAGCAGTGGATTTGCCTCCGATCCAAATTGTAGAACGCATTGATCGCCCACATGATGTCTGATTTGATCACGGGCCAAGCTGACTGATAGAACGCGCCGGTAAGTCCATCAGGTCCCGGCGCTTTGTCCGGTGGGAGCGCGCGCACAACGTTCCAGACTTCCTCCTCCGAGAACGGTGCTTCCAGCTGTCTCAGGTCCTTTGGCGTAATGCCAATAGCTTCCAGGTTAATCGCTCAATCACGTTGCACCTCCTGACCCAGCAATTCCTCGTAGTACGCTTGCAACACAGCCGCCTTGTCGTCGTGACTGTACGCCGTGTGCTCATCATCCGCTAGGCTGACAATATGATTCTTCCTCTTACGGAAGCTAGACTTCATGTGGAAGAATTTCGTGTTGGCGTCGCCTTCCCTCAACTGTGTAACCCTTGATCGTTGACGCGCGATCGTGCGCTCAAGCGATGCCAGCCCCAAACTGAGGCCTTTCAACTCCTTGCGCAGCTCAACCTCAGACGGGGAGAGGACCCTGTTTTCCTGTGCGCAGTCCAGGCGTAGGACTACCTCCCTGGCCACCAACAACTGCAATTTGACATTGCCAATGTGCTTGTCCGCCCAGCTCCGCAACTCACGAGACACATTCCGAAAGAGGCTGTCGAGGCGTCGGAACGGGTCAGTGATGTCCTCCTGACACTTCCAGTCCCGTTTCACCGTGTCTAGATACCCGTCGAACTTCGGCCAGAACACCTCAAAGTGAAACCTAGCCTTGGACTGAATTGCGGCATTTGTTTGCATGAGGAGCGGACAATGGTCGGACGCGTCGGTCGAAAGCGCCTGGAGAAAACATTGAGGGTAGAGCTCCTCCCAGTCTACCGAGACGAGCACTCTGTCAAGCTTAACCAGAGTTGGGCACTCTCGTTCGTTACTCCAGGTGTATCGCCGACCATGCAGGTGGATGTCCTGCAGTTCCAGCTCGTCCACTACTCTCCGGAACCGTGTCATGTTCCTACGATTGATTCTCGCATTGTTCTTGTCTGCCTCGTCAAGGATTAAATTAAAATCCCCCGCAACTGCCCATGGCCCTGGACAAGCGTCACGGGTGGCTTGCAGTTCCTCAAGAAACAATTCTTTCTCTCCATCGGTCTGGGGGCCATACACCGATGTCAGCCACCATGAACCATCCTCCGACGCTGCAGCCGGCGTGATCTTAACTGTGATAGAAAAAACGCCGACATGAACTTCCGAAATTGTCGCCACGTCCGAGCGGCAAGCAATTAGAATACCACCCCTCGTCTGTGATGCCGGCAGGACCGCGTAGTGCGGGAACCGTACACCAAGCATAGACAGAACAACATCCCTAGGAACCGAGTCTAGTTTCGTTTCCTGCAGGCAGATGATACCTGCCCTTGTGTCATCAGTCAACAAACGAACGACGTCTCGCCGGGCCTGACTGTTTAGCCCGCGGACATTCCATGACAATATATTAATCGACTTATCCATTGAAACAATGACAACCGGGCATAGCCCAATTACATGGCCTTCAATCCCTTGACGGGAGAGGCTTTGTGACCACGGCTGAACAGGCGCCGGATAGCTTTCTGGTGCGTGGTTTGCAGCTCGGTGTCAAAGAACTCGTGAAAAGCTTTCCTGGCTTCCTCCGTAATCGGTGCGTCTGCCTCAAGGATTTTTAGCTGCTTCATGAGTAGCACCTCAGCGCGTTTAGCCGGCGCCACCGCTGACAGCTGCTGCTTCGCAATGCGGCGGCTGCGCTTCGGCAACTCTGGCTGCACTGTTGCTGGCTGACGCTTCTTCCTGGTCGGCTTAGGCGCCAGTGGGGTGTGCAGCGTTTTTTGGATCGAGTCAGTATAGGCTTGCAGCTTTGCCTGATGGGCCTCCTCCTCGTCCACCATAGGTTGGGCTTGGGTTGTTACTTCAGTGTTGGGTTGGGCCGCCAGCTGTTCTTGGGTTTGTACAAGGCCCAAGCACTCCTCAGAAACTTCCAGAACCTCCGCAGCAGCTTCCTCCCTTGGCTCGCTATCCCCAAGGTGGGCCATCAGATCCTGTGGCCTCGGATCCGCCTCTTCATTGTCGTCTTCAGGGGACCGGTCCTCGCCGCTGGACTCCAACGGCAAGATCAGCTTTGGATCCGGCGCATCGATCGAAAGGGCTGTTGCTTTTGATGCAACACACCTCGTCTCTGATAGCATCGGGTCTACCCTTCTGCAGCTTTGCTCCTCCCGGATTGGAAGTTGCTCCTCGAACTGCACCAGCTCTGCAGGCATGCTGGCCTTCATCCCGCGGTCGCCATTGAAAGGCTGCCGCGTGCCCACTGTCTCTTCCTTGTCGCTTCCCACTTTTGGAAAGGAACCACAGGCCTGGGGCAGCGGAACTGTTTGAATCCCCACAGACACTTTTCCTTTTTGCTTTTCGTCCCTTGTCGCTATCTGTACGTCGGGGTTGTGGGTACGGCCACCGCCGCCACCGCACGCCCCCATCGCCGGCGGCTGGCCACCGTCGGGAAAACCACTCCGATAGGTGTAGCCTTGCAACTGCGGCCCTGCAGTGCCCGCGGAGCCGTACCCCCTATCCGGATGGCCGTCATGGCCGCTGTTCCCATCGGACGGCGGCGGCGAAGGACCAGAGGCCGCCGGCGATTGCGGGTTGAAGTCGGTGACCACCCGGACGTGGATGAGGATCGGGTAGGTGGTGAACTTTGCCTCCCGTAGGTACGGCGTCAGGTCGCTGAAGATCCGCTGCATGATGGGGTCGGAGTGGATCACCGGCGGCGCTGGCTCCGGCACCCTCAGCTCGGTGGTCGTCGGGATGGCGGACAACGCCGCAGTCCACGCCGTCAGCTTGAAACGCGAAAGGTCCGTCTGATTTGCTGTGGCTTCGTCCACGCGCTCGACCCAGCATGAACCAGCCAGCAAAGACTCGGCGTTGGCCAGGCTCCACGCATGAGGAGGGATGCCCTCGATCTCAATGTTGACGCGGAGGGAGTGGGAGCACGTGTCGGCGTAGGCGAGGCGCGTCCATGGCCGGAACACCAGAGTGGTGCCAGCGACCGGCACTCCCCCAGTGTCCATGATCCTATCCCTGGCCGCCTGCGTGTTGCAGACAACCAGGAAGGACTCCGGGAAGAAGGGCTTGATGTCGAAGTGCTGGACTGGAACTCCGGCGACGTCCACCAAAGCACGGTGCGCCTCGTCCAACCGGATTTCCCGGGAGGCATTACCAGCATGGGCAACGAGGGCGAACCGCAGGCGGGCCTCAGCGGCGATCATGTCATCACTGCGGCGCACATAGCACACGCCAGAGGCGGGGCGTTGCGGCGGCAGCTCCGGCGGAGGCTCGGCGGCGAGAAGCGGCGTTTGCACCTCCGCCGGGAAGGCGGGGGCGGCGTCCACCGGGAACCGCGCCGGGGAAGCCGGATGCCCAGGCACCCCGCAATTGTCGTCTGCTGTGGACGCCGGGGAAGGGGTTGGCGTGGGTCCAACTGCACGCGAGCCGGCCGGAGTAGAGGAACGGTCCCGCCGCCGCACGAAGCGGCGGCGGCCACCGCCCACCGTTGCCGAGCCCGCCGACGCAGAGGAGGGGCTGCGCGGCCGCTTGTGCAGGCAGTCTCTGGCCAGGTGGAAAGATCCCCGGCAGCGCAGGCAGCGCTGCGGTGCACGACAGGTGGCCTTCTTGTGGTTGAAGGAGAGGCAGTTCCAGCACTTTCCGTCAAGCTCGGCGGGGAACTGGCGGGGTGAGGTCGACGCCTGGGGAGGGGTTGCCTTGCGGGCCGGCCTCCAGTGCCGCCGCTGAACGAGCTGCCAGCCATCCTCATCCGCCGCCGGCACCTTGAGGCGCTCGAAGGCGGACATCCGCCGCGGCGGCGGCGGCGGCGAGCGGCGGTGGCGGTGCGAACCCCGCTCCGGGACGTGGTGGACGTGGTCCCGGCGTGGTGCAGGCCGCTCCGAGTCCCGCCGGCGAGCCTCCTGGCCAGGAGGAGAGGTAGGTCGTCGACGAAGCGCAGGAGCCCTCTCGCGAGCCGGCAGAAAAGGCAGCGACCCTGAAACAACCACCACAGATCTTACCTTTGGCTTTGGTGCCGACCGGTAGTTGGAGCACTCAGGTCGGTCGGCGCTACGACCACGGGTTGGCCGCCACCGAGGCCGTCGCCGAGGCCGCCGGCCGGGGCGGCGGTCGCCACCACCCACCGGCAGAGCAGCCTGGGGTGAAGCAGCCACCGGCGGCGGAGGGGGAGCGGCGGCGAGCACGTCCCTGTAGGAGCGCCGCGGGGTCCCGGTCGTCGCCGCCGAACCGGGGCTGTCCATCCAGCGCGCCTCCTTGGTCCGCCCGCGCGATGCCTCCCTGGGGTAGAAGGGGGTGGCGTCGAGGGAGAGCTTGGAGGAGGAGGGGGAGGGGGGAGACTTGGCCGCCGGGGCCGGAGTGGCCGCCGGCGCTGGGCTAGCAGGGGTGGCCGCCGGGGCCAGGGTGGCCGCCGGCGGGCGGGAGGGGGAGGTGGGAGGGGGAGCGCTCATCCTTCGAAACTCGCTGATGAACGAATTAAAGCCGCACCGGAGAAATGAAAATGAACAGCCGCACTCGGTTAATGCGCGACGCCCCCGAGTCCGAATCTGACTCCGATTGACTACTTTTCTGAGAATTCGTCTCCTCAACTCGTGCAGCGCTGCTGATTCGGCTCAAACCCGCCAACGTGGACATGCGTCTGTGCCACCTCTGATTCCATCATGGTTGGTCGCCACGGTATCCAGCTCTGATTCGATTGGGGTACGTATCAGGGTTCCAGTGAAGGCCAACCATGTGATTCGGTTCAATTGGAAGCTGCACTGTGAATTGCGAAAGCTTATCAGTGGTGTTCTCGGATATCACAGCCAGCAGAAGGACGGAAGAAAAGAAGAAAGAACAGTCAGTTTTCTTTCGCCGCGTACCCCTCCGCGTCGCCTCTCCCAGGGCGACGGGAGGGGCGACTCCACAGCCAGCCCAGAGAGCACCTCCGGCGAGCTCCCTCGGCCGCCGCCGCCGCGCCGGACGGCGGCGGCGCTGCACAACCAGCGCCGTACGCATCAACGCCGCCCGCGCGCCCGCTCTCATGTGGATGCGCTCCTCCCCGTGCTCCTCCTCCCCTTCAGATCTGAGGCGCCTTGAAGCTCCTCCATGGCCGGCCGGTGCTCCGCCCGCCGGATCCGGGCTTCTTCGAGCCGGATCAGGTCGCCCCCAAGTTGCTGCTGTTTGGTGCCGTGGTGATGGGGCTCGACGGCTCATCGGCGGCGAGCACGGCTCCGCGTCGGCGTGGCGCACTACTTGCGCTGTGATGACGCGGCGGCGGCGGGCGTGGCCGTACGGCTCCGCGTCGTGGTTGGAGTCCAGCGCCCGAGCGAAGCCTCTCGTGGTGGCTGGGCCACCGGTCTGGGCTCGGCGACGCCGTGGTGGCGGGGCTGGCCTTGTGGTGCTGTGCGAGCTGCGGGGCACCTCGGCTTTGGCCCATGGTGGAGGCCAGGCACTGCTTGGTCCTTGTGGTGATGGGTACCGGGCGAAAGCTTCGCTCGGCAATCTGTCGGTGCCGGTAACGACACATTTCCTTGCTGGAGGTGTTGCTGTGGTGCCCCTCACCCACCCGCTCCTCTTGGCTGAGCTTGTATGCTTCAAAATGCTTGTTCCCGGCACAAGGATCATCAATTATGCACAGTAGTAGTCATCTTCTAGTGCATCTTTGTGTCATAACTCATAATGCCCGGACATTTTTGGCTTATGTGTATGCAAATTCTTGAACCCAACTTATTTCACACACTAACGTCATGCTCCTGGAAGCATTTGATATATGCAATTCTTGAACCCATTTTATTTCACAAACTGACGCCATTTTTCTGGATATACGCTTTGTCATCAGGGTCTTCGTGAGTTGCCTTCCCTTCTTCAAACAAAAACATGTTTCTAAAAAGAAAATGCATTAACAAAAACGAGAACAGATGTGGAAAGGAACAGCCCAAGCTTATTTGCTTTCGTTTTCTTCTTCTGAGACTTGGTACTATATTACTTACATACCTCCGTACGCTTTTTTACCTGAGACTTTAGTACTATATATTCACTTGTTAAAGCTCCATTTTGTGTACTAAGGGATAGAAACATTTTGGTGGCGAGTTGCCAAATTTGTTTGGTATACTAGTATCACGTGATAGATTTTTGAGAAGTTATTCCTTTCAACTTTAGGCAATGCATATGCAAATGTAGTGTCCACCTGATCTCTGTTTTCATATGTGAGATGCACCAAGCACATACATCTGGTTGCTAGGTCTTTGCATCGATCCTTCACTGATCATGTCAGATTCCTCTACTGGTGGCATGTATAATGTACATATTGATGTATACACGCGCCCAATAACATTGTTTCGCATTCCTTTTTTAATTTTGCTCTATATGTTCAGCGACACTTTATTGACTGGATTGATTGGCATCTTATACCTGAATTATGTGAAGGAAAACAAAACTTAATACAGTGAAGGCCAAACCAAATAAAATTTGTTAGTATTCTCCTCCATCACAACCATGTACACTCTGTGTTGCTCCCTATCACCAGTTCACCACCAATGTCAAGGCTGATGAAAAAAAAAAGGAAATATATACACCCTTATTGTTACAGAATTATCCACGTTTTTTCTTAAAAATATTAACACCTGGGTAACAACAGAGGTGCACTGACCTTGTCAAGTCTAAATTATACAGAGAACAACCGATGTAAATTGCAATGAAGCTATAAGCAGTCTTAATAATTAGAGGACGATCGGTGGCCATGGTTGCTCATACGGGAGCACCAAATCTACAGACGCCAACCGACTCTTGTCCCGCGTTTGCGTTGGCACCAGCAGCTTGGTCATGTTGTCGACGTCGACGATGTACATCCTTCGATCCCGCAGCGAAGATAGCACGACGCGATCAGCGGCCTCGTCGTCCATGCAGTCCACAAAACACCATGGCACGCGGTCCATGCTGCTGCTGGCAGAAAGCAGCAGCTGAGACAGGTGAACTCTTGTCTCCAACGTCAACACGCACGCAACGTTGTTATGCCGGAGCACGTCGAGGACGTCGCCAACAATGCGGACTAGCCGAGCTGTGCTGCCGTCGACAACCCGGAGGTTGGACCTGCTGTAACTGATCAGCCGCGAGCTGCTGTTTGCGTCGGCGGCCGGCGGCCTCGGCAGCGTTAAGGAGGAAAACGTGCCTGTGACGTCGTTGAGGTGGAACAAGCGCTCCTGATTGGCGAACCGCCAGAAGAGCGAGCCGCCGGCGCGCCCCAGGAACACGACGTTGCCAGCGATGTCGTCGATGGCCGCGGTGCTCAACAGGAGCCAGCTGTCGTCTCTTGCTGAATACACTTGTGCCTCGACCGTTCTCAATTTCTTGCTGCCATCGTCGTCGTCGCCGCACTGTTGCTGCAAAAGATGCACGCATAGAACCTTGAAGTGGGACATGGAGGAGCCCCGGGCGGCCGTGTCGTCCAGCAGGAAGGCGCCCAGGCAGTCCGCGTAGATTCCACACGCGGATTTGGCGTGCAGTTTCTTGTGCTTCCATATCCAGGGATTGAACACGACAATGCTGCAATCAAGGTGGAGGAAGCCGGCGACGAGGCCACCGCGGCTGTCGGTGAGCGTCGAATGGCTGGGTGAGGTGAAACATACTGACAGGGTAAATAGTGGATGCGATCTCTCCCGGTGGCGTCGGGGTGCATCGGAAGACGAACGCATTCAACACAACCTTACGCATCACGCACCAGTAGTGCCCGACCACTTGCGGCCGGTGGAGGGAGCGGAAGTGGCGGAGGAAGCCGGCGCCGGAGATCAGGCGGCGCCACCGCTTGCATGTGGCTGCCGATCGGACGAGACCCGCGCGACAAGGGATGTGCAGGAGGATCAACTCCACGAGGTCGTCGATTAGGTCGTCGATTTTCGTCGCTCCTGCGGGGTTGCGCCGGCTCGAGTTCTCCATTATTATTGAGATTAATTGGTAATAACCCTTCTAATTAATTATTAATTAACCCTGTGGATACCTCCTATATATGAGAGAGAGCCCCACAACAAAAAGGAGTTTGATCGGGTACGATTTTATTCAACGGTGTACACAGACTCCTTTTTGTTTTTTTTAAGCACGGACTCCTTGTTTTATATGATATATATAAATTTTGTCTTTCATATGATTTATATATAAATATATAAAAAAAATTATGTCGTGCATTTGGGCTAGTTGGATTTTGAAATACAATTCTTTTTTAAAATTATGCCGGGAAATTACGCAACATATGTAAAAGATGAGACAACACAAATCATGCTTTTCCACGAGTGTTGTTTGTACATTGAGTGGTTCTCAACCTCCAACATTGTTGTTGCTAACTCCATCTAAAAAGGTTAATCAACATGCATTTGGCCACGGAGTATGAATTGAGATTAATTTAACTATGACAAAATATTGAAGAATTACCTTCACTGATTGTGTTTGGATAGGTTTCCAATTGGTCGTGACCTCTGGCCTGATGTGAAGGCATCTATGACAAAGATTAGCAATGATAATCAAGAATAACAAAGGCTTGTTGGTCAGAAAGTAATATCTTGCTACATTATACTCCCTGGTTTTTAACTCGGACTCGGTAGATGAATACCGCGCGGTACACGATCTAGGACAAGGCCAGAAACCGAATCGTTTCTCTGATCGTAGCAGAGTACAAGCCTCACGCCGAAATAAATAGCAGAGTACAAGCTGCACGCACCACGCAACCACTTACCGCGCGCGGTCATCATCGTTGGTTCGTTGATCAATCAAATTGCAGATCGAGATGGTGCTCGCGGAGCTTGGCGGGAGCATCTCCCGCGCGCTGAAGCGGATGAGCGACGCGACGGTGGTGGACGAGGCGGCCTTCGCCGTCTGCCTCAACGAGCTCACGCGCGCGCTCCTGCAGGCCGACGTCAGCTTCGCCGCCGTCCGCGACCTCAAGTCCAACGTGAAGAGCTGCGTCCGCCTCGACGCCCTCCCCGCCGGCGCCAACAAGCGCCGCCTCATCGAGCAGGCCGTGGCCGCCGAGCTCTGCCACGTGCTGGACCCCGGCACGCCGCCGCCGTTCGCGCCGGCGAAGGGGAAGCCCTGCGTCGTCATGCTCGTCGGCCTGCAGGGCTCCGGCAAGACCACCACCTGCGCCAAGTACGCCGACCACCACCGCCGCAAGGGCTTCCGCCCGGCGCTGGTGTGCGCCGACACGTTCCGCGCCGGCGCATTCGACCAGCTCAAGCAGAACTCGGCCAAGGCCAAGATCCCCTTCTACGGCAGCTACTCGGAGTCCGACCCCGTCCGCGTCGCCGTCGACGGCGTCGAGACGTTCCGGCGGGAGAACCAGCGCTGCGTTGACCTCGTCGTCGTCGACACCAGCGGCCGGCACAAGCAGGAGGCGGCGCTGTTCGAGGAGATGCGGCAGGTCGCCGAGGCCGTGAAGCCCGACCTGGTGGTCCTCGTCATGGACGCCAGCATCGGCCAGGCCGCGTCCGACCAGGCGCGGGCGTTCCGCCAGAGCGTCCCCGTCGGCGCCGTCATCGTCACCAAGATGGACGGCCACGCCAAGGGAGGTGGCGCGCTCAGCGCCGTCGCGGCGACCAAGGCGCCGGTCATCTTCATCGGCACCGGGGAGCACATCGGCCAGCTCGAGCCGTTCCAAGCCGAGCCGTTCGTCAGCCGCCTCCTCGGCCTGGGCGACCTGTCCGGCCTCGTGAACAAGATCAAGGACGCCATGCCGGAGCAGCCGGAGGAGCTCGCGCAGAAGCTGATGGCCGGAGGAGGGGCCTTCACGCTCCGGACGATGTACGAGCTGTTCCAGAGCGTTCTCGACATGGGCCCGCTCGGGCAGATCTTCTCCATGATCCCCGGGTTCAGCGCCGAGCTCATGGCCAAGGGGAAGGAGAAGGAAGGGCAGGTGAGGATCAAGAGGTTCATGACCGTCATGGACTCCATGACGGCCGCCGAGCTCGACGCCACGGACCCCAAGCTCATGAACCAGTCGCGGATCCTCCGCATCGCGCGGGGCTCCGGGAGGCAGGTGAAGGACGTGAAGGAGTTGCTGGAGGAGCACAAGCGAATTGCCAAGATGATGAAGAAGATGCCGCACGTGAATTTGAAGAACACCCGCAACACGTCGTCGTACGTGAACCAGATGATCAAGAACATCCCTCAGAATGTGCTGAAGCCGCTGGGCGGCCCGGCTGGGTTGCAGACTATTATGAAGCAGATGAATTCGAAAGGCTAAGTTGTTCGTATAGGTGAATATGAGAAGCCTAAGGTTTTTCATTTTATTGTACCGCAGCAGAAAGTATATGGAACTGACTTTTTTTTTGTTACATAACAATGGTATACATTCTGAAAGCCTTTTTATTTATTTTTCCCTAAGCAATCAACTCATCGTATCCCAGGTAGATCATTAAATTTTGCACACCAGAAAACCGATCACTGACATGCAAAACATACAGTTTGCAACCAGCAAGTCTATATCCCAAAATATTCAGTGAGCATCCTAAATTTTGACGAACTGGACCGCTAGACATCTGTACGTCAAATTTTAGGGAGCATAGAGGAGTACAGCATCAACATAAACCTTTGAAACTATGAACAAGTAATTTTCCCTACACTCGCAAAAAAAAAAGTAATTTTCCCTACGTACATAAACATGTATATACAAAATAACGACTCAGTTTTTAAGTGTCCTACATATTCTTGTAGGGCAGAGCGTCTCCAATCTGGACCCTTGCTGCCTGCTGAAGCGCAACTGCATATTTACAGTGTCTCTCACAATACAATTTTTTTTCGATATTATCAGTAGTCAACAACACATTACACTTTTGTCAAACATCAGACTTTCCCAATAATGGTCTTATTTTTTTTGCGAGGACCCAATAATGGACTTAAAGGCACCGCAAGAACTATCCCAGAAAAATATTTATGGCAAGGACTGCAGTATCTGCTAGGAACTTAGATTATATCAATCCAAAAGCTCAAACTGATTTCCATGCAAATGCAGTAGATATATCTTTTTTTAGCGCAATGCAGTAGATATATTAGCATGTCAATTGATATATATCCATTCATGAAGGCAGAACACGATACCAATATGAATGAGCAATTCGACCAATTTAGACGGCCACTCTGACAATAGAATGGCACTGAATTTCCATTCATTCTACATGTACCGATGTTGTTTTCGATTCAGTTTTTCTATTACCTCGACGACCAATAAGGAGACCTAGGTAGCAAACAGTGAATAATTTATTTTTCCTCAAATTTTCATGAATCTTTTGCAGTACAGTAAACGCACCCCATGCATGTACAAAGTCAGATAAGTAACCAGCTTATCTGTCACTGTTACTCGAGAGAAGAGACTGGCTGTGCCAACCAAAAATTCATCAACACAAAGAACACAGTGGAGCATTTGTAACATGAATAAATAGTAAACACTTACTTGCACTATTTCGAGAAGAATTGGGTTGACAAACACTACTCGAAGCATTTCATGCGCAAATTAGTCATCTTAGAGATGGAGAACGTCAGAAGACAGATGGAGAGTTGCAAACGGTTCTGAAATCAAGAATTGCGAAATGTAGATAACGAAGGATCCATCAGCTCGATCCGCTGGCATCAGGAGGAAGGTTTGGACCAGGGATGCCAAAGTACGCTGTAAGATGAGAGAGCTGGCCATCATCGTCAGCACCACCATCGTTTTGTGGCTGGCGCGGCAAGTCAGCCAACGACGGCGGCGGCAGAGATGAGCCCGTTTGGAACCCAAGCGCATTCACTGTCTGCGCCTGCTGCTGGGCGAGGAATGACTCGGCATCGGCGGAACCACCTGGCTGGAACGCCTGCATGTTCGTGGCGGCGGACACACGCCCGGGCATGGCGTGCGCGTAGGCCGCGGCCTGCTGCTGCACCGTCATCAAGTCCTGCTGCTGCCTGGCCACCAGCTCCGCCGCGGCGGACAGCTGCTGCGCGTTCGCTATCTGCTCCACCGTTTGCTGGTGCCCGGCGCCGCCCACGGCCTGCTGCAGCATCATCATCACGCTCTGGTCTCTTGAGAGTTCCGGAGCAGCGGCGGCGTCCTGCTGCATCAACGACAACATGTTCTGGTCCCCTTTGAGTTCCGCGGCGGCGGCCTGCCGCAACATCATCTCCTGCTCCCATATGATGTCCTCTGCGGCGCAGCCATGCTGCTGCGCGTGCGCCATCTGCAGCGCCGTCCGCGGGCGCGAGTTGGGGTGCTCGCGGCCCGTCGCCGCGTAGTGTACCGCCGGGTGGTAGTACAGCTCGTCCCCCCGCATCTTCATCTCGGCTTCCGCCGTCTGCATCGCCGGTTGGTACTGTTCCGCGGGGTGTCGGTGCTTCTGCGTGGCGGCGAGGGCTTGCCGGGTCATCATGTCCTGTTTCCTGGCGACATCCGCCGCGGAAGCCTGCTGTTGTTCCTCGGCCTGTCGCAGCCGCAGGAGCATCAGCAGGTGCTGCTCCCTGGCCACCTGATCCGAGGCGGCCGACTTCTGCGCGTCCGCAATCTGCTGTAGCGGGCGCCCATCCGGGAAGGCCAGCCCCGTCCCATGCTCTGCGGCGACGGGGAGGCGCTTCTGCGCCTGTGCGGCCGCGGCCTGCCGCGCCATCATTGCTTGCTCCCTCGCGGCCTGTGCAGCGGCCGCCGACTCCGACGCATCCACCATCTGCTGGCCAAGGACGTGCCCGTCCGGTAAGCACTGCTGCTGTGCGGCGGCGTGCTGCATCTTCACTGCCTGCACCCTCGCGGACTGAGCCGCCGCGGCCGCCAGCTGCGCCTCCGCCATCTGCTGGTTCAGCAGCGGCTGCGCTTGCTCGCGCTTGACGGCGTCCTTCCACGCCTCGGCGCGGCCCTCCTTCCGCTTCGCCTCCAAGGCCATCCGCACGACCCGCATCCTCTCGTCCTGCTCCCTGGCGAACCGCACCGCGGCGTCCAGCCGCGCGCTCCCGGCCTGCTTCGCCTCCGGCGGCGCCCTCGCGGCGTCGAACGGCCGGAACGCGGCGGCGGCGCCGACGTGCCCCGCGAGCACCCCGCGCTCGGCGGCGAGGTCGCCCCGGCCCAGCTTGAGCACGTGCTGGAGGACGGTGATGTAGGAGACGCAGCCGAAGGCCGGTCCCGCAACCGCGCCGTGGCCTCGTACACCAGCGACTCCACGACCCCCGCGCGCTCCGCCGGCGGGACCTCGGCGAGCAGCTTGGACACGTTGCTGGCGCCGAACACCTTGTGCACGGCGGCGAACTGGTCCCCGTGGTCCGGCGGGAAGTAGGCCGCGAACGCGCAGTAGGGAACGCACCGCCGCCGGAGGTGCTTGCACCCAGCGCACGGCGGTGGGGCCGACCCCTCCGCCGACGACGTCGCCTCCGACGAGGACGCCGACATCGATCGATGGCTTCAGAGATCGACGAATGATCTGTGGTGCTGGAATAATCAGCAAGGAAGCAGAACGGAACGGATAACGAGCGAAGCAGCCAAGGAGGGGTTTACCACGCAGCCAATTAGATCAATCTGGCAGCGTACAGGAGGAGAAATAGTTGCTTGAGGCGATGCACGAGATCGACGCGTTCAGGTCCGTGGCCAAGACGAAGAGGAATGACAGCACCACTACACGAGGATCCGATGGGCCCAAGTTGGTTACGATTGCGGGTTAAAAAAATCTGGACGGGAGCATATCCCAACAACTTCAGTCATTTTAAATCGGAATTTAAAGGAAATATATCCCCTAGAGGAAAAAATACGACTTCTTCTGTCTCTTTATATGTGACATTTTACATGTTGGAATTGATGGGTTGAGGTAAAAATAAATGATATGGTGGTATTTCGACGCTCATGCTATTTTTAATTTTGAATGCTAGAAAGTCCTATATTTAAGGACGGACGTAGTTTCTATTTTTAATTTTGAATGCTAGAAAGTCCTATTTTTAATTTTGAATGCTAGAAAGTCCTATTTTTAATTTTGAATGCTAGAAAGTCCTACACGAGGATTCGGTGGGCCCAAGTTGGTTACGATTGCGGGTTAAAAAAATCTGGACGGGAGCATATCCCAACAACTTTGGCCATTTTAAATCGAAATTTAAAGGAAATATCCACCTAATAGAGGAACAAAAACTACTTCCTCTGTCTCTTTATACGTGACGTTTTCGAATTTTTTCCTAAGTGCAAAGCGTTTTGAGGATAGAAAAACTTTGGGGTTGATATGAGGGTCGATAGAGGAATGAGTTGAGGTAAAAATGAAGGATATTATGGTATTTTGACGCCCATGCTATTTTTGACTTTGAATGCTAAAAAACCTTATATATAATTGACTTAATCGATATCTTTTGCCCCGTTTATCACCCACTCGGTGTGGTTCGCCTACATTCCCGGCCGCCCCTTCATTGTCATTGCTAGACCAACAGGCCAGATTAAGTTGGGGGCATGGGTGCACGAGATCGACATGTCATTTGGGTCATTTTGCATATGCGCTCCCAATAATTTAGCAAAAAGAAAGCAATCAATCTATGCTATATTGGTATTTGGTCGGATTAAATCAATTTGGTCTCAAAATCATCCAAATAGCTCACCAGAGTTTTAAAAACCGGAGCCGGTCCAAAAGCCGGGCCGGACCGGACCAGTAAGTCTGGTTTTCCGACCAGTAACTGGTCAAAATTCGTTGAATTTTCAAATACGTTTCAAATTCAAACTGGAAAACCGGTAACCAGAAAAACCGGACTGATAAGTATGGTTTTCCGACCAGTAACTGGTCAAAATTCATCGAATTTTCAAATACGTTTCAAATTCAAACTGGAAAATCGGTTAACCGAGAAAACTGGACCGATAAGTCCCGTTTTCGCGGGACCGGTAAGTTTGGTCTCTGCGAAAATCGGTCCGGTTTCTACCGGTTTTGTAGTCCCTGTAGCTCACTACTCAATTGCTCTTAGTGTCAGAACAAGAAAAAAAACTTTAAAGGTGTCAGTTAGTGATGAAGTTTGAAAAGGAGAGCAATATAGTTGCGAGGACATGATTATAGGTCATGGGTGGAACTATAAGGGTGGACGAAGCGTTTAAGTAGGGGGGTATGGGGGGGGGGGGGGGGGGGGGGGGGGCATAGGCCTCAGTCAGCCCCTTCTCTCCCCTATTTCCATCATTTGTTTTCCACACTCAATTCGAAAATAATGTCTGTCTGAACATGTTGTTGTGTTGTTCCTTAAAGTTATCTCCAAAAAAAAAAAAACAAAGACCCTAAAATCCTATTACAAATGCGGTTTGGAGAAAGTGGCTCTTCAAAAGAGCCGCACTTTGGTGTGGTGCCCGAATGCAGTGGCCACGAAGGCGGATGGTGTGCAATGTGAGGGGAGATGATGAACAGGGGTTTACCTTTTCAATTTTTCCACTTGGTTTCCTCAATTCATATTAAAAAATAACAGAAACAGAGACAGGAGTGAAAAGAAAAGACAATAAGTTTAAGGATTAACTCGCGACAGAAGGAGTGTATTTTCATATTACAATGGAAATTTTTTTGCAATATGACATCAAACCAATGTAAAGTATGCTGCAAATTTCAAACATGTACCCATACACAAAAGGGAGAGGTCTGTGATGGTATGAGGAAAAGGAAATAAAGGACATGTTCTCCTGTTCGTACATGCACAGGACAACAGGGCTTTTCAAATAATCATACTATGTGTTCTCCTGTCATCATGATTCGACCTTCATTAGTTCATAGTGATACTCTGACAAGAAAAGACTCCAAACTATTATGGCCTCTGTTTGAAACATATGACTTTTACAACAATTCAACAGCAATTGATAAAAATCCGGTAAAATTTCTCCCGTATTCACGTGTTATGCCTTGCAACTGATGAGGCCGCGGTTGTTTCGTTTCTACAGGGCCAACTGGCCGAACACCCCCCAACTCCTACATAAGCCCTCGGCCGCCGTCCAGCCGCGTCCAACGAGCACCGCGACCACCTAGACCATCGCGCCTGCCTCGCCTCCATTTCTCATCTCTCGCTTCCCTTCCTCCTCCTCGCCCCCTTGATCCTCGGCTGCCGACGAGTAGAGATCCATCCGGACCTGCTTCCCTTGGTAAGCGACGAAACACTGCTTCGCTTGCCGCTTGCTCGGAGTTGAGCTAGTTGTTCGTTTCGTTTCGATTTGTCTCCTGAACTCCGCCTAATTCCCAAATCGTTGCTTCTCTCCTGAATCTCTGGTAGGAGGAGGAGCCCCCCCGGAGAAGAAGACGATGTCAGCGCCGGGAGAGAGGCCGCGGTGCGCGGCGTGCGTGCACTCCAAGCGCAAGTGCAATCCGTGGTGCGTGTACGCTCCCCACTTCCCGCCGAACGACCCGGCGAGGTACGATGCCGTGCACAAGGCGTTCCTCCCCCGCAACATCGGCCAGCTGCTCCGCGAGCTCCCGCCGGACCAGCGCGCTGGCACCGCCAACTTGCTCGTCGACATGGCCCGGGCGCGCCCCGACGAGCGACTGGCGGAGAACTTGCAGGAGCTGCGGGACCTGCTCAACCTCGCGCGGGTGCCGGCCGCGGCGCAGGAGGCGGCTGGGCGAGCGACGTGCGCGGCGTGCAGGAAGCTCCATGTCGCGTGCGCGCCGGACTGCGTGTTCGCGCCCCACTTCCCGCCGGACGACGACGAGAACAGGTTCGGTGCCGTGCACGACGTGTTCGGCTACAAGAACGCCGCCGCTGTACTCGGCGGGCTCTCGCCGGACGTGCGGAGGGCCGCCGCCGACGCGCTCGTCTACTCCGCCCTCGCGCGCCGCCACGACCCCGTCCACGGCTGCGTCGGCGAAATCGACGCCCTCAACGCGAGGATCAAGCAGGTCTACGAGGAACTGACCGCGTCCAAAGCGGAGCTCGCGGGCTACGAGGAGGCGGCCGGCGCGCCCGCCGGGACGTCCTCCGTCGAGACGCCGCGTTACGATGCGATGGTGCTGGAGATGGCGATGCACCTGGCCGCCTTCGTGGAGGTCGCGTCTGATGACGTGCGCGTGGAGCCTGGGAGCAGCTCCGGCGTGACGGTGGCGCTCTCGGCACCACGGCCACGCGACGAAGCTGGGCCATCCCTCGTCCAGGAGAAGCAGCCGCCATCGTCGCAGGAACAAGCAGCAACTGCGGCCGTGGGAGATCCTTCTCCGCAGCCGTTCGCTGGCACTGCCGCGCCGCGGCAGGTGGTGCATGCGCAGCAGTTGGCAGCCGCGTTGGAGGCGACGAGGCAGCAGACCACGGTGGCGCACCAGGCCGCTGCGCACGCGCACGCTTGGCCCACCGGCAGCAGCTCCGGTGCGACATTGGCGTCCGCGTCGCCGTGCCAACTCCCCGCCGCGGCGTACGTGGACCAGCAGCTGGCGCTGCGGGTGGCGCGGGCGCGGCAGCTAGCCGCCTTCGTGGAGGTGGCAAGCGCGGGGGACATGACGACGGCGGAGCAGGCCGCAGCCGACGCGCACGCTGCGGCCGGGCACAGCTCCGGCGTGACGGTGGCAGTCTTGCCGCCGGATTCAGCCGAGGCCGCGCCGCCCCTCATCCAGCAGCAGCAGCCGCCGTCGCAGGAGCAAACGGAGACAGCGGCCGTCGACGTCCCTGATCCATCCCTACCCAAGACAGACGATCAAGGCAGTGACAGGTGATCATTTACAGTTCTTGCTTGACTTGGGACCTCTGTTTGATTGTCCTGATACATTCATTCTTGTGCTCCAAGACAACTCGTTAGCTCATAGAAAATACTCGAGTGTCATGTTAATCAGTTTGATTCTTAAGAAAATGAAAAAGGATCTTTACAGTTTTCCCATGTTGTTTGTGTAATTCTGCATAGCAGAATTTCTGTGTGAAAATGCAAATTGTTTGGGAGTGCTAGAACAAGTTGATCCGGCTAGAATTGTTGGCTTTCATAAGAACAGAGATTCATGGGGCTACTTCTTGATTGTCAGTGTGATATCTGAGATGATTAGTTACTCCTTATAGCAGTATCATGTTGCGCAATGATCTTTATGAAGAACCAATTGACATCTTGCATTAGTATGGGAACCGGCTTAAGCTCCTGGATTCTTGGAATTTTTTATTCCCTAGCGAGGTATCAAATCCCTCTTAACGTGAATGTATAACTCATAGATCTACTATCAATGCAAGTAGTGCCCCTTTTACATCCCTGTAATGTTTCCGTCAACAGAAACCTGAACCTATTGATCAGGGTACTACTCAATACCATTAAGCAAGAGCATATATAATGCACATTTCTTTCTTACAGTGTACCCAGTATAGCAATCTGGTCATGTATATATGTGTGCTGATGTGATGCATCTCTCTCTTCCTCAGTTCTCTCTAGGTCTGTCTGACATTGTCGTGTTTGTATGTATTGTACTAATGGCATCAGGCATTGAGAATATATGCTTTATGAAACAATTTTATTTCACATACTGATACCATTTCCCTGGAACTATGCTTTGTCAGGCCGTCAGGGTCTTCATGAACCATGAGTCACCTTTTTTTTCCTCAAGGACAAATGCAACACAGAAAGAGTGGTACAGAGAAAGGCGTTTACCATGGATCATTATTGTAGAAGTTGTCCAAGAGGAAATGATGAAGTGGGATAAACATACAGAGAGGAGAAGTTGGTTTGGGATTTATTTGTAGAAACGCTTTAAAAAGTGTCGCTAGTTTTAGTTTTTACTTGGAAAAATTGTTTGTTCTGATAGTTCAAAGACATTATGTCGGTATACCATATGCTCCTGTACATTGTCTGAATTTTCTGGGTGGATACATATCACCATTGATTAATACTGTTTAGATGCTCAGTGAGATGTTTTGCTTATGGAAATGACACGGTGGTTATTTGCTGGCACTGATCTACAATTTTGCTGGCTGCAACTTGTATGCTTTGCATTTCAGTGATTTGGCATTCAGTTACATTTGTGCTGCTGGAGATGAAAGAGAGGCCGGAGCATCCTTGCGTGCTCCTTTCTGATCTCAGATTTATTTGTCACAGAGGATATTTCTTCTTGAGGGGACAGACTACAGAGGATAGCTGGTTCTTTTTTACTGTCAGGGAAGTTGTTCCGGTTGTTACCTTTTGCTACTCAGCTTTATTTGTTTCTGGGAAGAAAACGATTGGGGGGATGCTATTTTTTTTTTCACGTTCCACTACGTTCACTGCTTGTTTTTCGCTTCATTTTATTCTAATCCGACATGGCAAACTTTTTGTTTTTCGTTACATAAAACTGCTTTTTTTTTGCGACGGATAAAACTGTTTTTATTTGTTATTGCATGGTATCGTACAAGTAATCAAACCCTATGAGTTGTACAAACCAAAGAGAGAACAATAAAGGCAAGGCCTCCTCATATTTTGAGTCTCCGTTCATCACCTGTTTTGTGAATGAATATGGACAGTTAATTTTTCTGATCATCACGATCAAAATAACCACGTAATCCCACATGATTGGCCTGGATCAAAATGACCACGTAACCTGTTAAATATATCTGTTAACAGAAATTGGAATTCACAGCTTGTGATTCAGAGCTATTTGATTGCTAGAGTGACCTCTTGATGGTTGGTTAGTTTGTCCCCTATAATAGTATCAAGTTGGGACATCAAATGGATATCCTGGATGACTTTATGAAGCATTAATTTGTTAGATCAAATTGATCTTAAACTTAACAGGATCAAACTAGAACAGATAGATCACACCTAGATACCTTAGATTAAACCTGAATTGATGACGCTTAGGACTTACCAGCCATGATGACGCCTTGGTTAGTCCTTAAATGAGGTGCAGACTATGTAGAACTCGATGTAGATGAAGTAGAGCAGGTGGTAGTCGATGTAGATCGAAGGGCACGGAGGTTCCAGCCTTCCAGCACCTTAGGGATCGGTAGAGGTAGGGTTATGGTTAACCCTAAAACTAAATTCGTGAATAACTCACGATTAGGGAAAACCAGGGGTTTCCCCTTGGTTATATAGTGCTGTAGGCTTGGAGCCGGGCCCTTAGGTGGGCCGAGTTTGCCTCCCGATCAAGGCAACTAAACAGGGTATTAGTTGAATTCGGATTGGGCCTTTAATGGCCCAATTAGTTCTTGACCGAGGTCAAACTATTAATTCCAACATAATTGACATGCTAGTTCCCTTGCATTTCAAAGATATCAGCTTGAGTGTCTGGATTCTTTTACATCTTCGGTTCCTAGCTAGGCTCAGAAGCAATTCCAGTAAATTGTGCACATATATGCATGTATAAAAATAGTATCAGCCATATTAAGGTCAGGTACCCTGAAACAATGTTTCCGTCGCCTGAAACTATATGTATGACTTAGGTTTGTTAAATTTTGAATCAACGGACACCATATATAACAGCTACATGCATCACTCGATGCAGAGGCTGAAATATTGAAATATATTCCCTATTCTAAAAAAAAGGGACACCATATATCAAATTTTGGAGGGAAGTGAGTTAATTCTGGCTGGAAGTCTCTGCTTGGTTTATGCTAGGGAGATCTCTTTTTTGGACATCAAAACCTGTCAAATGCTAAAACTGAAATCATCAATTGTACATCTAGACTAGTATTCAGGGAGATTTTGTTATTACGGAGTGCCCTTTTGACTTGGAGTATCATGTTGTGACTTCATGAAATGGCTATCCTGGTGATGACTTGTTAGCAGTTCTTAAAAATCAAATTGAAATGCTAGCTTGAGCTCCTTGATTCATAGCTTCTGTTTCTAGCGTCATTCAGGAGCATTTCCCACCATTTGCGCAAATGCTCAGAGATAACAATTATCAAGTACTACCTCCGTTTTTGTTTTGAAGTCGTTCGGACACAAAACTTAATGCAAATTTGCACTAAACATCGTGTCCTAATGACGTCAAAATAAAACTGGAGGGAGTACAAATCAGTCATGCTAAAAATGTGCAACATCTGAAATCACAATACTACCATTTTTTTTATTTTGGACAGTCATATTGCTTTTACAGACTCTAAAATATTTATGTCAACAGAAATTTGTCATTACAGTGGCAGGATCCTGCTAACAAATAGCTTAGCTATTAGTATGAAGATTGCAATGCTTGGAAGCGGAGACAATTAACCGTGCTAGTGCGTCCATATTGGTTCCAGACAACATAGGGTGCTACTTAATGAATTATATGATGGTTGTTCTGTGAGTAAACTCTGTTCATTGGATAGCAAGAGTTCAGAGTACACCTCAGTTTTGATGGTTAGGAGACACTTGCCAACGCTTTTACAGTTCAATCTGTGTATTATGCACAGCAGTAGTCATCTTTCTAGTGTAGCAGTTTGGTGTTATAATGCTCAGACATTATTGTCTTATGTGTATGAACTGTACTCTGGGCATCAGGCATGTGATATATGCAGTTCTTGAACCCTTTTTATTTCACAAACTGACATCATTCTCCTGGAAATATGCTTTGTCATCAGGATCTTCGTGAGTTGCCTTCCCTTCTTCAAACAAATGCCAGACTGACGTTTTTCATGGACAGTGAAAAGATGCAAGGTGTGTGCAGAAGGGAGCAACAAGCATGAACAAGAACAAGCACAGAAGTGGAAAGGAACTGCCGAAGCTTATTGCTTTTTTTTTTCCCTGAGACTTTAGTACTATATTACCTACACACCTCCGTACGTTTTGTGCATTTATGTGCGTCTATCACGAAACGTATGTTGTCAGTTTTTTGCGGCGGGTTTTCACTTGTTAAAACTGTCATGCCACTGTGTGTACCAAGGGATAGAAGCATTTTGGTGCTGAGTTGCCTGATGTCTGGTGCTAGTATCACGTGATGGATTTTTGAGAAGTTATTCCTTTCCGCTTTGGGCAATGCATATGTAACTAAATATTGTGTCTACCTGAATTCAAAAGATGCATGGTTCAATGATCTTGATGTCTGTTTTCATATGTGACATGCATTTAATTAGAAAAAGGATTGTTTGTTCTTATATTACCTCCAGGGCATTATGTTGGTATATCATCTCTTTGCACATTGCATGAACTGAACTTTACAGTTGCGGTACATTTCACCTTTGAGAAGTGTTGTTAAGCTCAGAGAAATGTTTCGCTTACGGAAATGACATGCATGGTTATATGCTGGCATTGATTTAATGAATTGTTTTGCCGGCGGCAGCTTGTATGTTTTGCCTTTCAGTGATTGGCATTCAGTTATATTTCTGCTACTATTATTTTGTTTGAAATGGTACATTTCAGCTACTGCAGATGGAAGAGAGAAGCGTCCCTGCGTGCTCCTTTGATCTCCTCTTTTGTGATTATTTATTATTTTTCTAAGATGCTCCTAGTACTACCGGGAGGGTACTTGGTAGCAGAGGATATTTCTTCTTTGAGGATACAAGGACAGTTGGTTCTTTTTTCGACTGGAAGGGCAGTTAATTCTTCCTAACAACGTATTAAATTTGTTTCATCCGTCGTCATCACTCTTCATGATCAAAATGACCATGTGATTTTTAATTGTAATTTCAACTGGCCAACTTCTCGGTGCAACCTTGCTCTCCGCTTGGAACAAGTGAATTTTCACACACAGTGAATTTTACCCTGTTTTTGACGGCCCTGTAAAATCATCAGCCTGTAAAAAAAGAGGTGCCGTGCGTGCTTAGCTTTTCTTCCAACAAACCGAACCGAGCAACGGACCGAGGGCCCCACTCCACCTCTCTCTATATAAGCTGTCAGGCCGCGGCCGCCGTCCGGCAGCCGCAGAACAACTCCTCCCCTCCATTTCTCCCCCTCGTCTCATCGTCGTCAACCTTGCCTTGGTAAGGAAGGAATCTCTGCTTCGCTTGCAGCTCGCTCGATCGGAATGTTTCTGTCGCTTCGTTTTCGTTCGAATTCCTTCCTGCTGATTCCAAATCTCCGTTTCTAACGTGCTTGGGTTTCTGGAAGGTTCCAGAAAAAGGAGGCGTCGAAGGCGATGTCGTCGTCCGGGAAAGGGAAGGAGGTGGACACGCGATGCTCGGCGTGCCAGTATCTCCGGCGGCAGCAGTGCGTGCCGGGATGCGTGTTCGCGGTCTACTTCCCGCGGGACGACCCCCAGGAGAGGTTCGCCACCGTGAACGAGGCGTTCGGCGGCCCCGACGAAGTCGCCCGGCTCCTCCTCAGCCAGCAGCCGGGCCTGTGGGCGGAAGAAGTCGCCCAAACCCTCTCGACGAAGCAACGCAGCGGTTGGCGGCGGGCGCGCAGCAGCAGCAGCCGAGCGGCTCGGCGGGAGGGGTGGTGGTGCCGTTGCTGCCATGGGGAGTGAGCCCGCCCTGGGCGCCGGACGGCGTCTTCACGGCCCACTACTTCCCGCCGGGCGATGACCCGGCAAGGTTCGCCGCCGTGCACGCGTCGTTCGACGCCAACAACGTCGCCCAGTACATCCAAGCGGAGCAGCAGACGGAGGCCGTTCACCACACCCAGCAGCAGCAGCCGAGCACCGCGGCGGCCGCGGGAGGGACGGTGGTGCCCCCGCCGCCATGCGTCTTCGTGGGCCACTTCCCTCCGGGCGACGACTCGGCAAGGTTCGCCGCCGTGCACGCGTCGTTCGACGCCAACAACGTCGCCCAGTACCTCCGAAACTGCTCGCCGGGGCAGCAGACGGAGGCCGTCCACCACGCCCAGCAGCAGCAGCCGAGCGCCGCGGCGGGAGGTGCGGTGCCGCCTCCCCGCCGCCGACAAGAGGGAGCCGGCCGTGCCTGGAATGCAAGCACCGCCGCTGTGGGTGCGAGCCGGGCTGCGAGCTCGCGCCGTACTTCCCGCCGGACAGCGATACGGCGAGGTTCGTGGCCGTCCACAAGGTGTTCGGCATGGAACAGTTGATCGCGCGCTACAGGATGATGGAGGTCGCGTCCGTGCGCTTCGTCCCCGCACAAGTGCCGCAGGAGGTGATGGAGCAGGTGCCTGCTGCGGGCGACACGATGGCCGGGATCACCAACTTCGAGACGCCCATGGAGGACCAGCAGTGGGCGGGCGGCGTGCTCGGGGAGCTTCTGGAGCAGCCCGCGGCCGCCGACGTGCCCGGGAGCAGCACCGGCGTCGCAGCGGCGTTCCCGGAGCCAGCTGCGACCGTGCCAGCCTTCCTCATGCAGCATCCTCCGCCGCAGGCGCCAGCAGCAGACGCCGGCGTCCAGGATACAGGCCTCCCGGATTTGAACTCTTCTACAGGTACTGAACTCCTCTTCCTCCAATCTCCTCTTCGCGTTCAGTTCTGTACTCAGGTTTCGGATGTCATGCACCTGTGTTTGATTGTCTTGTGACATTCCTCATCTCTGAGACGAATAATCGATCAGTGCGTGAAAGTAGTACATGAGTAATCCTGTTTCGTTCTATAAAGGTGGTGAAGCAAATCCTTACAGTTTGTCGATGTCTGCTCTTTGAGCTCAGTAAATTTTTGTGAGTGAATCAAACTTGTTTGCCGGTGCTAGTTATAAACATGTACATGTTTCTGAGCTCTCTAGAACCGTCCTGTACATTTACTGAATTACACAAGAGAAGTTGCTCTCTGAAACTGATGTGCTGTACCTACTACCTAGTTAATTCTCTATCCGATCGTTTTATACTATATGACTTTGGTTAGTTCAATTTTGAACCAACCAACATCATATATCCAATTTTAGCGGGAGGTAAGTTAATTCCGGTTTTGATGTTGCTTAATGACTATGATGGTTGTTCTGTGAGTAAACTCTGTTCATTCAATAGAAAGAGTTCAGATCTTTGGTGATGGTTAGGAAACACGTGTCCAACTCTTTTACAGTTAAATCGGTGTATTCATGAAATGGCCATCTTGGTGATGACTTCATAGCAATTCTGAAAATTCATTGAAATGGTAGCTTCCGCACCTTGATTCACAGTTTCTCTTTCTAGCATCGCTCAGGAGCATTTCCCATCATTCTGTGCACATGTTCACATATGCAAGCATCTAGTATCAGTCATGCTACAAATGTGCAAAAATCTGAAATCAAATTTGATAGCATTTTGAATTTTGTTAGTGGTATTTCTTTACAGACCTGTTAGTGGTTCAGGGCTATTTGATTGTCAGTGTCCTATTATGGTTTGGTTAATTTCTAATACGTACCTTGGATGACTTGATGAAGCACTAACTAACATGCTACTCCCTCCATTCTTTTTATGATGTCGTTCAGACAAATCTTTGTAGTTCATTTGTAGCTCATTCTTGTTGTCTGAAACGACAACAAAAGAAAAGAGAATGGAGGGAGTAGTTCACTTGCATTTCATGGAAATTTGCTTTGAGTTCCTTGATTCTAACATCTTCGTTCACTGGATTCTGACAACTTTTCTTCGGTTCCTAGGTTTGACATTGCCGCCGCGCCTCCCGCCGCCGCTCGGCATGGACCAAATCTGGGAGATCCTCCTCCGCCTCCCGCCAAGTGCCCCTGCAACCCGCGTGCAGGCCATGTTGGTCTGCCGGACGTGGCGTGGGATCCTCACCGACCACGCCTTCATCCGCCGCTACAGCGACTTCCACCGCACCCCACTCATGCTGGGCCTCATCGTGAACACGGACGAGGAGGAGGACGAGGAGGAGGAGGACTACGACGACGACGACCTCCCCTTCGCCGAGTTCCTCTACGTCGTCGACTCCGTCTCCGTCGCCAAGTTCGTCCCCGCCGCCGACTTTCACCCGTCCGTGCTCCAGCACATGCGGTGCCACGTGCTGGACTGCCGCCACGGCCACGTCCTGCTCGTGCGCGAGGACTCGGGCCAACTCGTCTATTGGAACCCACTCTCCGGCGTGGTGGGCAACATCCCGGCGCCTGCAGGCCAGTCACAGAGGTACGGATACTCCAACGCCGCCGTCGTCTGCACCAGGGGCTGCGACCACCGCGCGTGCAGCAGCACCCCGTTTCTCGTCGCCTTCGCCGGCGTCAAGAGTGATCGCGTTCGCGTGCACGCGTGCCTTTATTCGTCCATCACCGGAGAATGGAGCACACGTACGTCGATGGATCCTGACCGTGAGGACTATGGCATCCTCGAAGAACCCGCCGCCGTCGCCGGGGACGCCGTTGTCTTCAACGGCGAGGACTCGACGCTACTTGTCTACAACATGGTGGATCGACACCTTTCGCTGATCGAATTGCCTAATGGAATTGATCAGATCCGACTACTGTCGTCAGAGGATGGTGAACTGAGGTTTGCCAGCCTATACGACAACGCCATCAGCCTCTGGTCCCGCGACGCCGTCGCCGCTGCGTGGGTGCTATCAAAGACCGTGAGCCTTCAAAACCTGCCTTCCGGCCCCATTATTTCTCTCGGTGGTTTCTCTGATATAGCAGATTCCATCTTCCTGTTCGGAGATGATGGCACTGTCAGTTCCTTCAGTCTGACGTCCTTCGGTACCACCAGCGTGTGCCGTATGGCCGGCCCTATTCAGATGCTGTTTGCTTACTACAGTTTTGAGTAGTCTGATTCGTTGCAAGACCTTTGTTGTTCCTTTGACTGAAAGCTGAATTGGTTCTTTTCACTGAAAACAGAATCAGAGCGTTTCATTTTGAGTTCCTTCTGAACGTGATTGCAGTTTTAGCACTCCTTCTCTCTTGTGAAGGCGGGCATATTGCTAGTTGATAAAAAAGGATGCACATTTATTTTGCTGCAGAAGATCATACGGATTCTGAATAAGCGGATTTATATCTGTGTAATTTTAGCCCACAAGTCGCCAGCTCATTTTGAACTCAACCACTAATCCCCATGGGATTCTAGCCTATCGAGGCAATGGCAGAGTGTCAGCAGCTCGCTGCGGATTGCTTCAGTCTCACGAGAAAAAAAAGTTGAAGGAGTACGATTGTGCATAAGTAATAAATTACAGTGTTTTGAGTTTCTCACATGCTCATGTTCTTTTATTTTTAAATGAAAGGAATCATATTCGTTCCACAGTTTCATAGCTAAAGCACAGGAGTGCACATATCTAGAATAGGACACGGCACGGTTACGAGGTCACTGCTTAGTACACACTCCGTTTTTAATTATATGACGTCTTTGACTTTTTCGTTGAACTTTGACCAACAATATATATTTAAATAATTACTTTTTAAATATGAAATGAATATCATTGAATTCATCATCAAAAGCACTTTAAGATTAACCTATACACTTAGCTATTTACAAAAATATTTTGAATAAGACGAACGGTCAAACGTAACCAAAAAAGTCAACGGCGTCATATATTAAAAAACAGAGAGAGTAGTTAGTAGTGAAAAGCTTCATATCTGCTAATTTCTCCTTGACCAGAAGCCATTTGCATTAACAGCTCAAGTTGAATCACCGGCTCTTGGACCGTCATTCATAAAGGCCGCTCCCAACAACTGCAATAAAACAAAACACACACACACACACACACACACAAAGAAAATAAACATCAGATGGTTGAGAAGCTCTAAATTAACATTAGTTTTAACCAGCCAAAAACAAGCAAGCAACAGTGACTAGGGTCTGTTTGGGAGGACTTCTCAAAGTGCTTCTGCTCTAGATTCTATAAGAAGCTAGCCAAACAATTTAAGAAAAGAAAAAGATTCTGCTTCTCCCCTGAAGAAGCGCTTCTCAACTTTATACTAGAATCTAAAAGCTATAAAAACATAGTTTCTCATGACTTATCTCATCTACTTTTGCATTAGTTTCATAAGAGAAGTTGTTTTGTCAAACAGTTCAAAAGGTGCTTGCATAGAAATTGTTTTTCTAGAGAAGTTGTTATGGTGAAGATCTCTCCCAAACACACACTTAGTTGCCCACAAGACCCACTAGGTAACAAGTACTCAACTCTGGTTCTTAGTTAATTGATAACTATTAGACAATTTGATTGGTTAATTTTAACACTAGAAAAGTTTTTCTAACAACGTCAATTAAAAATAAGGCGGAGTAACTATATTTGATCACCGCAAGATTTTCTAACAACGTCAATTAAAAATAAGGGGAGAAAACCTATATTTCCCTGTTTCTTTAGCACTAATTCATCAACGTCCTTTGCATGATGTTATTGTAATAAGGTGACATTGACAACAATCACGTCTACAGAATGTAAATTGTTAAATATAAGTGAAGGACTAAAAGAATGTTAGTGCAGACATATCAGGAGTTTGACATTTTGGTTAAGTACTTTCATTGAGCACACCGTCGTCCATAGTACTATTATGTAACTTGATATAACTCGTATCATCTGAATATATATATATGTATATGGTCTCGATCAAAAAAGACTCATATATATATAGAGAGAGGAAGTTAATTACAGTACTTGGTTTCATGGGGCCGGGATGAGGCAAGTACGTTACCTGCTGGAGTGCAGAAGCTCGCATAGGGGACAATAGCAAGGATGTGGTGACGGTCATCAGAGAAGTCATATATCTTCCTTACCCGTCGAAACTTCAAATCAATAACGAAGATCCCAATGCAGGTACTGATGAAAACGACGCTACAGGCGTTCTCAGCAGCAACCACTCTTGCACTAGCTCTACGGTGGGAGTCCTGCGAGAGCTGAGAAGAAGGGAGCAGCTTATCGAGGCTATAAACTCTTTGTTGAGCCCATCTGCCGTCTCCATCCCTTGACCACGTGTAGAGCTCGGACTCGAGCACCACCGCGAATCCAAGCCCACCGTCCTCCGCTGTCATGAGGGCGATGCACTTACCTTACTTTCTGATGGCTGGCTGATCAATGACAGCTCCTGTTTGGACATGTCGTACTCCAAGATCATGCTCTTTTCACACTTGAAGTAGAGCGCATTCCCGATGAGAGCATTGCGTCCTCTAATTATACGAAGAAACGGGTGCAGCTGTGTAGAGACGGGCACGCCCCACGCGCGTTGCTCCGACGAGTAGACGCAGGCGGAGGTGAGCCCCTCTTCCGTGGCGACGACGACCACCCGAAAGGCGTGGTGGTCGCTGCAGAGCAGCAGCGCGGCGCTCCATCCCTCCCTCCGCGCCAACCTGTCCATGGGCGTGCTCATCGGCACCACGGGAAGCCTCCACGCCTCCCCCGTGATCATGGGGTCCCACACGATGAGGTGCAGCCTCACGGATTTAGGCCTGACCACCACCACGTCGTGCTTGTCGTAGAAGAGGACGCGGCCGTGGCGGGCGTCGACGGGGCGCCAGCTGGGCATGAAAGCGCGGGGCAGGCGGCGGAAGGAGGGGGTTAGCGGCAGGAAGCCGGTCTCGCCTGGGTCGGAGAAGGTGTCGGAAGGTTTGCAGATGCCGCAGAAGAACCCGAGCACCGGCGGCGCCCGGCGCCCGTGGAACTCGCGGAACCGGCGGTTGAAGCCGGGGCCGGAGACGAGGCGGCACCAGGTCTTGGAGACCAGGGCGGCGCTCAGGAGGCTCCCGGGATCGTCGGGCGGGAACCGGAGGAGAATCTCTTCGACGAGGTCGTCCATCAGTGACATGGCGATCGATCAATGAAGTGCCTAGCTAGTCGATCGATCTGGTTCGCCGTTCGTTGTGGGCAGCGCGCGGCGGAGCTAGCTAGGGCTCGATCGGTTCGGTGCTCGCCGCGCGCGTATTCTTCTCCTCTTCGATCTCTTCCAAAGTACTCTATATATATTCCTAAAAGAACAAGACTAATTAACCAACGTCTTTCTGTGTCCGCCTCCCCTACTAAACAGCGGCTTAATTAATTCAGCCTCCGCGAGTCCGCTTCAAGCGCCGGGAGTCCCTATCGATCGATCGAGGCAGCGCGCGTTTCCGGCCATGAGACTGGGACTGATCCAGATCGGTGCAAGGGATATATAGGTCGGTCGGTGAGGTGAGTGCATGAAAGAAGCAGACCGTCTCGAACTATGCCGTGTTCACCGCCAGTTTTGCACTTAGAATTAACTGACTTGGAAGCCGAACTTATTGCTTCTTGGACTAATTAGAATTAACCGACGACAGTACTGCACACGGTACTCTCTGATCGACCTGCCGATGCTTCTCCACATCTGGGAGGGCATCGACCTATGCTTGAATATGGTGTACTATGGTTTCCGCTTGCTAGCTCGCTGATAATATCCACATCATGCCTCAAAGGCGTTGTCAGAGATTGCCCTGTTCAAGAGAAGCGCAGGAACCAACAATAGTGGCCTTGGTGAGTCCTGCTTGCTCGGATTTTAGGAACCGTTCTGTACCATGTGCTTGATATGTAGGTCTAGAAAACTGACCATTAGTTAGCTTGAATTATATTGATGCAAATTTTCTCCTTTTGAAATTTATATTTTTTTGAAGTTTGCTTGTAAATTAATTATGATATGGGACCTACTGTACTGGAAGAGAACAAGAGAACAATTCATTTGAGGCTAGCAGTAATTGGCGATCACAAAGCCCGCAAGTGAGTCATCAGTCAACCTATGGTGGCACTGCTAGATACATGATATATTGATGAAATATAGTTCAATATCAGTTCCATGATTCTCCTATTTCCCAATTTTATATCATGTTCCTTTAACGTGAATATGACACGTACGTTAAGAGATTCTAACAGCAGAGACATGGAGAAATATGCATCTGTAGTGATTAATTATTTTGCATTGACGGAGAGCATGTCTTTCACAGTATTTTTAATTTAGTTATTCATAAGCATGTTTGGTAAATTCTATTTCACTTAAAGTGGCGCATTTATAAATGATCTAAACACATATAGCTTATCGTAGCGGCTGGTGCACTTAACTCCGCTTGCACTGTTCATCTATTTTGTGAATGATATATTGACAGTTAGTTGTAATTCTTTATAACAAATTAACGTTGTTTCATCAGTCATCACTCATCATGATTAAAAAAAACAAAATGACCATGTGATTTTGAATCGCAATTTCATCTGGCCAACTTCTCGGTGCATCCTTTGCTCTCCGCTTGGAACAAGTGAATTTTACCCTGTTCTTGACGGCCCCTGTAAAATCCTCAGCCTGTAAAAAAAGAGGTGTCGTGCTTGCTTCGCTTTTCTTCCAACCAACCGAACAGAGCAACGGACCGAGGGCCCCACTCCACCTCTATAAAAGCTGTCAAGCCGCGGCCGCCGTCCGGCAGCCGCAGAACAACCTCCGCGCAGATAGATCGCCACGCTCGCCTCGCCTCCATTTCTCTCCCTCGTCTCCTCGTCGTTAACCTTGCCTCGGTAAGGGAAGGGACGATGCTCTGCTTCGCTTGCTGCTTGCTCGATCAGAATGCTAATCTCTGTTTCTATCGCTTCGTTTTCGTTCGAATTGCTTCCTGCTGATTCCAAATCTCTGTTTCTATCGTGCTTGGGTTTCTGGAAGGTTCCAGAAGGAGGAGGCGTCGAAGGCGAGATGTCGTCGTCTTCCGGGACTGGGGAGGAGGTGGAGTCGCGGTTGCGGTGCGCGGCGTGCCAGCACCTCCAGCTGCTGGAGTGCGACCACCCGGAGAGGTTCGCCGCCGTGCACGAGGCGTCCTACGCCGACGACCAGCAGTCGGTCCCGCAGCTGACGGCGGGCGCGCAGCAGCAGCAGCAGCCGAGCGCCGCGGCGGGAGGGGCGGTGGTGCCGCCGCCATGTGGGCCAGTGAGGGAGCCGTGCGCGGCATGCCAGCATCTCAAGCGCCCGTGCGCGCCGGACTGCGTCTTCGCGGCCCACTTCCCGCCGGGCGACGACTCGGCAAGGGAAGGTTCACCGTCGTGCACATGAGGTACGGCACCCGGACTACCGCGCACTTCACCGAGTACCTTCGAAACCGCTCGCCAGAGCCGCATGCGGATGCCGTCAACGAGCTCGTCCAACATGCGACGAATGAGTTCAATCGCGTGATGGTGCCGCTTATGGAGGATATCCAGAAGAATGAGCGATTGCGCTCCGCCACCGGAGCGGAGGCCGTCGTCGTCGAGCAGCCCGCGGCTGACGTGGCGGCCGGGGTCACCAACTTCGAGACGCCCATGGACCAGGAGCGGTGGGCCGACGAGGAAGGCGTGATCCGGGCGTTTCAGGAGGCGTTTCTGGAGCGGCGCACCGCCGACGTGGCCGGGAGCAGCACGGCGGCGGTGCCGGGGCCAGCTGCGACCGCGCCAGCCTTCCTCATGCAGCAGCCTCTGCCTCCGCAACAAGCGCCAACTGCAGCCGCTGGCGTCCAGGATGCAGGCCTCCCGGAGGCAGACGATGCTGCAAGTGACAAGTCTTCTACAGGTATTGAACTCTTCCTCCTCCTCGCGTTCAGTTCTGTACTCAGATTCCGGCTGTCGTCTGTGTTTGTTGTCTCATGACATTCCTGTTCTCTCTTCTCTGAGACGACCAATCAAGTCATCGGTGCGTGGAAGTAGTACGTATCAACCCGATTATCTAAATATATCAATATAAAGGTTGTTAAGAAAATCCTTACAGTTTTTCGATGTCTGCTCGATGAGTTCAGTATGTTTTTGTGAGTGAATACAACTTGTTTGCCAGTGCCAATTACAAACATGAACATGTTTTTGAACCTACTGGACTGTCCTGTAGATTTACTGAACTACACAAGAGAAGTTGGTATTTAAACTGAATGTTGGTGAACCTAGTTTACACTCTCCGATTTTATAGACACGACTTTGGTTAGTTCAATTTTGAATTAACTGACACCATATTCAAATTTTGGAGGGAGTGAGTTAATTCTGGCTGGAAGTCTCTGCTTGCTTCAGCTAAACCTGGTGAAATCTCGTTTTTGGACATCAAAACCTGGTGAAATGCTACAGCTGAAATCATCAATTGTACATGTAGACTAGTATTCAGGGAGATTTAATTATCATGGAGTGCCCTTTTGACTTGGAGTGTCATGTTGTGGCTTCATGAAATGGCTATCTTGTTGACGACATATTAGCAGTTCTGAAAAATCAATTGAAATGCTACCTTTAGCTCCTTGATCCATAGTTTCTGTTTCTAGCGTCGTTGAGGAGCATTTCCCACCATTTGTGCACATGCTCAGAGATACAACTATCAAGTACAAGTCAGTCATGCTAGAAATGGGCTACATCTGAAATCACATTACTCCCATTTTTGAATTTGGTTAGTGATATTGCTTTTACAGATGCTTTAAAATACCTCTGTCAACAGATAGCTGTCATTACAGTGGGATCCTGCTAGCAAATAGCTTAGCTATTGTGAAGATTGACATGCTTAGAAGTGGATTATATGCAATTCTTGAACCCATTTTATTTTACAAACTGACATCATTCTCCTGGAATATGCGTTGTCATCAGGGTCTTCTTGAGTTGCCTTTCCGTCTTCAAACAAAGTGAAAAGATGCAAGGTGTGTGCATAAGGGAGCATGTGCACAAGCATGAACAAAAACAAGAACAGAAGTGGAAAGGAACTGCCGAAGCTCATTTGCTTTTATTTTTCTGATACTTTAGTACTATATTACCTACATAACTCCGTACGCTTTGTGCGTTTATGTGCGTCTGTCACCAAACATATGTCGTTAGATTTTTGCCGTGGGTTTTCACTTGTTAAAACTGCAATGCCACTTTGTGTACCAAGGGATAGAAGCATTTCGGTGCTGAGTTGCCTGATGTCTGGTACTAGTATCACTTGATGGATTTTTGAGAAGTTATTCCTTTCAACTTTGGGTAATGCATATGTAAATGTAGTGTCAACATGAATTCAAAAGTTGCATGGTTCAATGATCTTGATGTCTGTTTTCGTATGTGAGATGCAAAGCACATACTGAATCTGGTTGCTGGGTCTGTGCATCGATCATTCACTGATCATATCAGATTGCTCTACTAGTGGCATGTATTGATGTATATACGTGCCCATCTTGTCATAAGCCGGATATGTCAGGCGGCGGCACATCTAAGCTCCTGGTTCATGTATTTTCAGTTCCAAGCTCCGAAGCAATTCTCATTGCTTTCACATACTTCCATAATCCATTAATCACGAATGCAAAATGCACATCAGTTCGATACTTAGTTAGCAAATACATCAGTTCAATTCTTGCATGATTAATATAATCTGTGTGTAATGCAAACTGATCTAGTTTAACAATCTGGTCATGCAAATGCTGGTACCGTACTCTTTGCACCTCGGTCTCTCATTTCCTTTCTGGGTTTGACATTGTTACTCTTGGCACCAGGCATATCACATACGCAACTATTGAATCCACATTCTCGTGCAGAGCTGAGGTCTTTACATCTAAAATCCTCATTCTCGTGGAAATATTTTGCTTCGTGAGGCTACTCGTGAGTTGCCTTTGATTCTCAAGAACACATTCATATGTGAAAGCGAAAAAAAAGAAAGCAACTCAAAGCGTCGGACGATGGATTAAAGGTTTTTGAAGGATCTGCTACTGCAACTTTTGTTCTCCTCGAACATTGGAGTCTACAAGGAAGAAAACTACAAAACATTGTGCAAGCAGTTAAAGTGATAACCCAGTGCCTTATTCTTCGGGCACATACAACACCTTACTCCTGCCCTTACATATGTAAAATTCTGTGCATATTTCTGGCCTAGAGAAACCGCATACCATCTGGCAGAACTCCTTAGCCTCGTTTACAGTAACTGAACGATCGAAAATTACTGTCAACTTTTTTAGCACTGTCGCCCAGTTTAATAGTTGCTTCACAACAGAAATTTCACATTCAGATCCCATGAAGCCAGTGATTTCTACTTCTTGGAGGCAATACAACACTAGTTCCTCTGTTTCCGAGTGTGCATGCTGACCACAGATACAACCGAACGAACAAGCAGGTTGTGCCTGAAACAAGAATCATAGTACTTCATAAGACTAACTGACATTGGTGGATGATATCAAACGAGATGAAACTAGATTATTATCAGATTGTCTCAAAATGCTAGCACGATATCAACAACAATAGCCAAAGGATCCCACCCATACATTAGTCTGAATGGTAATGTATTGCCACAATATGCTTGTTCTGAGCTAATAGAGTGGTTTAATGAACATAATTATTCTTAAAAAACAACAAACCCCACCGGTATCATTCTAATAACATCCTACTGGTGACTCGTATGTACTAAAAGCTATGTAAGGTGCTCCGTGTTTGTTGTGTTGCGGCGCAGGAGCTTCTCCTGGCCTTGTGTTTACTTTCTTCATAAATGAAATGACACAAGGGAAACAGTTGGCTAGGTGGTAGAGGAAATGGGCATGCACCCCTAGCCACCCAGGTTTGAGCCCCCTCACTATCGAATTTGGGTGTCTATTTGGTCGGTTTTCTTCTTCTTAATGAAAAAACGCTTAGCACCTCCTAAGTTGGATCTCTTTTTTCTAATAAATAAAATGACACACAGCTCTCCTATGTTGTTTGAGAAGAAGATATAGCATTGCATATTCAAGATGATTTATAAATTGATCTTAGGGCTTAGGTTATCCAATAGAGATGCGGGAACTTTCAAAAACCGTGCATTCAGAGCTTACTATTATCGCCTAAGTATTATCAAGATCAAGCTTCTCATGCAACAACTCAATTAGCTGTCCACTGTCATATTTCAACACAAGTAGACTCAGCCAAAGCTCATTACTATAAAATGCACTCTTGAAATTAGGAGAAAATATAAAGAATCAAGACATATATTTACACCAGATAAACTTTGAAGCAGAATATAAGCATGTAAGGACCACTAGCAGATCAACCATTGGTGAGGCAAGAAATGCAAATGCATGTATTAATAAATAATGGATAACTTAACCTCCATATAGGTGGGATAAAGTTTCAGATTCAGCATTAAACAAAGGATAATTTTACCTCCTCGACATCGAGTTTCAGATTCAGCATTCTGATACCAGAACACATCCTGAGAACATGGGATGTGCTGGCCCCAAAGGCATGTCCATTTGCCATTACAATCAGGTGCAAATTCGTGATGTCAGGGAGCATTGTCATGTCATCCATCAAGAGCGAACAGTTCTCTAATCCCTTAGTATACAATTCAAAAAAATAATAATCCCTGATTATTCATAGAAAGTCCAAAAAAAAGGAGGATTGTATTTGCAGTTGCCAATTGGACAGAAACAAAATGTCATGTTTTGCAATCCATTGCTGACATTTGCAGGAAATGGCTGTCATAAGCTAAGAAGCCCATTTAAGATTTATACAAAACCCAGCAGTGTAAGCCAAAAAAAGCTGCATACAAATACATTGGGAGAGACTGAAGATCTGTTCTCAGCAGTGTTCCAGTGAATTTTTTTATCGACAAGGCAATGGGGGCTGAAAAGGCCACCAAACCAATTTGATTAAATCAAAACGCCAGGAGTGTCAAATTCACGGTGAGCGCTAAGGTTCAATGTTCTCAAGTGTGGTGAAGTGGGAGGGGCCGAGGGGGTATAAGCTACTGAATGAACTAAGCAAAGCAAAACAAGCAAGCATTTTTATGGCTATTTTCAGGTACCAACATCATATAGACAATTATGTATAGTGCAACTGGTCGTGTCGTACAAACAGTCAAAACCAAGCATCCCTTACTTGATTATTAAGGTTGTTCTGATGTCAAAACAAAGCTAATTATTTTTTCCTAAATGCTCCATAAGTCGCACACAAAATATCCCTTAAGTTTAGTTCATTTTATCTGTGTTTGGAAACTGTCTGTGTTTCTTCTTGGATTCGTCAGCGGCATGTCACATAAAGAAAAAATATGGATGTTGGTGTCCAATTCTCAAATCCAAGCCCAGGTAAGTTAAACAGGTACACACTGCGACATTGATAATTCCAAACAAAAGAGTAAGAAACTCACCTCCAGATAGACCAGTGAGAGAATAAGAGTTTCGATGACCTTGAAATGCTGCAAGAGCCTCAGACAAGAGTGATTGTTTGTAATGCTTTGTTGCCCCCCATATACAATAAAGATGAAGGGGGCAAGACGACCAATACGTTCCATCGTATCAAGACGCATGGAGCTTGGATCATACGAATCCAACCAGTGGAGCAATTCAAGCTGAGGGGCTGAGATGCTGACAACCGGTTGATCATGACCAAAGTAAAAGCTGTGTGAAACTGTGAAACAACAGAGAGCTGGGGCTTCAATGGCGAGCTGCCGCAACCCACGCAGACCCCTGAGATCCACTCGCAGGAGAGACCTGGAATTGATGGTGAGATTGGTCAGCCCATGGGAGTCACTGACGCTGAGCTTCGTCAAGAATGGGCACCGTGGCGAGGAGATGGCGTCCCCGAGCTCACAAGGGCCGTCGAACCGGACGCGTCTCAGGGAGAGCTTGGTGAGCCGGGAGCAGACGCCGGCCGCCGGCACAGAGAGACCGAGGAATCCTAGGTCGAGCGAGACCGCGGTGGCGCTCTCGAAGCAAGGCAGCTCAAAGGATCCTCTTTGCTCACACCCCTCCTCGTCCTCCTTGACATCGACCTTGTCCGTGTCCTCGTCCGCCACCTCGTCGTTTCCCCGCGGAACGAGATTGCGGAATTTCAGGCGGCCGGAGAGGCGGCGGGCGGCGACGGGGAGCCAGGCCGCCACGGAATCAGGGAGGCGCTCTGGATCTCGACGGAGAGGCGGCAGAGAGCCGATTGATGGGCTTCAAGAGCATCGCGGATGCGGTTGGGCTCACGAGCGTAAGGGAAGCTGAGCTCCGGGAGGAGCGCCCAGACGCGGCGCCAGCGGCGGGAGAGGATGCTGGTCTGACCAGCGGCGGAGGTATCGAGGTGGGCGAGGATGAGGCCTAGAATGTCGTCGGGGAGCGCGCTGAGGCGGTCCTTGCCGGCGTCAGCATCGGAGGAAGGGGGATTTGGGCGCATGGCGGCGAACTCGCCGCCGCACTGCTGCTCCATGGAACGGGGAAGGGGATTTGTTTGGGTTTGGGAAATGGAATATTGCGTTTCTAATATTGCCACCCCGATTTTATTTTATTTTTCAATTTTACAATTTTACCTCTGTTTTTGAAACTGAAGCGTGACTTTATTTTCACTGAGGTAAAATCGCAATATTTTGTTATAATTTTACTTCAATAAAGTTAAATTTGTTTGGATTTGTATGATCCAATTCTGCTCCGCACAATGGGGAAGGTTTTACCGACTGCTTCTACCACGATTATTTTCACTATAACGCTAAAATTTTTGCCGACACTTTTTATGTCGGCATAGATGTCTTTTACCAACAATAGAGAATGTCGGCATAGAGAATGGTCTACCACAATGGTGCAGTGCGCCTTATTTATCAGAGCTTGATCTGCGAAAATGATTAATTAGATAACTAGCTGATTGGGTGCAAGTGCAACAAGGTCTTTTCCTTACTCTCCTAAGTGAATCTTTAGAAAAGTAGACGGACCAACTACAGAAATAATAATGTAGTGCTAAATCCAAAATTGGGGGAAAATAATGTACGGGCACTACATTGATATATTGTAACTATAGTGTGTGTGTGTGTATATATATATATATGCTAATACTCCCTCCGTCCCAAAATACTTGGCATTCTAGCCAAGTCAAGTTTTCCCAAAATACTTGGCATTCTCACTTCCCGAAACACCTTTATCTCTTCCCAATACACCTCTATCTCTATCTCTCTCCTCCTCGTTTTCTGCGCACCTACCTTATTTCTCTTCTCCTTAATCTCCGTGCCGGGGGTTACAATGCCAACTATAGTGGGACGGAGGGAGTACATAACAGTGGTCACAATTGCACCTCGAAAACCAAAACAAATTCTGTAGTGGCATAGTTGGGCAAATGAACAATATGGTGGCGAAAAGGCCTGTAGCCTATTGGTTATAAGAGCCTCAGTAGCACCTGAGGTCCTAGGTTCGACTCCTTGTGGGAGCGAATTTTCAAGGATTTAACGGCATTTGTGCTTTCAGTGGTAGGCGACGCTCCCGTCGACAGCGAGGCGCTAGTGGTGACACTTCGTCAATCTCTAGAATTTGCCGGCTCAGTCTTCGAAGATGCTCATAGAGGTAGGATTTACGTACGTGTGTTTATAGGGGTGAGTGTCATGCGTTATGAGTGTCTGAGTTGTACTGTGTTATCTTAAAAAAAATGAACAATACGGTGGAGTTAGTTGTCTGCGTTTGTATGCTTCCGGTTCATATCCGTGCGTTGATGATAAAGATGCTACTACTCAACTGTTCCTCACTCTCCCTCCGGCACACTCTTCTTTCTTTCAGGGCTCTCTCGCCTGTCAAGGGGGACTGAACGTTGGGACTGCGAATCGCTGCACGGCTGGCGCGACCCCGCTCCCCGCTCCGCTTAGGGTTCCCCCGTCGCCGCCACCTTGGTCCCCCTCCTCCTTCCCCTCCGGCGACCTCGCCGGCTGCGAGGAGGAGCGGGGACCCGCCCTCCTTGTAGATCCGCTGTAGGTTTAGCATTTTTATGTACCCTAGTAGTGGTTGTCGCCCTTGTGGCGTTCCTCTCCTTCCTTCTTCAAATCTCGGCCGGTGGCTTCTCCGCCTCCGCGTCTGGCGTGGAATCCGGCGACCCCTGCGCGGTCTCTGCGTCGGACGGCTGCGACGACGCCCCGTGCTGCCCGGTGCGGTCCTTCCGCCCGGACCCGGTCTGCGGCGCCGACGGGGTCACCTAATGGAGCGGGTGCCTCGAGGCCGTATGCGCGGGGGCCCGCGTGGCGAAGAGCGACTACTGCGAGGTTGGCGCCGGCTCCACGCGCGTCTCCAGGCAGGCGCTGCTGTTCATCTGCCATCCAACTCCACCGACGGCTGTTGCTTGAAGAAGATGGAGATTTTTTCCCCTTTTGCCGTGTGCTACTACAAGAAGCTCCAGGCCAGGCTATGTTGCGAGGGTTCCCTTCCAGCTTTCAGTTGGTCTGGCAGTCTGATCGACAGACGAATCAAGTTCGGATTCTATAATCTTTTGGTCAGATGGGAGCTACAATCAGAAACAATGGTTCGGATGACTTTACAAATTGACTGTCTCAAACATGCATCTATGTGTTTCAACATCCAATTTGGGAGGAACAATCCTACAAATTTACTGTCATCGGCTTCGAGTCATGTATGCTGCAGCTTCGTTTGGGTTGCTCGCCTATGGCTTGGGCCAACGCCGAGCCCCTGCTATGACGATGGATGTTATGTTCCGTTTTGTTTGAGTCCGGTGAAGCTCATCATTTATCTACGACTCGACACCCAACCTCAAGTGCGTACGGCACAAATGAGGCCCTTGCGGAACTTGATATCGGTGCAGGATCAAGATCTCAAGCTGCTTTTTCTAATTCTAAACCAATAAAGAACCAGTTGCCCTGAAAATACTTACTACCCTGCCACATTCGACCCACTTGTTGATCTACCCTTGATCTAAACCATCTCACCGTTGATCTTTGGATAGCAGTGGGTCCAAACAAAATGTGTGACGCTCCCACCAAATGTTTGCACGTTTGACATGCAAAAATCTTACATTTTCAAAACTTTTTTCACCCGGCAAGTTTTCCACCCTCCCGCAAACCCACTGGCATGATTCTCAAACACGTTGATGCGTTACCAATTTTACCCAGCGTGGCATCCATATTTTGTGATTTGTTTCCTTCCTTTAATTTCTGTTGTACTAAATGGATCCTATTAATTCCTGATTTGATACCTTCCTTTTCTTTCTCTTTCACGTTAGCAATTAATACCTCCCTATTTTCTTTCCTTATGTTGTTTTGTGCTCTTCCCTTCCAATCCTTCACGATCTTCTTCCAGGTCCAGGCCGCTCCTCCGCAGTCGCTGCCACCCTAGGGTCCGTGATCTGTCGTAGGTTCGACGGCGACGAGGCTGATCTGGGGCTTGACCTGGAGGTCGTGTTCGAGGAACTCCTCCCGAGGACGTAGCTCGGGGACAGCGTGGCCGTCGACGGCACCAGCCCCACCATGGCGGCCATCGACCCGGCTGCGTCCACGGTTTGGCGTCGCTCCACCGGAGAGAGGGTAATCTCGAATTTGTATTGTGTCAACGGTGGGTTTCTTGTTCTCCATCTGAATCTGAGCTCATTTCACTTCCGTGCCTTTGATTTTCTGTCGATGTGCGAGGGTTTGTTCTTGGATCTCGTCCAAGGGAAACCTCCAACCGTTAGCCCTCTTCCAACTCTCAGTTAATTTGAATTTGTTCTATCGCTAACGATTTGATTTTAGCGCTGTGCATTGCTAAGGTCAGAATTTTTAGAAGAAGCGTTGAAGGGTTGTGCGTTGCTTTGCCATAGCGCGAGGTTTGCCCAAGTTTTTTTATTTCAACCAGTTGATTACTAACTTTTTATGTTTTCTACAGATTTTCTCTGCTTCTAGGCTCGACATCCCAAGCGTGTGACAGATGCCTCAGGTGATTGAGTCGAAAAAAAAAAAAAATCCCCTTTGAGATAGAGGATGGATTGTTTTTAGTAGCCTAATTTGTTGTTCACATATATCAGGCTTTGGTAGAATTCTGGAATACTCACTGACTCATTCAACAAACTATTTTGCCCACAGGTGGTATAGATGAGGGGGAAGATTCAAGAGCAACTGCAGTTAGGGAATTGAGAAGAAACTGATGTTATCTGCAGATATGGTTGCCGATGTCAGTTGAGCCTTTCATCTGCTTCCCTCAGATCTCGCCTCTAATATTTTTCCTGATTATTTTACCAAAAAAGGAGAAAAATATCTGCCAACTGTCAAGTGTGGCAGGTATAAAGTTTTCATGTATCCAAATATGCTCCTGTAGTTGCTGTCCGATTCTCTTTAGCATTCACTTTTTACTTCTGTTGGTTCAAATTTTGGCACCACGTTATCCAATCATGCTTATCAAATGAAGCATCACGATGGTAATACAATTCTTTAAGTTTTCATATTGCAATTTGAAAAAGTTTTGATATCGCAGAGGCGAGTGGAGTGTTCAAATGAGGATAGGAAGGATTTGATAGAAGAGTGTTCACATGGAGGAGGCTGAAATTTGCAACTGCATTCAAGGTCGATTTCTTTTACCATCCCTGAATGTCTTGGATAATTATAGATTTTTCTCCGTCCATTATTCACCTCTAGCCTGCAGAATGGCTTCCACTGAGGTGGTACTAATCAAACAAATCTACTAACCATGTGTCATGCATTGCATTGCATTGAAGTCTAATTGATATTGAAAAGGAAAACTAAAACAGAGATGTCAGGAGGGCCATAAACTGTTATGAAGAGTTGATTGTGCAAGTTGAACAAAAAAAAAACCTGAAATAGTCTTGCTTAGTATTAATATTTCATTGAAATTACTTTCTGGGCTTTCGAGGACGTGTTTGTCCTACATATTTGTACCTTTTGCATTTTTAAATTTTTCTTATCTTTTGCATATTCATTTCACGTGCTTCACTTGCTAGAGAAAACTGTTGTTGACAGTCAAAAAAAATATTAAAAGACAGTGGTTATTTATATGTCTTTCTAGCGACAAGCACACCGCTTTGATTTGGTTGGGACACATTGCTTCAATTTTGAGATGTGACACCCAGAGTGCTTCCCTTCGGTTTGGATCACACGTCAATTTTAAAATAAAAAGTGCTTCCCTGCTTCCATTTCATGCTGGCCATAGATTTCTACATATGGCCTTTGGAAAACCTATTAGTATTTGGTTTGGTTATTGGTTTTCAGGTCATAGCAACAGTAGCTGAAATTATGCTTCATCTGTTAGTCGTGATTCCATTTTGAGGCATTTCACACAGATAAAATTTTGAGAACATGGACATCCGTTTGAAACATGTAAACCTTTTTGATATAGATAAAATTTTGCTGCGTTTGCACTTGCGATCTTTTATTAATTCGCTTTGTTTACTTCTTTTAAAATGAATTTTAATACCCAGATGTCATATCAATGATGCTTGAACGAAATATGTGGCAACCGAAATCAATCATGTCTGGTTTTGAATTATTAGGCACATTGGCTTCCTCTCATTGGATAGAAATTGTTTGGAAGAAGAGACGTGTCCTAGGAGTTATGAAAGAATAATGATGAAAAATACAACTTGACAAGATAGATAGCCTAGGAATTTTAATTTCTTATTCCACATGGTGCTGCAGCTATGTTGTAGTTTTTTTTAGTAGAGAGAATATCATATTTTTTTATATATAATTCAAGTTAATAATAGGACTCTGGTCACATTTTGCAACATGACTGCATGTTAACATACCACGTTAAATGACATATTGTTTGCATCATTTTCTACTAGGAATTCCTTTAGATTTTGTGCAGTATATGCATTGAGATCTCCTAACAACATGTATACTTTTTTCCTTTTAGGCGTGATTCTTAGTTTGCCCTCTGTCCCATATGTCTTCTTACAAACAAATTATATATTTTGAAATCTTTAGTGTGGAGGTTAGTATCTGGCTGTCCTTTATTATCTGTAATCACTTAACCACTGAAAGTGGGATAGCTGCATCGGTCCATTTACTCTAATTATAGCTGTTCAATTGAGATTAATGTATGCATGCACCATCTCAATTCTTGCTTACTTCCTATTCTTATTAGCATAACACATTTTCTCACTTTTCATTATAGTAACTTCTTTCGTTTTTTATTCCCCAAGGCAACAGTTGACCGTTGAATAAATATCAGAGAACTTGATGAGTTTCACATGGCAAGCTTGATTATGTTCAAAATAAATCAAACTTTATTAATAGATGTCTATTAAGATTGTTAGCCTTAGTAGTTGTGCTATGGGATTTCAGCTGAACGATTTACGAGGCCGGAGCAAGCAGTGCTTGGAAGAAAACATCATTTAGGAAAAAAAAATTCAAATGGAGATGCTTTTTTATCCCCTATTGTTTGTTGTATAGACAATATAGAAAAATCTCAGTGAGTGCAATATTCGTTGTAAAAAAATTGGGTGGGTGGAAATATACAGCCCAACAAATCTAGGCGGAGCTCGCCCATCGGATACACTCAATTGTACAATTACGAGCCATGTGCATGGTGTTGGATGTGTTATGATCCATGTGGTCCATGGAGTAAGGTGCAATTACTTTTGTTTTGCGTGATTCTTTTTAAATTATTTTTTTTAAACTAATCAATAAAGAAACATGTAGTCAAGTTGTTCATCATATGAATGATCTTGCCAAGTGATGCAACTTTTGAACACGTGCGTGGCGCACGTGCATTGGTACTAGTTAGTCCTCATATGCTACGTTCTTCTATTTGGTTTGGACCACTTCATGCAGTTAGAGACTATCTTTTAGTAGCAATGTTGCTACACCCATGTAATCGGGCCTCTTTGTCCCGACCTTTGTACTCTGGTTATCCATAATATATATCTTTGTGAGTTTTCCAAAAAAAAAAAAAAAACTGTTCCTCACTAGTGTCTTGCTAACTTGCTTGGCGGGATGTCCCAACTACCCTGCCAAGCTAATGCTAGCGACCTAACGTATAGGCAACCGACAGGAGAGCTCTCGAACACTCTCCTCTCTCCTGTAGCTCTCTCCTGTAGCTCTTTCTTCCCCAAGCGGAAAATCACCGTTTCCTCTTACCAGCTTCCACTGAGGGGTGATCCCGGCCCCTCCCCAGCTGCTCCGGCTCTTCGCCGGTGTGGTCTTGGGTGAGGGACCCATCTGTACAGTAGTATTTTTAGGTTTTAGTTTTTCTTAATAAATCAGATCTCAGCAGTTTGCTGGTGTGTCAGTCGTCGTTCTTGACGGGTGTGCTCCGGTGAGGTGCTGGTGATTGTTCTTAGTTGGTTTCCTTCGTGGGTGTCGGCGTTATGCCGTTTGCTTTCCCATCGGCTTCCTCCCCGATGGGTGTTTTCTCCCTTTTTTCTTGTTTCTTGCTACTCTGATCCAGGTACAATGGCGAGAAGGTGTTCGCTTGCGGGCTGCTGTTCCTGAGCTTCTTCTTGGATGCTTCGATTCCCATACTTGGGTTGACCGCCATCTGCTGCTGGTCCCTGTAATTTGTGGAATCGATTTTCGGTCAAGCCCGGTGTTGCTTAATCAAGATTTACGGCTGCGACCTCCTTTACTTCTGGTGCTCTGCTTGAGGCGGCCGCCGGGAGGACCGCCGGCGTGCCAATCGGCTGGCACAATGAAGCCCTCTTCCCAACTGCCTCACGGTGGATTTGTGGCGGTCAACTGCCCTCACCGTCTGGTCCTGATGCAGTTGGAGGCGTCCTTGCTGGAGGTGTTGGCTATGGAGCCCGATGCGTTCTTCTTCTCGCTGGAGCTTCTGCGGCGGCTGCAAGCTTTGCATTCGTGCCGGCGTGCTTCTTTGCTCAAGGACCTGTGTGTAATTTTTATTTCTTTTATGTCCTTTTGTTCTTGCTCAAGGGTCTATGTATTATCAATACTCTTGTAAGGACCTTTGTGCAAAAATGCCTCCTGTACCTCTGACAGAGCGGTAATAAGATGCTTCTAGCCCCTTGTGGGCGTGTTCCTTCAAAAAAAAAAAAAAAAAAAAAAAAGCTAATGCTAGCGCAATATGATATTATCCCCCATTATCAAAAATCATTGGTGCTCTGCTCAAAGGACGCAAGTGGATTGCCGTGCCTGTGTATAGCTAGCTGCCGTGGAAGTAGAAAAATCATTGGTGCTCTGCTCAAAGGACGCAAGTGGATTGCCGCCCAGCTCGTGGTGTGCTGTGTGCCTGTGTATAGTTAGCTGCCGTGGAAGTAGACCAGCAGAGAAGCAAGCAAAACCAAGCAGGTAGCAAGCAAGCAGCTCATCGATCGCTACTCCGACGGCGTGGACTAGCTACTCCGACGATCGTCGACGACGCCATGACATGGAGCAGCCGGGTGGATCCGGTGACCACCGTGGGCCAGCTCACCGGCGTCCACGCTCTGGGCCTGATCGCCATGATCGTGGAGCGGGTGGGCAAGGTCCGGCGGAACAAGGAGGAGTGCCGCGCGCTGGCCCAGGACGTCGAGGAGGTCAAGAGCCTCCTGGATCAGGCGCAGCTATCTCCCAACCGGGCGGTCGACGAGGTGGTGGAGAAGCTGGAGGCGACGCTCAGGGACGCGTGCGAGCTCGTCGCGTCCTGCGAGGCCAGCGGCTACTTCCGCCGCTTCTTCCGCTGCGACAAGGTGGCCGAGCAGTTTGGGCGCGTCAGGCAGAACATCCAGTTCTACATCATGCTGTTCCCGGTGCTCATCCACATCGACACCACCAAGCAACTCAACAGGATCCACGACATATTGCTCGATCGGGATCGGCTCCAGCCCCTTTTTTCAACACCTGTTTTACCTGTATGCCATTAAAAAAGATGGTCTAGACCTACATGCCACTAAAAAGTTCGAACGCACCCTGGTGCCATTCACCTAAACTTTTTTGTCTCGTGTGCCATTCCGTCTCTATTCCGTCTGATTTCCACCGTTTGCACCTCCTGACATGTGGGACCGGCCATGGAAACAACCCCGGCGCGCGTGCTCGCGGTCTCGCGTTCTGGGAGCCCGACGCGTCCCTGCTACCAGCGCAAGGACGCAGCCACGCACGTGCTGCCGCCGCCTGCTGCCAGCGCGAGGATGCAGCCGCGCACGCGTTGCCGTAGCCTGCTGCCAGCGCGAGGACGCCGCCGCGCACGCGCCCCTGGCTCCTCCAACAACCTCCACCGTTGAGAAACAAGCACCATTGGATGCCGAGCATGTCTTGCCAAATCCATGCGCACGTTTGGTGCGGGACTTGCACGGGAGCTCCTGCTCTTCCGATTCATCGCGGCTGTCTCACAAGCTTGTTGCTCTTTCGCGCGTTCGGGGCTGCCGCGCTGCGCTGTGGACCGTGCGTGGTTGCAGCAGGTGGCTTGGCAGGACGGCCGCGTCGTGGGGGGCGCGCCAAGGCCTCGTGAAGGGTGCGGCAGAGAGGCGTTGGTGGCGCGACGTGGTCTACGGGGCGAGCACGTGGCCGCGCGGCTGGGCTGCTCGGGGCAGGGGCGCAGGGCTCGCGGCGAGCAGCGGTGGCAGCTTCGGCATCCTGCTCCTCGAACTCGTCTCCGCCTCTCCGGCCCCTGCGACGTGCCGACGTCTACAGCTCTGCCTCCCTCCCTTCGGTCCATCTGGCCTTGCCGCTCCGCCTCCCTCCCTCCGCTCTGCCTCGACGCAGCCGGAACCGCCGCCGCCGCCACTAGAGTTCGACAGAGACGCGAGGGAGAGAGACAAGGCCGTGAGGAGATAAGGACAGAAGGGCAAGATGGTCATTTACATGGCCGGTCTCACATGTCAGGAGGTGCAAATGGTGGAAATCAGACGGAATAGAGACGGAATGGCACACGAGACAAAAAAGTTTAGGTGAATGGCACCAGGGTGCGTTCGAACTTTTTAGTGGCATGTAGGTCTAGACCATCTTTTTTAATGGCATACGGTAAAACTCTCTTTCAAGAAACTGATCAGGTAGGCCGCTCCTCCATCTCCATCTTCCATGCATGCATCCAAGAAATTGGAGCGAATTTCCTCTCTCTCTCTCTCTCCTCTCTCTCCTCTCTCTCTCTCTCTCTCTCTCTCTCTCTTTGTGATAGTATACTACTGACATAAGTATGTGTAGTTTACCGAAATTTACTCAATAAATTATATTAGGAGTGATATTTATGTGCAATCGTGTGCTGTGTGCATGCACTTCAACTTTGATTCAGTTATCACTTATCACATAAATATATCAGTAGTTATTATCTAATTTAATTTGTTTTGTTTCCAAATGCAGTGTGTGCCATCGTCGAGTAGGACGACCGTCCGAGTTCAACGGTCAGCACGATACAACATTCAGTTTTTTTTTTCCTTTTTCTTTTGGAGGGCTGGGCTATGATACATTACTCAGTTAATTTTCCTTTGCCAGTTTTTTAACACACCCGACGTGCAATGATGAGCTCAAACAAACAAGTTTGAAAAGCTGCTTTAAGAACGCTGAAAAGCTAGTTTTTGAGAAAATGAAGTACGTAAAAGCTGGAAAGCTTATCTAGAGATGCTCTCTGGCTTTTGACGTGCATAAAAGCTAAAAAAAACATATGTTATTACAAAAAGGCAGCAACCAAAATCCAAACATCCAGCATTTTTAAAAGCTCAAAAGCTCAATCCACTAGACAGGGTCTAAGATTAAAGTTAGCTAGGACTAAATTTTAGTTGGCTTTAGTCCATGTCTGTTTAATTCAGACAGTGAAAGGTTGAAGAGGTATACAACTCTTCCACCGTTTCATAGTTTGAGGACAAAATATAATCAGCGATCATTATGCTTTGAGCGAGAACATTAATTAAGAACCGAGGCACTAAATTCAACCATTACTTCTTTTTTAACTTTGTAACTATTGACCTGGCTCATATGCAGTCTGGTTGAACCGGAGAGGCCATGGGCAATCTAGGACGACAAACTCTTATTTTGCAATTAAAAAAATTCACACTCTGTATTTCTATCTGTCTCACTAACAGTGGTCCATGATTCACGAGTTATATACTTCCTAAATTTTTAAATTGTTGCCGTCATTGAATTTTTGAGTTGCATTTGATCATTTATTTTATTTAAAAAAATTATTATATATTTTGTTATGGTTTGTTTTATCACTAAAATAATTAAAATATAACTTATAAATTTACGTGTTTGCACTAATATTTTAAATAACAACAGTCAAATGTATATAACTTAAAAACTCAATGGCGATAACAATTTAAGAAGGGAGGGAATGTTTTATCTAAAGTATTCCCTATCTGTTCCCCGAAATTAAATTTTATGGGTCCGGTGTCTCCTGGGCGATTGATTGCCCCGGCCTATTTTGGGTCCGTCATCGCCGTGTCGCGGATGACCAACGTTGAGGCCCGGTGGCTCCTGCAGTGCCCGCGTCACTCCCAATAGGCAATACTGGCTGCCACTGCCAGTCTGCCACCACCACCTGTGCCCTGGACGGGCACCGCCGTGGCCCCGAAGCCACACCACCCTTGCTTCCTCCCGCATGCTGCATTGCGCAGGCACCGCGCGTGGGGCGCCGACCACCTGTTCGACGTTATGCCTAAATGGACTTCGAGTTGTATATAGAGAACTGTAGAAGTGCTACGATTACGTGGCAAACCTTAGGATGGGTGGCCCAATAGTGAAAGTTTTCTTTTACAACAAAATTCGATTTGTAGGCATGAAGTAACTGAAGATTACTCATTGAAGAGGCGTCGAGCCTTCGTCACTGAGCCTGTTCGGATACGTAAGGAGGATCCCGAAGGTACATTCCTCAAATCTACTTACGGAACTATCTTGACAAATATTTATCTGTTCTGCAATACTCATCAAAATTGACCGCATTATTTATTCAAATATACTTACATCCGCTACTTTCTCCGTTGCATAATTTCTCATTGCCCTTTCTTTTGTTTCTTCACTGCCCTCCAAGTTGTGCACCTAAGTGAATTTGTCGTGCTCCATTTACTTAAAGGTATTCTGGTCACTTTACGCTAAAAGAATGACAAGTATAAACAAAGGAGTACAAATACTGATATTGTGTCGTGTATTGATTTTATGTCGGTTTCTCGGCCTTATTGAGTCCGAAGAAAGATGGGGATTGAATACAGAGAGGGTAGAAGTTACCATCCATCCTGTCTCAGTTGACTGTCATCCAGAAGCTGTAGTTGCCTAGCCAATCGCCTAAGCATCCGGAGTTGCACTAGTTAGTAGGAGAAAATCGAATTAGGAAACAGGAACGTAAAGATCCCGAACTGAAAACTATGCTGGCAATTTTGATAACAAGATAACTCTGCAAAAGAAGATTTTTGTTGGATCATATTTAAATACTGCACCGTAGCCATAAAATGTGCATTACACGGATTCTTAAACAATATTCTTTGTAGGTAGGAGACTATTTCTCATGTACTTGCAGACATTTTTTTTAGAAATTACTTGCGAACCATTCAAGTTCCTCAGATGGATAGATGTTCAATGCAGGTACTATGAACATAGAGATTACTTGTGCATTCTCCACAAAAGATGATGGCCTATTTGAACCTAACACCGACGAGCTAACTGGTACTTCTTCCATTACTTTTTAGATCTTTTTACTGGTATCTGCGTTTAACAAAATAAGCTAATGAAGTTAAAGACAGAAGGTGTACTACTGTTGAATGTTACAAAACTGAATTTGATCCTCTCAAGGTATTGATGGATTATGCACAATTGTTTCAACCTGTTTTATATTTCCTTTCCCCACTTTGAACAGGTGCGGGGCTCTCGTCTTTTGATTTCCTCAGTTGGTAAACGCTACAGATAACTTCTCACGGGAAAATAAAATCGGCGAGGGTGGTTCCGGCCATGTTTATCGGGTAATATAAATGTTATCAGTTTGATGCAGCAAATAACAACCTTTGAATCAAATTGAAGTGGTCGCAAGAATGGATGGAAGGAGATTATAACTTGAATAATATATTGGTCACAATTTAGTACATTTTAGGGAGAAAGAGAGATATTGGTATGTATACAGTCATCATTATGCTGTACCTGCTTTTGCCAAGGTTAAAGAGGCAATGAGCACCAGCAAGAACATTTCCTTTGTGCAATTTACTCTAAAAGAAGTAGTACGCTTGAAATGTCCAGTCCACCTTACAGTCTGTACACTTTACAGCACCTTTTCAAATTTAAATCAGTAATTGACTGAAAATATCGATAGCTATTCTCAGTTTGATTGATGTATGCTACCTCTTTTAATTTACCAGGGACAATTACAAGAACGTCTGGTTGCTATCAAGAGATGCTTTGAGGAGTCATGTCCAGAGCGTTCATCTGACTTTCAGAATGAGATTAGATTTATCCCCAAGCTTCAGCACAGAAACATTGTAAAGCTTCTGGGATCTTGCACTGAAGGAAAAGCAAGGGTCCTGGTTTATGAATTCATGCCAAAGAAAAGCCTCGACAAATTCATATTTGGCATGTTTTTAATCACAAACTTGTTAACATTATATGTTTTTATTTACCTGGTCTGTTGAATTCCCACCTCAATTTTTTCTTGCTAATAATCCTGTTCTGCTGAACATTTTGCAGATGAAACGACAGGGGAATCTCTGAACTGGAACATATTATTTCAGATAATTGAGGGAATAGCTCAGGGGTTGGTGTATCTTCACTTGCACTCCGGGCTAAATATTATCCACAGGGATATCAAGCCAAGCAATATCCTGCTGGACTCTGAAATGAATCCTAAGATTGCTGACTTTGGAACAGCAAAAGAAGGCCATCTAGACAAGAGTAGAAGGGCAGACGTCGTTGCGGGAACATAGTAAGAACATTAAACGATTTGTTCGAACTTGTAACTCGTAAGCACTCTAATCTTTTGACATTTATTGAATCTTTCTTGTACCTATTTCAGTGGTTATATGGCTCCAGAGTATTCAAGCAAAGGTATCTTCTCAGCCAAGTCAGATGTGTTCAGCTTCGGCAGCCTGCTGCTTGAGATCCTAAGTGGAAAACGAAATGGGACATGCTACTCAAGCGGACGCAAGAGGTCCTTGAGTCTGCACGAGTATGTAAGTACAACCTTGAAGAGCTCCGCCAAGCTTCTTACTCCTGAAGAACAGTAACCATATGCAAAAAAAAATGTTACTGAATTCGTTGATGCAGGCATGGCACCTGATGTTCAAGGACAAGGAGGATGCACCAAAGAAGCTGATCCATCCATCGCTGCGCAGCGAACCGGAGCCTCGGGCGGCGCACATCTGGAGGTGCGTGCACATTGCTCTGCTGTGCGTTCAGAAGGATCCGGCCGACCGGCCCTCCATGAGGGACGTCGTGCTGATGCTCAACGGCGGCGGGGACAGTACGGTGTGCCGGCCTTTGCCGACTCCCAACCGGCCTGCGCGCCGGTATGGCGACGGCAAAATGATGCCGAGTTTGGCAGAGCTAATGCGTGATGACGATGACCGCGAGCGGCGCGATAAGACGATGGTGGCTGCACACAAGAGGTAGATGAAGGCACATAGAAATCAGAGCGTCACTGGTGTACTCGGCATCAGACATTCAGATTCATCGCAGATTGACTCCGGGTTGTTTCAAGCGCCCGCCGCATTTATCTTTCTAATCTTCAGGTTGTTGTTTCAGTCATGCAGCTCGAAACTATATCATCCTCAGATCATGATGTTTGAGAGGCATGATTGTACCATGACATGTATTTTTTTTTATATGTACCATGACATGTATTTGGTCGCACCCGAAACTGCATTTTCAGATTTGATACCGTTCCAGTGTGCAGAAAGAAAGTACGGTTAACAGTATTATTTCCTTGCGATCGGATTCTTCGATCCCGTGATGCGTTCCGGGGGCTTGATGCGCATGAAACGTGATGTTTTTCCATATGTCACCATATGGATTTATTCCAATAACAGGCCATTGAATGGCGGCCCACTTGGTGACTTTTTTAGCTACTATACTTCTGGGCTGAAATTCAATCATACGCAAGAAACCATAGAGTTTGGGCCATGAATGAAAGGATATTACAGTCTTATCATTGTTAAGATCATGATCATCTGTAACTATGATATCTGCTGATATTATAATTTCCTCTTTAGAAATATATATATGATGATCATCCATAGGTTTGGTTCAACAGGATTCTCACGTCATTAGAAGCATGGGAACCACCTCTAAAATGACAAATTTTCTTCCAAACGTAAGAAACAAGTGGGCAGGTAATTCGAGAGGAAAACGGTCATTCAAAACCCAGCCGTAATGAAAATCCCAAATTCCAGGCTTAAACTTCCCAGTGCATTAATAATTGATCCAACACATCTTGAATAGGCAGACAATACTTACATACTTGAACTGGAATCCAAATCAAATATGAAGCCAGAGAACAAACTTCAACTGTTGCTACACAGGTTCCACGTACAGGCTTTCTTTTGTTGCATGCAGAACACTCGAGCCATTGCAATAGATATTTTTTTTTAACTATAGACATGCAAAATGGATTGAAATAAAAGGGAGCTCAGCCCGACTTTGTATGATGCTTATATACCCAGAATGAAACAGCATCAGCGAATTCCCGTACAGTTTTATTCAGATACACTCAACCACATTTCATGGCCTATGGACTTCAGTCTGTGATTAACAAACAAATAACAAGGAAACAGCAGCCATTGATCCATTATTACTTACGACCTCTCATATGAAACCTAATCCTATATCTACAGGATACTTGCACAAGCAAAATTGGCCTCAGTGCTTGCTACTGATTCTGCAGAGATATCCATGGCCACCATGACCTTACCAACATCTTACGCCTTGGCCTGCATCAGAATGTCAACGAAAAATTACATGTGTATCATGGGATGCAGTAATTCTACGCAACAAGATTATTAACTCTTCATTATCTTATATTTCCGATTATTTTCTCTTTCCAGCTTTGCATGCAGATATCTCCTGTAGCTGTACTAGTTTAAGGTCAATGATCCTCAAAGAAATCAATCATATGATTCATATCTACTACTACTACAGTCGACATCCTGAATTTTTGGTGATATACGGGACCAGAAAGTAAGCAAGCATAAAACAGGTTAGCACATTGATAAAGCTGTCTTTTCTTGCACTTGTGTCATAGACATTTGTGATCACAGATAGGCTAACCAAAGTTTAGAAAACACATATTATTTCAGTAGATAATGGCAAGCACAACAAAATTGATATCTTAAAGCAGACAAATTACCTAGGAGTAAAGGAATGTGCCAAGTATGGCGATGGCAGCTCCTAGTGCATTGACAGGGCGGACAGGTGTGTGGAAGATAATGATTGATGAAACTATCACTGATATGCGCTTCATTGTGTTGCCAATGCTAAATGTCAATGGAGAAATCTGATCGAGAGACATGTAGGACACCTGGTTATACAAGTGGTAGAATACGCTCTGAGCAGCAACCCACCTATAAAATTCAATAGTAACACATCAGAATAATGTCAACGTAACTAATCATGATACAGCTCAAATTGTAAATGCTGAAATTCATTCAGAATAATATATCAGTCATTATCAAGTATGGTATTGAAGTTAACATAATATGCCCAATAAAAAACAAGCAAGAGGAAAGTGTTCGATAAGTAGTTCTTTTTAGAACAGCATGAATGTGAATGCCATTTCAAGATGTCCCATGCAAATTAGAATAATCTATCACATGAAAACAATGGGCGGGGGAAAAAAACAAAATATTTACCAGATAACATTGGGGCCAACTTCGGCAAGAGCCTTTTGCCAACCAGCAGCCCACATTTGAGGACCCTCCATGGCAATAGCAAATGGAGTGAGTATGACAAGGGACATTATCGATAGGCAAGCATAGTAATTCATGCCACTGACGGACTTCCCCTTCATGCCCCTCTTCGAGAAGATGTTGCGGAAAACAAATGCAAGATTGGAAATCATGGCACCCATAAATCCTGGTAGAAGGACAAATGGTGAACATTGGCATAAAGAAAATAAATATTAAAAAAGAACAGAGTCTTCCTCAGCCTGAGAAAGACTGTTGAAAAGAAAAACTGCAACTCACATGACACCTATTTTGTCATATTGTTAAGCTCAAGTTTAGGCATGAAACTTAGGAAGAAATAGGAGAAAATGGACATTGGCATGCACCTTCCGATTGAAAGGAGAATAATAACAGTTTTCCCAACCTGATTTCTCAAACTAAACAAGCTTGCATATTCTACCTTTTACTCACTTTTTGACGTTATCAGTTTCCGTAAGTCAATGTAAAGAGAATAGTTCATGAAAAGCACACACATACAGATAGGTGCTATAGCATAAGAGTAATTCAACTCATCAATCTGAGAACCTTATTTATCATGAGACTTACATTATTCTTTTTTTTTCTAAAATCTAACCATGACACTTATTCAGACATATGAATATAGCGACTACTGAGCGAAATAGAATGTCAAAAAATAGAGTTATACTTACCAACCATATTAAAGTTCAGCTCCGTGACAGCAGCTAGAGCACAGCCACCAATGATTGGGAGAAGGGAAAGATAGACAGGTACTGGGAATGTCTCCCCAAGGATGAACCTTGACACCAAAACACTGAATGCAGGTTCAGCACTTTTAATGATGTGTGTGAATGACACTGCCACCTTTGACATGCTCACTGTCGCAGCAACATGCCCAATTGTGTGCGCAACAGCAACCTTCATCCATTAGATTAATAAATTCAGTTACTCTAATCCAAAATGACACGGTTAAAAGTAATAAGTGACAAATGAAAATTTAACTCACCGGGAAAAGCACTTTCCAGAAATCTAGGTCAGTCTTGGGGGCTTCAACAAGCCGCGTGGCCCATGAGAAAAGCATCATCGCAGAGCCACAAGCAAGGGATAGCGTAGAGGTGAGCCAGGGGTACGGGAAAGCATTGAGAACCTTCTTGTTGTAAATGTTAAAGATCACATTAAGCGCCCACCAGGTCGCGAAATAGATGGAGATCTTTAACCTCTGAGCACCTTCCGAGGGGACCGGCACCACCTCAGCCTTGGACTCCTTGTCATCAGCTGCTGAAGCTGCACAACGGAACTCAAGAGGTTGCCTCTGAGGCTTGAGCTCAGCAGTGCGTGGACCATCTAGTGGTGCAAGGTAGAGTGGTCTGAGGGAGGAGACCACATATTTGGAGGGCTTGAGAGTGGAGACGGATGGAACCGAAGCAGACTTTGAGCGTAGACTGGAGCCAGCGAAGGCCGCAGGTGCAGGAGAGAGCCTCACAGAAGGTATCATGGCTTCTGCAGATCAACCAAGAAGTTTTTAAGATGGCAGTGGACGAAGTACAATGTAGAAAGTGACACAATTGGACTTTCCCTCCAGCCTCAAGGGTTGCACAAAACAAATTCTTCTTGGCGTTCCTCTGAATAAAACCTTTCTATGAATTGCTTAAATGAGTGTGTCAGCGCTATACAGAAAGTGACATGTAAAATTTTCATATAATATAAGGGCCCCTCTAAAGAATTTCTTGTTCTTTATTTGGTCAAAGGCGTCCCTTGATGCAACTGCAAGAACGAAACAATTATGCATAAACCCCTACACAGCAATTCATATGCATAGCACTAAGAGAGCAAAATAGAACACAATTCCTACACGCCAAAGCCATCACCATCCGAAACATCAAAATCCCCAAACGCTAAAATCTAAAATTCAGGGTGAGACCACACAGCAACGAATACTCTTGTTTTCGTGCGGTAATCCGCACGTAAGGGCGTCACTTGCCCCCTTGCGTAAAAGGCTCCAACACCCGTGATCTACTCAGGCAGATTTCACATGCAAAGGGTCGCTGTACCCAAAAATCGGGCCAAAAAGGAACAGGACGGCGGCGCCGTAGGCTGTTACAGCGGCCAGGCCGGCGCCGGCAGGTGGTGGCCGCCGGAGGGGAAGGTCACGGCAGCGGTTGCCGGCGGCGGCCCGCTGCTCCCCGGGTGTAAGATCAACTACAGTCTATGCAGAAAAGTAATACCAAAAGAAGAAGAAAAAACTTTTAAGGATCAAAAGAACGGATCTTTACCTTTCCTTCCACCAACCAGCCACGACCAGTTCCCCGGATCAAACCAGAGACGGCAGGATCAATCCGCCAGGCCGGCTCAAGAACCAAATCACCGCAGTACACGACGGCGGATAAATAAAGGCCCTTTCGCGGCGGATTCAAGGAGGCGGGTGGCCTCGGACAGATAAGCGGAGTGCCGGGGATCGCACGCCGCGGCCCCTCGGAACCTGAGATAGGAATTCGGAGATCACAAGGAAGAGGAGAGGGAGAGGAGGACCGGAGGCGGAGTGGTTCGGCTGCTCCTCCGGCCACGACTGTATAAAGGGGAAGGTGGCGGCTCACGGCTGGTAGGCGCAGGTGCGTTTCTTTGTTTATTTTTTTTTCGTCCCTGATGGGTTAGGTTAGCAAGGTTGGTGAAGTGCGGGGCCTTTATGTAAATGTCTTTTCTAGGGAGACCAGCCGGAGTGACCACAGATCTTTGGTTGCACATGGGTTCGGTTTGGGGTTTTTCGTGTGGAACAGTGGGTGGTGGGGCATGCGGTCCATGTGGAGCCCGTTTTGTAAATTTATGATTTGCATGATTATTAGAAGCTTACTTAGATTTTGGTGTGGGTCAGAACAGTATGTTATTAAGAGGATGTGCTCCTAGATCATGTACCCTTTTTTGTGTGTCTACTGTCTAGATCATATATCCATTTCATCAGCTATTTTCATGCTCATCAATGTGTGAGTTCCTAATATAAACATTCTTTTTGAGTTCCTAATATATACATTATTTTCTGCCAATCCTTTTAAGCAAGTATTAGAGGTATATAAGGTTTGCTCAAAACAGCTTTCCACATATTAACTTTGATGCCTTCGTTCCATCGTATAAAATGGATTGTAGATGTCCTGCTAACTTTTCATCTAAAACTTTGATATTTTCATATCGAATATGATCAAACATTTCGAAATTTAAGTTGGAAATATGGTAAGTATTTCCTGTATGAAAAACTTAGCAGCATTAACCACATGTTTCTATATATTGTACATTATGACTCATAACTTTGTTTTGTCCACACATAAAAGAAAAGACGAAGTGCAATAATATAGATTCCATGTGCACCACAGAAGCTTCTTTGTACTACCCTTAACATGAGCATCTTTTGTTTTTTTGCTTGTGCACTATGAAGTGTTATTATACACAAGAGCATCTTTCGCATACAAATATCAGGATGTAGTAGCCTCGTGAAAAATTACGAACATCTATAATTAAAAAAGTACAATCCATACTTGCTTTTATAAAAACCAATCTACTCTCTTTAAAATTTAAAAATAATAATAATAAGAAAGAAAGAATCCATTCACGTGAAACAATAGTTCTGACTTCACTATCAGCTCCTCTGTTTCTTCGTATGCAAGCAATTACTAGCATCTCTGAGGTTGAGCTTACAAAGCCAATGACCACAGAAAGAGGTTTGGTGCGAGCATATTCCCAAAGCCAATGTCCTGCTAACTTTTCATCTAAGACTTTGATATTTTTCATTGCAATATGAGTGTAATTTCAAAATTTTAAGTTTGAACTATTGTATTTCCTCCATGACAACCTTTTCAGTACTCATTTCATATCAATGCCTTCGTAATTAAATTATGACAGATCATTTGCCTAACTTTGTTTTATCCGAACTAAAAAAAAGAAACTGCAATAATACAGATTCCATGTGCACTACAGAAGCTTCTTTGTCCTACCCTTATCATGACCATCCTTCGCATGCAAATATCAGGATCCAGCGGCCTGATGAAAATTATTACAAATACCTATAGTAAAGAAGTACAATTCGTACTTGCTTTTATTAAAAACCATTACTTTCTCTTTATAGAAACTATATAATAAAAAAGAAATAATCCATTCACGTGAAACAATAGTAGTTCAGTTTTCACAATCTGCTCTACTGTTTCTTCGTATGCAAGCAATTACCGGCATCTCCGAGGTTGAGCGTGCAAATCCGAAGACCACAGAGAAGAGGTTTGGTGCGAGCATATTCCCAAAGCGTCCCCAATTTTCCAGGGGAGCCAGTGAGCCCTCAAACGCACCGGAATGGCATCGCTTTGGGGGCTGCTCCATGGAAATTTTTGGCCCCTGGGGCCTGCTGAACCGTGGCGGCTCTCTGCTAATTCAAGAGGTCAACACCTCAACGGCCGTGCATAGTGACACGATGACATCACATGCAGTTGCTGTTGTTAGCAGACTTCACCAAATCGTCCTTTTGCTCTTGCTTAGTACTTCTCTCAAAGTTAATTAGGATAACCTTATGTTCATCATGATTGTGTCCATTGCATCTGTACGGATATCCACAAGATTTCATGACCTTGCTGCATCAGTGGCTTGATTTTTGTCTTAAGCTTAGTCACACAGATAGAGAGATTGAGAGAGTCCAAACAATAGCAATTTTTTCTAGGAGCAGCCGCTTAACTTGTTTAATCATATCATCAGAAAACTAAGCAGGCTCCTTTGGTAGGAAACGAAAAGAAAAAAGAAAAAGAAGCTAATTAAGCAGCCTGTTGTTGGCAGGGTGGGTTAGTCAGCGGCCAATAGCAGTCGCTGAGAAAGACGTCGATTTTGATCATGCGTACCTTTCATACGGCACCTTTTCTTGTGCTTGTCCGCTGGCATGAGAACTGCCGCCTCCATCCCTCGCCACCAACGCCGACGGAACTGCTCGTCAAAGACCAAGGCTGCGTGCGTGGTTTTCAACGGAGAATTTCGTTCAGCTAGTCAAGTTTACAGGCATGCTTCTTTGGTGTTGCGTCTCTGCCTCCCTTGTAGTACTACGTGGGTGGACAGGCTTTGCTCCTCAGCTCCTGTCCTTCGACGACAGTGACGAACTCTTCGATGTGGTTTCGAATTTTTGCACTTCGTCGTAGCCGCCAACATGCGAGGACCAGACCGATGTGCACCTTGGGAAATCACTGAACGGCTGTTTTTTTACATCCATGTGGCTTTTGCGCGTACTTGTTCGTACTCGTAGTAGCTGCCGAAACAATCACGGGAACGTAATCTTTGACGTTGTTCATTCCTGCTGCTGAACTCGCTGATCATTCGTTTTGTCACCTGACCTGAGTGTGTTTTTTTGTGTTCCAAGCTTTGACCCCGGATTAATTTGTTCAAATTAGGCTCGAAATGGGCTCACAGACAGTCAGACATGGGCCGGGCAACAATTTTTTTTGACCTCAACATGGGCCGGGCAACTTGACAAGGCAGAAAATGTTCATATGCTCTGATTAAATTTCACTCTCGGTGAAGCAGAGCTGTATAGCCAACCTGTCCAAAACAAGGACATAGAAATGTGCAAAAAAAAAAAGACCGAGAAATGTGTATTCTTAAACTTTTTCTTCCCTCAACTGATAACAAATAACGACAGAGAAATGTGCATTCTGACCCTCGCACAAAAAAAATGTGTATCTGACACTGAATGTACGTAAACGAACTATTGTACTTCATACGGTGAATTATATTTCGGGCAGCTGTATATGGACGAAATATTGTAGCCCACGTTGCGAATCAAGGCATGTGGTTACACCGACACGAAGAAAAAGAAGCGATATATGAATACATGTACCGATATACATATACAAACATATAGTACAAATCATGATGGACATTGGAAAAATTAAGACGCGAAGATTTCCAACTTAAATGAATGAACGAATGGGCACTAAAACAGGTGTTCTCGTGGGTTTTGATTAAAAAAAAAAGGGAGCTTCTGAAACTGCTTGAGCCAACAGTTTCGTCCACGGCAGAGTCTGCTGGTACTTTGTTTTCTGAAGAAATGGAACGGTCTGCACACTACAATTTGGCAACAAGCCTGATATTCGTACAATGAACGCAACATTGCTGATTCCTCCACAACCATCGGCTTTGATGTCAAGCTGCTTAAGAAGAACACGGCATTTCTCATCGGTAGTCACAACCATGGCAAGAGTTCACTCTTCATCATGTCTGCAAAGAGAATTGCGACGATGATTCGATGGTGATGTATGCCCCATTTGACGATCCTGTATCTATACTGGTCACTTATTCGAAGTAAGTCCATTTATTAGCAGCAGTCGAAGTCTAATCTGGAGCATCGTGCTTGATATACAATTCACAAAAATCTGGCGTTGCATAAGCCCAATTCAGTGCACCGAGTCCATGATCTCGTTCTATCAACAGACTTTGGCTGCTCTGTTCTTCTCCATCTCTGGCTCCTTCCTCTGCATTCACCAACTCGGCTGCTTCTGTTAAACCAGTCCTCTCTGATTCCTTTCACCGAACAGACCAAACCATTCTGCAGCTAGGATCAACCACGTAATGGCTTCCCACACGCGCTCCCTCAGTTTCCTCTTCGTCGCCACCGCCGGTAGCCTCTTCTTCGAGACGGACGGGGCCGTGGTCGCGGAAGACGTCGCCTTCCTCGCCAACCGTCTCGGGCCGCCGAGCAAGCGTTGGGATCTCAACATACAGGCCGTTGTATCGGACCTCCATTCCTTGCGCCAGCTTCGAGCTTTGCCTCGCGTCGTCCGCCGGCGCAGTGGAGTGCAGCTTCTCGGCTTGATCGGAGGCGGAGCCGAGGCCCGGACATCGCTTCGTCACGGAGAGGATGGAAGCGCGACAGGGGAGATTCGGAGCGGAATGGACAGGGGAGAGCTGGAAGCGGAGCGGATATCCCATCTCATTCGCCGTGAACACGACCGTCGCCGCCGTGGACGGGGAAGGGAGGCAAGCGGAAGTGATCCCAGGCGGCCAGGGGGGGTCTATGTAAAACCCTGGATCGCGATTAATAATCGCGATCCATTTTAGGGTGTTTTTATAAATTATTGGATCGCGATTAATTTTTGCGACCCAAATGAGGGGTTTTTCGTAAATATGGCCGAGTAGGACGGATTTCTACCGTTGGATACAAAACATACGGTCCAGATTGATCATGCAGAGCTTTAACCATGGCCATGGGCCCATGGCGGCGGACATCCCCCGTCCCCGTATACATGCGTGACGGCGCCGCCAATTCGGGCGGCGGCGGCGCGGCCGTGACTCGCACGCCGCGAGGTTCTAGTCCATTGCTGAGACCACAGATCTACAGAGCTCCGCACCATCGCCCCCTTACGAGTTCATCAGCTAAGTCGGGGGAGCCACGTCGCTCGACAGCACCCTCCCTCTTCGTCCGACCCGTGCTACCACCACGTTCTCGGGGAGCCGCCCCAATCGAGGGTCGCTAATCCGCCGCCGCCCTTTGCGCCCCTGACGGGATACGACGACGCCGTGCAGCTCCTCTGGGACTGGGAGCCGAGGTAAGAATTTAGCATTCAATTTATGTGACGCAGCAGATGTTGAATTGAGTTGGATGTGGCCTACACATTTTGATCGCTGCTTGCGTCTTGGGAAATGAATCGAAATGAGGGTGTTTGTTTCAAAGTTCATGGCGACCATAAGACGTCTTACTTCATTAGCAATGCATAAACCACAGTGTTAACGGAAGTAGCATATTGGTTACGAATGATGTGCAGTTTTCATTATGTGCATTTACTTAATCTTCTTCACTGGTGGAAAGTGGCAAAGTTAATTATAAATGGTATAAAATGAAAGATAAGTACTTTAGCTGCATCCATATCCATGCTCTTCGAGATGAAATCTACAAGAGACGGGAATATGAGATATATATAGAGCAAACAATACTTGTGAAAAAAACATGTTAGCAGCGCAACCAAACAATAATTTAGATGTGCACTCTATAAGTTTCGGCGAATCAAAATTCTGAAAACCGGGAATAAAGATAGAATCAAATAATAAATTCATGAATGGTACCAAATTCCTTTCATTGTTATACTACAAAAAATAATCAAAGATAAATTTTATGCGATTTTCCAGCTTTCGTGGAACTGTCTTTTACGAACTTGATTGTAGAAGTACAACTTTAGATAGAAGAAAGTTACCACAAAACTACGTATTTAAGGGCCATGGCTTGCCAACTTTATTTCTGAAAACTAGGCCCCCTTGCAGTGAAAGAATCCATAGAGCTGGGAACGGATAGCCTTATACTACTATAGAAAGACAAATGAAAAGTAAAATTAAATGCAGCTTGGAGTTCCCTAAATCTAATATTTCGTTGTTTCAACGGAAACATTGTTTTATTTTCATATCTCTATTCTCCTATTTTTAAAGAACTGAATGTCCACCCTCTGCGAATGCAAGGGTTAACTGCTAGCATCAACAAACTGGGTAGCTCTTGGCACGTATTTTCAGATATGAATGCGGAGTACATGTCAACTTATTTGCAAATAGCATTTCTTTTTAAGCCTAGTTGCAATATCTTGTGTCAACTGCCAAGCCCGACCACTATGGATATCATGTGATGAGCGGTTGACCGAGCTGTCTTTGGACACTAGCGAGTGTCGCATCCTTAAAAATGATGACTTGGCATCGTTCGCCGTGGGTCAACGAACGCCATAACAGATCAAGCACTCGGGACGAGCCATTGCCATTGTTTAATTAAGTCTCCTCACATGGATTAGATGCCCATTGGTCTGCATTAGTTTGAAAGAAGGAAAATTAATAGCTGCTCTGCCGCATGGAGCTAGCATAGATCAGCTGCTCTGCCTTGACGAGAGGTGAAGGCGGTTGCAGAGCTAGACCGAAAACTGAGCGGCCAATTGCTCTACTAGCTGTTGTTTCGCCATGTTTTTCCGCCTCTTCAATCGTTCAATCATGTTTTTCCGCCTCCTCCTTGGCCCTCTCTTGGTTTGGCCATTTCGCGAAAAGACATTTGTCAAAAAGACATTTATCCAAGGCTTGTTCGAGCGGAGTCCACTAAACTCTTGGCACTCTTCGGTGGTGCGATTGTTTTTGAGATGGATTATGGAAGTGGTTGTAAGGGAATCCATGCGGCTGCCCAACGCTTTCACTCAAGGACGACGCGCGAGCTGGACCAATGATGCAGAAGGCAAGAAGATACCGGAGGTGGCGATCAACTTTGGGCTGCTAGCGGAGGCATTTCTGCAGTTGCTAGCGTCGGGACTCGGGGTGATCGCTCTGGTCTGGGCTACAGTAGTCCTGCTCAGCGGCTTCTCCACCGTGCTCCTGAAAATTGACTTCTGGTTCGTCACGGCCATCGTGTTGATTGAAACCGCCAGGTAACTTGCTCACATGCCCAGCCAACGAGAGCCATGAACTTCTTCTTGGCTTCATCTTTTTTATTATTATTATTATTTTTTTTTTTTTTTTTTGCGAAGGGGGGATTGTATTAAAATATAAAGCACAGTACACCCGCACCTTTACAGGGACACCCCTGAGGAACTTTTACAACACAACCCTCAAAGAAAAAGAAATTACAGACAGGTCCTTCTTCTTCTCGGATTGCGTCGATCCCCAATCTTCTCACCGCCGACGTCCACCGGCAGCAGCGACTGACCTTCTCCTCCCTCCCAGCTCGCGACCACAACGCATTGTTGGAATAGCCGATTAGATGGGCAAGCATACCCATGTCACGACGAGCGCCCCGAGCCGGCCATCGCGACGACGGGAAGAAGGAGCAGAGTCGAACCACCACCACCGAGGAATCCGCAGATCGAAGCAAAACACCGAAGAAATCGGCCTCGAAACTCGACGCCGATAGCCCGGAAACGAGATCAACCGTCGCAAGCAACGCCGGCGACGGTGACCAAAAGATCCTCCACCCTTTCGCAAAAGAAACGGAGGAACACACACTCCACACGGACTCACCGAGCAAGAAGACGTCGCCGACGACTCCGCCTCCGCCAGATCCGCCGCGGGAGAAGCTACATCCGACCGCCATCACGGAGATGACGGCGGAACCCTAACCCTAACCTATACTAGTAGCTATATATAGGCTAGAAAAGGGAGCCGGACGGCCGCTCCGTCGCTCCCCCGTCCCTCCGAAGCCCTGCGGGCCGCCGGAGGGGAGGGCGAGCGAGGGGAGCAGCCGCCGGCGAGGAATCGCTCCCGGTTCGCCTCTCTCTACTGTAGCAGGGGAGGTTTCGCGAGAGTGTCTCCCTAATGGTTTGAATCTTTTTTATTATTATTATTATTCTGGAACAAGTTTTCAATTGACGAGCTTTGGTTTCTGTATTACTTTATTTCCACGATTTTAATTATCTGCTTAGAAGTATATATATGTGAGATACAGTAATGCTATGATACCTTTGCACGATTCCTCATTGGCACGCGTGCGCGCGTTGCCCTCCGCGCGTGGCGAGCTGCGCCGAGTGGCTGGTTCCAGCAGCACGTGCACATGGTGGGCCCGTGCGGGGACGCGCGGCAGCGGAAGGACGTGCGTTGATGCATGCAGTGCACTCGTGGACCGAGACGTGCGCACGCATATAGGGACCGTGCACATGAGTGGGGACCGGAGGTGGGAAAAAGTTTGGGGTAGGAAGTTTTGTTGTAACTTTTTGACACAAAAATTTCCAAAAAAATTGCATTGAAATTTTTTGAGACAAAAGTTTTTTAGAAAAGTTACACCGAAACTCTTTGAGACAAAAGTTTCCAGAAAAGTTACACAGAAACTTTCCCAAAATAGAAAGGTGGTGGGAATGAAACTTTCCTAAAAAGGAAAGTTGCTGGCTGGGGGCTCTCGCGCGCGCGCGGCCGTCCTGGCGCGCGCGCGCGGAATAGCCGCGCCCTTTGAAATCAGACAAAAAGGGGTAGAACAACGCCCTTTGTGCAGAGTCTGGCTATAGTGCTAATGTCCTATTTAACGTTAAACATCCTCTTTTGCTCGCAATTCCACCTGAACATGGTCAAAGCACTCCCTAAACACATTTCATCAAGTGTAGAGACTAGAGAGAGCACACACACTGTTGGCCGTCTTGCTTCATTATTATTTGTGCAACTTTGTTCTCCATCCGTTTCAACTGCAATAAGTTTTTTAACTATAGGAATTCAATATGGCACAATGGACGGGTGGGGATATGATGGCCCCATCGTGTACTTTCATGGTAATTCATGCAAAGAGGATTTATTTATAGGAGCCTTAATGTCCAAAATAATGGCCATTAGTTTTTCCCAACTAATGGCCATTAGTTTGATCTGACGGTCTAGATCTGATCTTAAAGATCCACTACTAATGGCCATTATTTTATCAAATTGAGGGTAATATCGGAAAAAAAAGAATGGTAGACTTGTAATACGCAATAATATTTTTATAAATAAAGTCAAACTCGTAATCTAATTAATTCCTAATGCTTATTAATATAGTAAATAATTTGTTCATCATTATTATTATTTTGTATGACGTGGTAGCTATCTTTCGTGACATAAAACATAAATTTCACTTAATTATAGTGTAAATTACAAATATACCCTTGAACTAATGGCCATTAGTTGTGTCAAGCTAATGGCCATTATTTTGGATAGCAAAACTCCTCTTTGAGCATTTTTACTATCCAAAATAATGATCATTAGTTTGTTTAAACTAATGGCCAGTAGTTTCAAGGTAGTTTTGGAATTGCACTATTAAGTAAATAATTTACGTTTTATGCCACAAAAGCGGTTATCTTGAAATGACAAGAGAAGAACCTTAACCTTACCGCAGTAATAATAATGAACACATTATTTACTAGTAGATTAATAAACATCAGGGATTAATAAGATTACTAGTTTGATTTTAGCTATAAAACTATTTATTACAAATCTGCCACTGTTATTTTTTCTAAATTTTCCCTCAATTTGAAAAAACTAATGGTCATTAGTAGTGAATTTTTGAGATCGGACCTATACTGTGGGATCAAACTAACTTTTTTTTTTGTTCCAACCTGTTCATTTGTTTTTGTGAGTTTTTCCAAACAAGTCAGTTTTTGACGGACTTTCTGAATGAAAACCATTAAGTGTCATAGCAGTCGTCTTATGCAAACACGGACTGATCAAACTTCCATTTAGGATCGTCGGCTACAACTCGGGACCTGAGGTCAGATTCTTTGTTGATGTTTTTACAAAAATCTCTCAAAGTAAGTTTGCGCGGGGCACAGGGATAACAGATGCCGTACTCGCAATACCTGGAGCTCCCATTTTCGCAGCAGTAGCCCTCATATCACTATCAATCTTGCGCATTGTGGTAATTTTCGGGGGAAGTAGTTATGGACATTACGATACTAGTGACTGTAAGCGCATTGTGGTTGTTTTCGGGGGGCATAGTTATGGACATTACGATACTAGTACTAGTGACTATAAGCCCAGCAAAGGCAATATAAAGCCAGCGCTCCTCTTGTTCTACATACTAGTGCTCGTTCAAGGTGGTTTGTTCATCTTATGGTTTTTAGTTGCGGTGCTTCGTTCGTCACTCACTGAAGAAATGGGTGAGCAGTATTTTGGAGTCAAAGAAGTGGGAAGAAAATGGATTGATAGATATGTTGTCGCCACAGCTGACACATGCATACAAAAAGGCGTGGTTAGCACTATCAACACGACTCTCGTCTCCTTCGCAGCAGAATTGCTGCAAGCTGAAGTCACAGATGAGCATCTCTTGGCAGTTGTACTGCTACATGCGGTGATTACAAGGAAAGAACGCACAGCTGGTGCAGTTCAGCAGATATGTGCTTCTGAACAGGCACTTGGCAGACTGTTCAGGATCTTAAGATCGGAAGAAAAGCCCTATAATGAAGATATCAAGGCCTTAACTGCAGACATCATTGCGAAGCTATCGAGCAAGTTGTGCCTAGCTGACTTACCGGGAGCAGCTAACGGCATATCATCCCTACTTGATGCTCATTCGATGAAGACAGCAGCGGATCCAGACAGCAACAATAATTTGCAGTCGCCGGGTGAGAATCATGGCATCCGTGCACGGGTTCCAGATTTGCCGCCAAAAATAACGCCTGATGAGAATCAAGGCATCGGTGCAGGAGATTTGTCATCAAAAATAGCACCCGGCGCGAATCAAGGCATCAGTGCAGGAGGTCCAGATTTGGCATCAGAAATAATGCCTCGTGCGAGTGAAGGCATTAGTGTAGGAGTTCGAGGTTGCCCATTAGGAGTAACACCTAGTGTGAATCAAGGCATCACCGTAGGGTTTCCAAATTTGCGACCAGAAGTAACGCCATGTGAAAACCAAGGCATCAGGGCAGGAGTTCTAGCTTTACCACTAGAAATAACAAAGAGTGAAGATCAATGCATCAATGCAGGATTTCCAGAATTGCCACTAAAAATAACACAAGGTGAAGATCAATGCATCAGTGCAGGAGTTCCAGATTTGTCTTCAGAAATTAAGCCTAGTACGAATCAAGGCATCAGTGCAGTAGTTCCAGATTTGTCGTCAGAAATAAAGCCTGATACGAATCAAGGCATCAGTGCAGGACTTCCAGATTTGTCATTAGAAGTAACGCCTAGTGAGAATCGAGCCATCAGTGCGGGAGTCCTAGATTTGCCACCAGAAGTAACCCTATTTGAAACTCAACGCATCAATGTAGGAGTTCTTGATTTGTCATTAGAAACAATGCCAGGTGCGAATCAAGGCATTGGTGCAGGAATTCCAGTATTGATATCAGAAGTAACACCTCGTGTGAATCAAGGCGTACGTGCAGGAGTTCCAAATTTGCCACGAGAAGTAATGCCAAATGAAAATCATGGCATCAGTGCAGGAGTTCTAGATTCGACACCAGAAGCAACACATATTGAAAATAAACTCATCAGTGCAGGGGTTACAGATTTACCACCAGAAATAACACCAGGTGAAGATCAACACATCAGTGCAAGAGTTCCAGATACGCCACCAGAAATAACGCAAGTTTCAAATATGCCACCAGAAATAACACCAGGTGAAGATAAATGCATCAGGGCAGGAGCGCCATATTTATCATCAAAAATAATGCAAGGTGCGAATCAAGGCATCAGTGCAGGAGTTCCAGATTTGTCATTAGAAGTAATGTATGGTGTGAATCGAGGCATTAGTGCAGGAGTTCCAGTGCCATTAGAAGTAACGCCTGGTGCAAATCAAGACATCAGTGTAGGAGTTATAGATTTGCCACTAGATGTAACTCCATGTGAAGATGAACTCATCAATGCAGGAGGTCCAACTTTGACACCAGAAATAATATCAGATGAAGATCAATGCGTCGGTGCCGGGGTTCCAAATTCGTCATCAGAAATAATGCAAATCATCAGTGCAATCATTGCAGGAGTTCCAACTTCGTCACTGGAAATAAAGCCGCTCGGTAAAAATCAAAGCATCAAATCAAAACCGGCTGCCGGCGTCAACAATAACCAGCAGAGCATCGTTGTCAACATTGAAGATGAACAAGCCAATGACAATTATCTTTTGAGAGCGCTCAGGAAGCCTCTAATTGTCCATGGCCTGCTCATTCTTGTCAAGCTCGCTAAGAATCCCGGCAACGCCAAGGAGATATTCAGCACCAATGGCCTCTTTTCCATGATCACTGCCCCTATTAGTAAGGAGTTGTATAAATTGTTCAGAGATGATAACACCGCAATTGAAATAACCGAAAAATCACTGCAAGTGGTGAGTAAGCTTGTCAGCGGAACAGATGAAACCAACAAAAAGATACGTCAAGAGATTCGCAGCAGTGGGTTAGCACTGAATACCATTCGGCCAATATTGACAGAGGACCGCAGGTACGACATGCTAAAGGTTCCAGCGATCAAGATCCTTACGAAGCTCATTCTGACTGATCCCAGCAGAAATAACAGCGCTATTGTTGATTTCATCAATGAGTTGATGGGCTTATTCTTCGACTGCAAGAATGACAATATCCTTAGGAAGACCGCAGGGAAAGCACTGGCTTCGTTGGCGATGGACAGTAAGTTATACTGTGAGAAGGTCTTCAAATATAATGATTCAGTAGTTGAGCAGTTCTCAAATATGCTTTCTGATTCAAGAAAGAAGACTGCAATAGCAAACCTGTTGATGCAGTTTTGTGCATTACGTTCTGAACAAGCAAGACGTCATCTTGCAGCAGTCAAGACGAAAATTCTTCAGGAGGTAATGATACAAAATTTAAACTAGTCTTATGTTTGTCATTTGTATAAGAAATTATGTATTACATTTATAATCTATTTTCGCCATAAATTTTAGACTTTGGTAGATTATTAATATTATATTCTTTATGTATCCTTGATTACTAATTGCTAGTACAATATAGAAATTATTGAAATCGCAATATCTGAAATTAGATTTTGAGAGAAAAATTATATACATTGGTTGTTCAAAGAATCTATCAAAGCATCTATAAGGGTGCTGTTGACTAAGTTGAAACAATTCTTTGCAATTTTGGTAACACGCATATGTTGTGACATGACACTGTAGATAGAGAGCGCCAACAAGGAAATGGTGAGATCCATAATTTCCAGCATAATAACATCTTTCTTGGTTTCAAACTATGAAGTTAAGACTAGGTAAACAGAACATTAATATAAAGTTCAGCAGTTGAATTCTTGTAAAAAACATATACTTGGTTGAGCAAAGGTAATTCCAAACAGTTAATCATTATGTGGCCAGTTGATCAGTGTTTAATAAATCGAAGGCCGGGTGTTCTTTTTTAAGAGTGTCTAGAATTTTCCTTTTTTTCATCATATATTTAAAGTACCTTCTTCTACTGATTTTCCCATTGCCTGGCAGCTGCTCAAAACTATATGCAACGTGGAACCAGAAACGAGCTCAAACCAGCCTGATCTTCCACAAAAGTGGCCATGGCTTGCTGCAGTTGAGGATTTCGTGCCCGGCGTCGGCACTTTATCAACTGAAGACAGACGAGATCAGAGCGGATGCAACTCTGTTCCACTCGAACCTGGCAGGAGGAAAACTCTAGTGGCCTTTTTAGGCCTTGCCGTCCAGATGTGTGAGTGTGACAAACTCCTCGATGCAACTGACTTCGATGACGCAGTTAAGCAGATTTTCAGCTCTAAAGCTGAGCTAGAAATGCAGAACTCCCACCCTTCCAATTTGGATTTGGTCGTCGTAGACAAGATCAAGGAGGTCATAGAACTGTGCAATAAAGAATCGGTTGCTCTACTGAAGGGAAAGGGCCCCGCTGCTGATTACCTAGTGATAGTCAAGTCAGTAACAAAATTGTGTGCGTGGGTAGTGCGGACCAACCCAAACTATGTCAGATACTTTCAGGAGAACAACATCGCCCAGAAACTGGAAGATGCCCTGGAAGCCATGAGAGGACTAGAAATGGCTCTGCTCCTGTCATGCCGCGAACCAGTCAAAGATGACGAGATATACGTGAAGGGCAAGCCACTTCTACAAGATCCGAAATTGCAAAATGAGATGCGAAAGGTCAAATATGATGCAAATGCAATCTCGAATCGGCACGACGGCGATTGCGAGACATACGAGAAGGGTAAGCCACCTCTACCAACCACGGGACTCCCGAAATTGCCGTTGGAGGAGATGCAAGACTGTTGCAAGGAAGCAACTGAAAAGGCTGTCTCCACAATCAATGTTATGGTTCCTAAAAAGGTTTCTGATTTCTATCATCCCCGCATGGCATGATTTTTTGCACCCCCCCCCCCCCCCCCCCCCCCCCCGGGGATTTGTTTTCTTTATACTTTTCATTTATGCTTGCAGAATCTTCTAGAAGCGCAAGTCTACACAATGTCCGACTCCTTAACATCCAAGATTGGCGGGACCAACAAAGAAAATTATGGAGATTTTTATGACATGAATTCTGATTTGTCCTACGGAAGCTTTGGCAGAGCTGGTTCTGTGGGCTCAATAGGATTGAGGAACCTTGGGAATACTTGCTTTATGAACAGTTCAATCCAATGTTTGGCTCACACACCAAAGCTTGTTGATTATTTCCTTGGTGATTATGCCAGAGATATAAATCGGAAATCGGGACTGAATGTATGTTGCTTTTTTTGTTAGCATTTTTTCCTTGAAACAGCTAGATATCGTTTACTGACTCTTCTGTTAACTAGGGCGAACTTGCTTCGGCGTTTGGAAAGTTGTTGAGGAGCTTATGGACCCCTGATAGAAAACCAGTTGCACTTGCACCACATCACTTCAAGTCAAAAATTGACCGTTTTGCTCCTCAGTTCAGAGGCTTTGATCAGCATGACTCACAGGAGCTTCTCTCATTTTTATTGGAAGGTCTCCATAAAGATCTTAACCAGGTGAAATGCAAACCTTATAAAGAAACCAAAGAAGCTAGTGACCGTCACTGGAGCAACCATTTAGATTGCAACGACTCTGTGATAGTTGATACTTGCCATGTAAGTAACTAAGTTTCAATCCCTTTTTAAACTTCTAACTTCCTAAGACAATGGCATGTATGTAGCACCTTTGTGATTGTAACCTTGTATCTGTCAATTGATTTCATAAACCATTTATTATTGTTATTATTATTATTGTTGTTGTTGTTGTTGAACTGAATAGGCCATTTATTACTTGACTTAAGGAACCACTCCTATTCTGTTGCAAAGGGTATTTGGTAGGTTTATTCAAGAACAAGGGTCGGATTTAAGAATTCAGTAGATTTCTATTTTTCTACCAACTAAGAACTGGTACAGAAGTGCACATAGATGTAGGCCATCAAGTTATCATTTTCTTTTGTATAATTTATTGCAGTGATATAGGATGCACCTTGCTATATTTGTTGACACGTTGTGAACTGGGCTGTTTTAGGCAATTTTGTTTCAGTGTATCGGTACCATATTGGTGTTTCTAAACTGCTCTGATTGTATCACTGCAGGGCCAATATACGTCTACACTGACTTGTCCTACAGCTAGCTGTAAAAGATCTGTCACTTTTGACCATTTTATGTACTTATCTTTGCCTGTAGCTACGGCAAAGAGGCCAATGACTGTAACAGTTTTCAGCACTGATTGTAGCACAAAACCTTGCTCATATGATGTCAGTGTGCCAACGTTTGGAACTCTTAGTGATCTTGTTAGGGCTTTAAGCATTGCTTGTTCACTTGGAGAGGATGAGTTTCTGCTAGTCACAAAGGTATGGTTACCCTTCCTCACTGCCCCTTTGGAACTGTTGCAACATTCGAAGCTAGTTTGAGCAATACAAAGTTCATTAGTTCTTATACTGGACGGTGCTATCAGGTATATAATAACTGCATCCTTCGATACCTGGAGAAGCCGTCAGACTCGGTTTCACTGCTGAGGGACGGAGACAAACTGGCAGCATACCGGCTCCCCAAAAAATTCGAGAAGTCCCCACTTGTGGTTTTTACACACCAGCATTCTGATGAGTAAGCACGAAGCACATCCAATTTTATTGATATTAAATGTTTGTTCTAATGATGTATAGAAATGAACAAATAGCACGCATTTTTTTAATAAACTTCATGTGTTCTGATAACATTATTTTTTTTCTTGTCATTGCATGGCATTCTAGGGTTGGTGGTGTCACTCTACGAGTGAAGGAATTTGAGGCTCCACTTTTAACAGCCCTTCCAGAGATGGTCAATGGATTGTCCCTTCGAAGTATTTACCGGAAGTTGTTGAAACCATTTCGAGTTTCCGAAGGGACAGGTTTGCATAATGATTGTGCAGGATCTAATGATAACTCTACAGACTTGATGGGCACAACACCTTCTGACTCAGATAGCAGTTTACGGAACACTCAATTGGAAGATGACTCTGAAAGCGGCCACCCCAGTGCCAGCGAGTGTGAAATAATGAAAGGACCCAGTTTGTTGTATGAAGGAGCAGATGATTCTAATAAGACTGCTCACTTGGAAGGGTTTGAATTTTATCTGAAAAATGAAAAAGGTGATGACCAGGAGAAAATAGAAATTGTTGGGCTGGATATGCTTAAGACAGCACAAAGCAGGTTGCAAGTGAATGTCCACTGGCAACAAAATGCGTTAAGAAGATATGATACCTCAATGCTGAACAATCTACCTGAGATTCACAAGCTTGAGCTTATCCCGAAAGGAACCGAAGATTCTGTTGCACTAGATGTTTGTCTGGAAGCCTATCTAAAAGAGGAACAATTGGGACCGGATAACATGTGGTGAGTATACCCGTGGAACAAGTGTGTGGCTTTTTGCTTCATTATTTGCAGAATAGCCTTCTTTACCTTCTTTTATTGACATGAATCCTTTTTGAAACTATATTCTTGACATGAATCATTGTTGGTTATGAATCCTTTTTGAAACCATTTTCTTGACATGAATCCTTTTTGATGGTGAACACTGGTTCATAGAATTTCAAATAAATAAGAATTCAAAACTATTCCTTGAAGTCAGTTATGTTAGTGATTCAATTCAAAATTAAAATAGTCTTGTTGGTTTCATAAATGAGACCCACTTCATTCTCAACTTGTAAATCAGGTTCTGCCCCTGCTGCAAAAAGTATCAGCAAGCGATGAAGAAATTAGATCTCTTGAGGCTGCCCGAAGTTCTGGTGATCCATCTCAAAAGGTTCTCCTATACTCAGTCCACATGGAACAAGCTTGAGACATTTGTAGATTTCGCCATCAGTGATTTGGATCTGTCGTCATATGTCGCTGACAAGAACAAGCAACCAAACAGCTATTATCGCTTGTATGCTATTAGCAACCACTGCGGAACCATGGAAAAGGGGCATTACACTGCCAGCATCTATGTGAGTCTTTGTGCCTTTTATACGCTTTCATTGCTCCAAGATATGCAGTAGTATTTTGTTCTCCAAATTAATGAGTTAAGTTTGGTTGATGAGATGCCTTACTGACATATTTAATCTTCTGTAGCATGAGCAAGAGAAGGGATGGTATAAGTTTGATGATGCCCGCGTAACTCCTATAAGTGAAGACAGCATAAAGACACCAGCTGCTTATCTTCTGTTCTACAGACGAGAGTGAGCATATGGCTGCAGCGCAAAGGCATTTTTTCGCAGGTGTCTCGGCGACTAATATTTTCCTTACATATTCGTTTTCACCATTAATTTATGGTTCCATACAACATATATCGGCACTTGAATCTTTCATGTCACACTAACCTACACAACAGTATGTATAGATTCAGTTGCCAACTAAAGAAAATAGACTTGGCTGATGCAATATTCTTTCCGGTACATGGCTCGGCTCGGGTCGGCACTGTAATTGATCTGACTTATTAATGAAGGGTCAATATGGATTTCTTCTCTTGTCACCGCTGACTACATTCTCGGTGAGTTTTGGGGACGATGTAACGGCTCTGTAAATCAACTCCACTAGCCTTTCAACCCGCACGGGTTAGAAATTAGAGAGCACATAAATAGATATAGTTTTATTTAGAAAAATACTTTTGCAAACATAATGATTGAGTAACTGAATACTAATTTTTTAGTATTAAATCTGTATTTTAAATTATGAAATTTTATATAGCATCTCATATATATTATTAATAATGAGTATGTGTTAGGCTATATTTCATATTAGATGCAATCTCACATCATATGACTTTCTAAATGGTTTTAGTCTATTAACAATATGCTTTAATTAGATCCATGTTGTGGTACACTTTTTTATACCTAATATATTAGTCTTTTTGCTTGGTCTTATTTTATCCCACATGAAGTTGCGTAAATGGCTTAATGTAGCTTTAAAGCCACCACACTTTGTATGTTATGCCATGACTAGTACAAATGCACGTGCGCCACACACGTGTCTGACCGAATGACATCACTTGGCAGGACTTTATCATAAAATAAAAATAATATGATGCACCGTGTACTTATTGTCAAATAAACACACTGCTGACACATCATTGCATTTAAGTACCATAACGACATTAACGCAACAAGCTCAAGAATTTGATAACATAACGACATTGTTGGAAGTTGACTACGCTAATTGACTTTGAGACGTAAAAGACATGAGACTGCCCATAGTTCTTATTCGTTGTCGCTAACCATAGCGACCAAAAATAATTGAGAGTCTTCATTTTAATGTAACATCAAAGCACATTCATATCTTTCAGGCGGTTACGGCCAAGCTGACGTGCTTGATGAGGCGCATTTGTTAGATGTTGTTGAAATCCTACAAGTTAACGAAGAAAAAAAATTCAACGCCAATTCGGTTGTAGGTTAAAAAAATGAATTGGGCAAATAACACAATGTTGCTATATTTACCTTCCATTGCGTCAGCTTCTGGCCTGTCGGGCTCAAAAATAATTTTGCTATATGGAGTAGTGACAAGAACATCTGCATTTAAATAATTTGAGGATATGTGAGATTGTAAACATAGAGGATTAGGCAATTCGCGACTGATTGTTATATGAAAGGTAAGCAGGCAGGACGAATCTAAGCTTATTTATTCGATACCTCTTCTTGTGTTCATTTGCACATGGAGTGCAGCAATAGTGTGAAAATGTTGTGCCGCGGGTCGCCATTCTCCAGCGTGGCGCAAAATATGTGGACTGCGGACATGGATGACAAGAATCTGCATACTGTGCATCAAATAATCACATTATATTTAACAAGAAAGGTGGGCATGTATTTTAAACAATTGCATACACAATGTACCACGTGTTCACTATGGCGACATGCCTGCTTGGTCGTCTCCAGGTTCGTTTTGTGTCATGGTCAGATTTATAGACAATCACGCCAATAACATCTGTAGAAAGAGATACGGCATATGTTAGAGAAGCATACCAGTTACTAAACTAACAAAGGTGGCAAGCATACCAGTCAAGTTTTTATCAGCCCCAAAATGCTTGACTTGATGAAATGACCTGAATGTTCGTGGGAACACAGGATATGCTATCGGTCTTCTAGAGTTAGAAACTCTGCTTTCAGAAGTAATGCTTGCATAGAATTTGGCGTGATATACATGAAACAGATCGAGAAAGTTTAAATCATATCTGTGTCCAACAACGACATCAGTGAAATCATATGGATATCCTTCAACGATTGTTCGAGCCAGATCCAAACAAGTGCTGCCAAATGCCAATGCCTCCATCCTAGTTCCCTGCAACAAAAAATCCATCCCACATTATATTTGACACCACTAAACCTCTATGCATTGAAAGAGGTGATGCAAATAATGTACAGTAAAATATCTAATGCACCTAAATTGAGATGATATTACCTCCTCATCAACCAATATAAGCCGTATGTAATTTCCATCCTTGTGCAAACTTATATTTGCTTTAAAGTAGACCTTTGCACTGAAATTACATCTTCTGGTGTTGAGATGCATCTGAATATCACGGAAGCGTATCATTCTGCAAAGGAGAAACACGTGGACGTGAGCACCGGTGTGCAGGGGTTCATCAACATGCAAATGTAGGAAAAAATATCTTAAAAAGTTTGAATTTAAGCTAAACAAAATGTGGAGGAGTCACTAACTGATGGTTTTCTTCCACCACAACAGGTTCATCCATCTTGTCCCCTTCTTGCACCCTGTCATCCGTCATTGCTACGTTATTTAGAAAGGAGACCAGTTAGAGCAAGTAAAATCCATTATAACCTTTTCATCTCCATCATGCTGCATCGTCGGTGGGACAAAGAAGGTCTCCAGGACAACAGAGCCACCTTTCCTTTGTCTGAGGTTCTGTACTGCCCTGAGTAATGTTATATATGCATTTATGACCTACACACAAAAACAATTGATTGCCGCGTTAGGAATCATCGGGTTTTTAAGATATGCACAAATAAAAAATTATGTATATAGCACCTCGCAATTTACATATCCTTGTTTTCCAAAATGGTGGAAGAGACATTCCATGTGTCTCAACGAATTCAACAAGTATCAAATCCTCCGGTATTTCCTTTACCGGATTGACAAACTTCATCGTCGGCAGGCGTACAAATATAATCTACGCTCAAATTAAACAAGATGCAAAAACGATGAGCAAGAGTTTGTTGCAAAATATAAAGCGACCTATGGACCAATTTAAGCATAGGCCAGAGGCCTCACCTGCAGATTGTTGAATCATAGTTTCAGCGTCCTTTTTCGGTTTGGCATGAATTGGCCATTCTTTGGCAGATGTATCACCATCCATGGACTCCATTTGCTGATGGACAAAGGATACGTAGTATCAGATCATTGTTTAAGCTATAAAACAAGCTCCGTATCTCTAGACGAATAAATTGTAGAGAACTTATTATGGCGTTACCTCTTGATGTGGAAGAGGTAGCCGTCGAACGGAAGGAGTACTCGACGGCCGTGGATGTAACGCGCGGAGAGCTCGATCAAAGACTGCTGTACGAAGAGTAGGCGTTGCTATAGGCAGCTAGGGCAAACTTGATGGCTGCCATGGTGAGATATGCATGCTCGACGGGTTATGTGGCGAGCATTTGGAAGGGTGATGGTCCAATCAAGACGTGTACATCAGAAAACTCGCAGGTAATCAGGGCTTTATTCTCTGAGAATGCATTCCCGGGATGGGGCAATTGTTACTAAAATTGACAAAACTTTCCTTAAATATTGTGCCACCAAATGTACACCGCCGTAACCATATGGATTTTATAATTATAAACTTTCCAAACGAGAAAAGTGCCGTCGTTGTTAGTCACTTTCCCATACCAGGAATTTTATTTCCATTCAAAGAGACCTTGTTATTTGCAGGGTAGATTACAACGTGGGGTGAGAAAAGTTTTCGCGGTGTCAGGTTTTTTGAACGTGGAATGACGCCGACCATTACATTTTGTAATGGCCCCACCACAAGGAATTTCGTATGGCAGGATCGACGGTGGTTTAGATAGGTTAATTTTTGATTAACGGCAGATACATAGGTGAGGTAGAATCTGACAGGTCAAAAATGTATTTCTCCCAACTGGTTCTTTATTGGTTTAGATTAGATAGATCCATAACCTCCCATTAAGCTTGGCGTGATCGAAAATATTAAATTTAACTCTTTATACACTTACTTTATTGCAATGGCATCGACTAATGAGTATTACCATTTTAATTTACATTTTACTATATCGTAGAATACATGTTACTAATTTCACTAAGCTTTGGTGCAAAATGACTATAGGGTAGACAAACATCAAACAATCATTATGGGTTTCTTTTAAGGTTTATTTTCCAACAATTTAAGGGGAAATTATATTGACTTCCATTTGATTTTATTTTTAATTTCACATATTTTCAATTGTATTTGGAATATTTAAATAGACTCATTTATTACTTACTAGCATTTTGCAAAGAGAGTAATTTAGATATAGGAATTAGGTGTGTTTTTGGCTATTTTTATTATCCCAAATTTTGCTATGTTTGACTCATAATGGCTTGGGGTAAATTCAAAATAATTAGCCGTATTTTTCGCAATTTTTATTATACATAATTTTGTTATTTTTTGGACTCATAATATCATGGTGGGTAAATAAAAATAGGTGTAAGGGGTTTTTTTTGGCTATTTTTTTATTATTTCGAATTTAACTATTTTTTGACTCCTAATGGCATGGTGGGTAATTTAGAAATAGGTATGAGTTGTATTTTTTTACTAATTTTTATTATTCTGAATTTAGTTATTTTTTTAGATTTATAATGGCATGGTGGATAAATTAGAGCATGTTAGATCTAATGGCTCTTGTTTATCTTACTTTAATTTATACGGTCGAATGTTTTGCTTTTTTGTGAGAATTTCTAAGACTTTTCTTCCGATTAACGTGGTGGCCTCAAAAGAAATCTTCAATTAGTAAATATAAGATAAGATAAGATAAGTTAAGATGTGATCTGTTCTTGTCCTGAGGGCCGTGACACCACAGCCACTCATGGGTGGTTCCTCCATCAGTCAATCGCATCATAGCCCGGTTTGCGGCAACAGAAGTGGAAGCCGTTGGGCATGGCTCGCGGACAGCTGGCTCGAAGGACGGAGTATGCGGCTCGCGTACAAAGTGAGGCCGGGTCGCGAGGAGCTCACGCGCACGTGCGCGTGAGAGACGCAGAGTACGTAGTTGAGAGAATAGAAACCGGCGGGCGGGCGTTCGGCGCCCGGCAAATCAGCGAGTCTCGTGTGTCCTGTGATTGTATGTTACTCGGCCCTCGGTTCCAACAGTGCTGCAACTTCGCCGTCTGCCCATGCTCGGCCATCTCGTCGTCATCCTCGGTACGTAGCTGCCCCTAATCCCTTGCCGCTGATCCGCCGCCGCGCTCTGCGCCCCTGACTGGACCGACGCAGCTCCTCTGGGAGCAAAGGTAAAGAGGTAAAAGACTACATTCAATTTTATTTGCATTCAATTTAGCCGATTAGGTTTGGTGCAACGGAAATTGATTCTGTCTGCTGGATGCTGTTAAGTTAAACTGCTGGCGGTGCGTGCAACAAGTCCTGACAAGTGACGACAGTAGCATCTCGTTTACGAATGCTTTGCCTATTTTCAGATTGTGGATCGATCTTTTTTTTTTGCAGGGAATGATGAGATTTTATTATATCATGATAGGGTTACAATCAGCTGCGACAACATCAGCAGCAAAGTCTGGAGCACGCCGCAGCCAAACTGCTGTCAGCGACTCGTTACAAGATTTATTAGCAATAAAATGTGCAACCCTATTCTGATCACGATAGCAATGACAAATCTCAACATCCCAAAGCTCAGCAGCGAGCAAACGTACTTCCTTCAGCAACAGCGCAAGGTGTGACCTATTTTCACCATTATTGTTAAGGGCAGCTGCAACGGTCATGCAGTCAGTTTCAAGTGTAACTGGCTGTGGCACCCATGGAGAGCGAGGGAGATACCCTCTTTACATGCGAGAAGCTCAGCCTCCTCTGCATCAGTGCAGTCAAAGAGCCGTCGTCCGGACGAGAAGACAACAGCACCATGATCATCTCTGGCAATGATGCCCACCGCGGCACGCCCCGTCTCGTTGAAGAAACATGCGTCAACATTAACCTTCACCCTTCCCGGCCTTGGCTGCTCCCATGTGCGCTTCACATAATTCCCAGGTCGCTTCCGTTGTCCAGCTGTTGGCGCTAGCTCTTTCCCTTTGCTACCAGCTGGAACTGACGGTTGCCGGACAAGCATCAGTGACTCATGAAAACTTTGCAGGAACCTGACCGAGCCTTCAATCGGTAATAGTTTCCCCTCGTGTCTCAACTGATTCCGCACATACCAAGCTCGCCACAGCAACAGGAGCACCTTGGCTTTCATCTCCTCGTCACACGCATCGAGCAACAGCAGTAGCCACTCCGGCCCTGACTCGATGAATCTATCTTCAGGTGGCAGGTCCCAATGTTGTCGCATGGCTTGTCTAAGATAGCGAGCAAGCGGGCACCTGATCAGAGCATGGAACTCCGATTCATCCTCCACTCCACATAGCTTGCAAGTTCCTACTACCTCCAGCTTCCTCACCCATTTGTTTTTGCTAGTCGGTAAGCAGCCTGTAGCAACTCGCCAGCCAAACATGCGCACCTTAGGGGGCACATCAGCTTTCCACACACCATTCCACAAGCTTCTACGGCCATCAGGCGCTGTACTGCTCGATTGTTGTGATCCCATCTCATCTAGCTCCATACCCAGTCTGTAGGCACTCCTAACAGAGAACAACCCTGTTTTCTCATAATGCCAAGCAACAAAGTCCTCATGACCACGCACCGGGAGTTTGATTTTCCGGATAGCATCTATGTCTGGCTGATAGAAGTGAGTCTGTAACATCTCCATAGACCAAGTATTTGTTCTCTGGTCGATTAGTTCAGAGACCCATTTCACTCTGCCCCGCCCTTTTTTCCCCAAGACAGCAAGTTCAGGCTCCCTCGGAATCCACTTATCACGCCATATACGTATACTGGTACCATTGCCAACTCGCCATACGATCCCCTTTTTCAACAATTCCAAGCCATGCTCAATCGCGCGCCACGTCGATGAGGCGTTCCCAAAAAAGGAAGTATCAATGATATTCCCGTTTGGGTAATAACGTGCCTTCAGAATGCGAGCACAGAGACTGCTCGGCTGGTAGACAAGCCTCCCTGCTTGCCGGGCAAGGAGCGCTTGATTGAAAGTCTTGAGATCTCTGAACCCCAGTCCTCCTCTGTTTTTGCACTTCAACATTTTCTCCCATGCACACCAATATGTCTTACGCTTCCCTTTCTCTGCTCCCCACCAAAACCTTTTTATAGTGCGAGTTAATTCTTCACACAGACCAGCCGATAGTTTAAAAACTCCCATGCAGTATGTGGGCAGAGCCTGTCCTACTGATTTAATTAGCGTCTCTTTTGCCGCATTTGACATGAACTTGTCACTGTAATCTGACATACGCTTGCCGAAACGCTCCTCCAGGGGTTGGAATGCATCTCTCTTGACACGACCAACAGGAGTAGGCAGGCCTAAATAACAAGGTTCAAAGGCCTCCTTTTGCACCTGCAGTATATCTCTTATCTCCTTTTTAGTCGTGTCCAGCACATTACTAGAAAACATGATCGAGCACTTCTCTGCACTGAGTAATTGGCCTGTCCCTGCCTGAAAATCCGCAAGCACCTCCTTGATACCATGCGCTTGTTCTTGGTTTGCTTTAAAGAACAGAAGACTGTCGTCCGCAAACAACAGATGGGAAACTGAAGGTGCTCTTCGACATACTTTCAGACCTTCAATAACTCCCTCAGTTTCTGGTCTTGACAGCAACTTTGACAAACTATCGGCGACGAGGAGAAATAAATAAGGCGATAAGGGATCACCTTGGCGTAGGCCGCGAGATGGATGAAAAGGTTGTAGAAGCTCGCCGTTAAACTTGATGCGATAACGCACAGTGGTCACGCAGGCCATTATCCACTGTACCCATGTTTGTTGAAAGCCCAATTTTTCCAGCACCTTCTGCAGAAAACCCCAATCAACCCTATCATACGCCTTGGCAAGATCCACTTGTACGCACAGAATCCATCTCCTCGAACATGACAGTTTTGCATTGTGTGGAGGCACTCAAACGCTATTAAGGCATTATCTGTAATCAACCTTCCAGGGATAAAAGCACTTTGATTCTCTGAAATCAACTTATCAAGGTGAGGCCTTAGCCTATTCACGAGGCACTTTGATACTACCTTGTACAGCACATTACATAAACTGATAGGTCTGAAGTCCTTCAGTTTCACTGCTTGTGGCTTCTTTGGGATCAGTACAATAGCAGTATCGTTGACTCCTTCAGGCATATGTGCTGTTCTGAAAAATTCCTGGACTGCATGAACAACATTATTTTTCAACAAACTCCAGTTGCGCTGAAAGAAACGACCAGGAAGGCCGTCAGGTCCTGGTGCTTTTAGAGGGCCGATCTGAAAAAGAGCATTACTAATCTCCACTTCTGAAAACGGTGCACACAAAGCAGAGTTAATATCCTCAGTTATGACCTCTGGCACTGCATGAATGACAAGCTCGGGTATCACATTTGGGTCACGGTCATACAATTTATCAAAGAATTTTTGGGCAATAATAAACTGCATTGACTCTGTTTTTTCACTGGCGGAATATGTAATAATAAACTAAAGTATTTTCGACATCTTCCGGATACATGATCTGATTAGAGATGGAACCGATATGTGGCTTCTAGTAAGTGAGTCCATGCTTTTTTCTGGCTTCAGTTGCAGGCATTAATTACGAATTCAACATATTCATAAAAAAAATGGAAGCAGACGTCAATATGTCCGAGTGGTTAAGGAGACAGACTTGAAATCTGTTGGGCTTCGCCCGCGCAGGTTCGAACCCTGCTGTTGACGATTTAAGTTTTTTTCTTTTTGGGGTTCCCTCCCCCATCTTAATTTATTAGCCAATTGGTGCTTTCGAGAAAGAAAACCGGTGATGATCCTTGTGTATGACAATGGGAGCACAAATAACACGGTGGAGAGCCTCAAAAAAAAAAACACGGTGGAGAGAATTGGACTTGCCTTTTTCCCCTCTCTATCTAAGCAATGGTAACCAAGAGCATTTTTCCCACTCTTTTTGGAGATCGGAGTTGATGAGTATAAAGCAAACGTGGAGTATCATTAAGTTTTTGAATGATGGCAATCCCTTAATTTCAACTCTACCAAACCAACAACAATGGAGCAACGTATCGAGTTCTTGAGGTCCTTCAACGCGAACAAAGCCATTCATGAACCACAATCTGAATAGAGGCTGATGTCCTGGAGTTTGAAACCTGAAGACTCATGCTTATCTCATTGTCTGTAAGGTTCAGGTTAATTAAGATAGTTGTATGAGCGGATCGTTTTACACACCAAGTTTCAGCAAATTTTGAAACTGGGGCATCGGTTTCGATGTCCTACAATATTTTATGCCTCGCTCATAACATGAACTAGGTGACTTCCCCGCGCGTTGCTGCGGAAATTTATAGGTGATTATAGGACATTTAGAGTGGAAAGTGACAGCAAAAAATGTTTGAAGGAAAGAAAGGGGAGCGCAAACAAACTTATTAACTTCTGTGGAACAACATACGGAGTAGATGTAAAAATGATTTAACAATTGTTGACATGCTTGTAATAGTTGATTGCCATTAGGGAGTTACAATTGTGCAAGAAAAGGTCTGACGTTATTGAAAATATGCATTGTGCACTTTTCCCCTCTGTCATTTTTGATCGCATATCTCCAACAGCACCATGATTTTATTGGTCCATGACAGAACTTTGACTCTAAGTAGTTTCCCTCGGAAAAGTTCAGATTGCACTTAAAGTAGTCAATCTTTTTTCAAAACCATCATGCAGAAAATATATCACCCTTTCTTGTAGAATTTGTGTACGATTTAGTAAATATTCCCACAACAGTTATCAGTGTCATTAGAAGATAAACAACATTTCACAAAATACATCTGAAAGTGAACAACAGAACACCATGTAATTGTTATACATATGAAATCAGATATCTTTTTTTGAAAAATCAGTGTCACCAGAAGGTAATAAGTAACTTAACTACTTTGTATGGAAAATAAATATTAATTAGAGCCAATGAAAATTAAAGTACGTCTTCACGTTGTAAAGAATGCTTAGAAAAAAAATGCTAAGTGCATATATTGAGTAGTCAATAAAAAGTAAAATAGCTTAAATATAAAAGGATTTAAAAAGGAGGCACTTCATTGGAATGTATGATTGTCTAGAAGATGAAGCACGAAAGAAAGAATGGAGGTGAAAGGTCCTACAAAATTGCAGTACAAAACTCTAACAAAAGTATAATCAATAATATTCATTTTGTGAAAATTGATGGAATCCTGCAAAGCAATTAGGTGGGATGGTTTACCTGAAGCTAGCAATAAAAAAACTCGACCTGCCGGGGGAAGAACCGCCCCCGACGGCATTTTTTAAGGAGAAGAGCCTTCTCACGCAGGCCGAGAAAACCCCCGAACCCCCTCCCCATCCATACACAGGGACTCAGCTGGCCGTTGTGAGCTGCGGCGCGAGTCTTTACCTATGCTTTGGCCTGGGGAGGACGAGGGGATTTTTTTACTCCGCACTGCAGCGTAGCATCTCTCAGCTACCGGTGCTACAGTGCGTTGCGGGCACTGTAGCGAGCTACAGTACCTGAAGCTAGCAATATAGATTGGGGGAAAGAATTAGATCCAACGCTAGAAGAATAAGTAGCAGTTGCTGACAACTGAAAAATTTTCTTACGCAAGGGAACCTTGCAGTGCTGCCGATGAGAAATCCAGCACTTGCTTGCATTCGATCTGCGCTTGAGCACTGAAATGAAAGCTCCAGCTTGGGCAGACACAACAGCTGTTCCATATGAAGACATTCGTGTTTTTTGGAGTAGGACAGGAAGAGATATTCAAAGGGTAGAGCCCGATGGCAAATCAATGTGTAGAGATCCATCTGAAGGCTAGTGCATGAATGGTGCTAACTGCTACGACTAACTGGACCTCACGATTGCTGTGTCAATCCATCGGCCTAGACGGGCAGATAGAAGATCGATATATATACACCTATGTAATCCCATCACGGTGACCTTTGAGATGGCTCTGTTAATTGTAGGAGACAGCATGGCCATCAACGCCTGTAAATAAGGTGGAATCAAAGAGGCAGGGAAAGTGACGGCAGCTTTGATGCTATTGTGGCTGTTAAAGCCATTAACTGGTGGTGGACGGACGTTCCCGGGAGCCGATTAAACAATCAATTGAGGGCGGACAGTAAAGATCAACATGGAAAATTAAAATGTGGGAACGGAAACCACTATGCAGTCATCAAATGTGGAACGGAAAACGTTATTAGTGGGCAATTGAAATGAGAAATTTTGAGTGGCCCAGTGGGTGCCTTTCCGGATGCTCTGCTTGTAACGCTGCTGCTCGCTAGGCTTAATTGTGCTGGCTTAAACAACGTTGCGGCCTACCTAGTTAAGGCAGGGGCGAGTAGCCATATTAATCAAACAAACTGACGTTCAGGATTGAAGCAACACCGGCAATCGGACGGACAGAACAATTTAGGTGACGTGGCTCGCTGTGGTTGTAGAGAAATAAGAGTTATTGATGTTTAGTTGGTTGGACTTATAAAGAAAGAGTAGATCCGTTTACTATTTCCGTACTAGAACAAAAAACCGTGTTAAATCGCTCCTTGTGAGGAAGCATCTGCAGGATTGGCGCAAAAAGGGGTAAATAATCTATGAGCTCAGCTTCTGAATAACGATCGTGCGCGAGCCCGTAACTAGTCAACGCATAAATGGTGTTGCATTTGCGCAGCGGTCGTGACCTCAGATCGAGAATCATTGAGTGATCTGTGGCCACGTGCATGCACAACTCGCTTCTCAGTCATGGCTATCTATTCTCAGAGTTTGGATTTTGAGTGTAGTTCCACAGCCATTAGCTGCAACTTGGTCAGTATCGCATCTTCATCGCGATGCTTTAACAGATGACAAGACAAGCATGGAGTGAACTATTAGTTTATTATTCTAGAATATGAATATTAACATTGCATGCAGAGGCATTCACGACATAATATATGTAGACAGTTGTGGCCATGTACAGTTAAAAATGATCGACAAGATATTATAATTCAAGTTGCACGCCTCGATTTGATAATGCGAAAGGCGCCTATATATATGTGGATGGATCGATCTGTAGCTGAACTAATTGATGGATTTATAAATAGTGAGATCACACGCAAGTTGATCTCCAGTTTGCCACAGATTCACATTGCTTACACATGTGTTTCGATTTAAAAACTGGCCTTAACAGCAGCTCGCGAGACCGCTTGCGCCGACAGTTTCTTGTTCATTTCTCCCCTCCTTGCGCCATTTGCTCGAGGGATGTTTATTCATACTCCCTCTGTATCTGTTTTATTGACGTCCAGATAGCAATGGCTAGTGCAAAATTTTGCATCCGGAGGTAGAAGACGACTGGAGGAGCGTCTGATCTAAAGTGAAGGGCTGTGGCTCCTCGCTGAGGGCTGTGCCGTTTTCAGGCGTCTGTTCTATAGACAGACCCATATAGGTGCACCACTGCACCCTGCATGCATGTTCTGGGAATCGCCGTGCAAATGTGCAACGCATGTGCAGTGATATTTGTCCATGTTCAGTGATTAATGCCACCCGCAAATGTGCAACGCATGTGCGGTTTATGGCTTCATGCTTGGGTTCCCAGTTTTCTCGATTGTCATGTAAGGTTCGAGCCGGCGCGTTCGTAGCGTTGCCTCCTACAAGAAGGTGTAACATTTTGCATTTAGATTAGCCTTTTGAACGAGAAGAAAACATTTCGTAGGGAAAAGAATATTTAGACGGGATCTTGCTGATTGTGTCGTATATTTTATTCTGGAGACGACACATTCCATTGTGCTTCCAGTTCTTTTCTTTCTTTTGAGAAAAGAAAATCGTGCACTGAACTTGTAATGATGCATGGCGATGGTTGAAACCTACTTACTGTACGAACGAGCGTCTTCTATACTGGGACACCAGAATATAATTTGTTTTGCCTCCGCCTGGTTCGAAATAAAAATACCACGCAGTGTAGTCCAGCACAAACTGCGCGCACACACCATTGACATCACCAACCATGCGTATCACGCACACATGATCGCCGCGCGCAGGCTCATCATGTGGCTCGTGTTTTGACTAATCAGACGGTCCTGGACACGGGCACGCGTGTACCTGAACCGGTGCGGCAACCGTGTTCGTCCGCGGATCAACGTCTCAGGCTGGCAGTTAGCGACGGCACGTCCGACGCGTCCGTCATTCTCACGGTGATGAAGGCGCCGTTCACTTCACACTGGCGCCTTCACCCACTGTTCCACGGCCTACAAAGAAAGGCAAGGTAAGGGGCAGCGTCATACGCCAGCACGATAAAAAAGGCAGGAGTAGTAAGAGATGGAGCTTTTTTACAGTCCTTTCATTTTGGCAATGGCCAGCACGTCACCGTGGCACTTTTCTCACAGCTTCCTTGGTGAACTTTTTGCGTAAGCTTGCTTTCGGTCGAGGTCAATCGCCAACAGCCCCTCAACACGTCACTGGACGACGAGGGAACACGAGCAAGGTCAATGAGCGCAGCAAAAGGCGAAGGAGCTCGCACAAAAGCTGCGAGCGACCAACCGGCCGCGCCAAAAGGAAAAAAAAAAATTGTAAAAAAGAAAACGCAAAGAAAGAGGAGAAAAACGTGTCCCGTACCCCATCGATCCATTCATCATCACGAGGCGCGAAGCTGCTGCACAGTTGTGCACCACACCAGCGCCGCCCACCGACAGCCTCGCCGACGGGCCCACCTGCCAGCCTGTACCCACCACGCTGTCCCCTTCAGTTATAAACAACCTTCTCGCCTGCACACACACTCTCTCTCCACTCCCCTCCTCTCTCCTCGACCTGCAAGACTCCAAGCGCTCGCCCACCCACCAGGCCACCACCGCCCACCGACGCTCCCAATCCGTCCGCATCCGCCGCCACAGCTCGCCGGCCCGGCCGCCGCAGCTCGCCATGGGCCGCGGCGCCCTACTGCTTCTCCTCTCCCTCGCCGCCGCCGCGGCGGCGACGGCGGCGGAGGTTGAGCAGAGGCCCACATTGCCGTCCCCAACAACGACCTCTGGCGGCGCGAGCAGCGGAAGCAGCAGCGCGAGCACGGGCGTGAGCTCGAACTCCGTGCTGGTGGCGCTGCTGGACTCGCACTACACGGAGCTTGCGGAGCTGGTGGAGAAGGCGCTGCTGCTGCAGACGCTGGAGGACGCCGTGGGCCGGGGCAACGTCACCATCTTCGCGCCGCGGAACGAGGCGCTGGAGCGCGACCTGGACCCGGAGTTCCGGCGCTTCCTCCTGGAGCCCCGCAACCTGCGCTCCCTTCAGACCCTGCTCCTCTTCCACGTCCTCCCCTCCCGCCTCCACGCCGCCGCCCTCCCCACCGCCGCCGGCGCCCAGTCCCACCACCGCGCCACGCTCGCCGGGGAGCGGCTCGACCTGGCCGATGCCGCCGTCACGCGGCCCGACGCCGTGGTCCGCCCCGACGGCGTGATCCACGGCGTGGACCGCCTGCTGGTCCCGCGGTCCGTTCAGGAGGCCTTCAACCGGCGGCGCAGCCTGGCGGCGATCTCCGCCGTGCTCCCCACCGGCGCGCCGGAGGTGGACCCGCGCACGCACCGCCTGAAGAAGCCGGCGCCGCCCGTCCCGGCCGGCGCGCCCCCCGTCCTCCCGGTCTGGGACGCCATGGCGCCCGGCCCGTCCATCGCGCCCGCCCCGGCCCCCGGCCCCGGGTCCGGGAAGCACCACTTCGACGGGCACAGCCAGGTGAAGGACTTCATCCAGACGCTGCTCCTCTACGGCGGGTACAACGAGCTCGCCGACATCCTCGTCAACCTCACCTCCCTCGCCACCGAGATGGGCCGCCTGGTCTCGGAAGGGTACGTGCTCACCGTGCTGGCACCCAACGACGAGGCCATGGCGCGGCTCACCACCGACCAGCTCAGCGAGCCCGGGTCGCCGGAGAACATCCTCTACTACCACATGGTGCCCGAGTACCAGACGGAGGAGTCCATGTACAACGCCGTGCGCAGGTTCGGGAAGGTGCGGTACGACACGCTGCGGCTGCCGCACAAGGTCACCGCGCGCGAGGCCGACGGGTCCGTCAAGTTTGGGCACGGCGAGGGCAGCGCCTACCTCTTCGACCCGGACATCTACACCGACGGCAGGATCTCCGTGCAGGGCATCGACGCCGTGCTGTTCCCGCCGCAGGACGACGCTGCCGGCGGCGGCGCGTCTCCCGCCGCCGCGCCAATCAGGAACAGGAAGGCGCCCGCCGTCACCGGCAAAACCGCCAAGCCCAAGCTCCGGCGAGGTCAGCACACTAATCAATCCGCATTTCATCATCATTTATTATTTGCATTTTTTTGGCCACTGCTAGTAAATTATGTTTACTGCAACGCGACAATCCTTAATTAACGGTGAAAACATTGCGGTAGAAAGTAGATCATGTGTCGGTGGCGTGTCGCCGTCGCTGCTCGCAGTTGCCATTGCCGGGAATCGAAGCAAGCACCCACCGAAGCATCTCGCCAACAACATTTGTGGTGTTAGATTAATTCTGAAGTACTCCAACCACTAGTAGTTAATTACAAGCTTAACCAACCAAGTTCGACGTCCTAATCGAAATCAAGCTCTTAACCGTACGCCTGAGAGGGAGCCTAGCTGTGCCACGTTGACGCTGGACAGACAGGAGGAAGAAAGCTCGGTGCGAGGGCCCACATGTAAGGCACGCACGTCATTCCTTTTGGTGAGGAGCCTAGTGTCACGGGGGTGAGTAAACGCTGCCGTCCGGAACCGCGTGGAGCGGCGACTTGTGAGGGGAGAGACAGCGAGAGGTGAGCTGTCTTTGGCGACGGTGACGGCGCAGCGGGCAGTGAGCTGGCCCCCACGCTGCTGCCAATGTGAGACGGAGGGGAGATCCCATTGCCCGCGCACCTAGGAGATGCTGAGCAGTAATTATGCTCGCGACTTTGCGAGGACGAGGGGCACGAACACGACGGCGGGCCCGTGTACAAACGCTGACACGTGGGACCGACGGCAGTACTAGCAAACTGCAAATCCTGGCCATAATAAACTTCGATTGAGATTTGTTGCCTCCATGATAGATGCGCTTTGCAACCAAAAGAGCTGCGAGCATTTCATAGGGGCGTCGGGTGGTGATGCGACGGTGCACCACATACACGGTTCGCAGCGACAGGATCAAAACTTTGACACCTGCTCTAAAATTGCCTTTGCATTTCACTAGGGGCCTCTCATCATTGGTGCCATCATTTTTATTCTTTATATACTAATCCATACTACAGTATCTAATGATCTTTTCTTTATATAATGCAGGAAAGTTGTTGGAGATGGCTTGCCAATTCACTGGCGTCTTTGTCAGGAGGTCGCGGTTCGCGAGCTGCCAATGAGGCACGGATGGATGATGGGTCACTGACAGCTATGTACGATGGGCGCGTTCGGCTGGCTGAAAATCAGCCAGCTGCTGCTGATGCTGCTGCTACACCTCCTCACATCTGCTACAGTGTCAGATTCCTCCGCTACAGTGTTCTCTCTCACTATTCAAACTGCAACTGCAACTGCATCCTCCAACCGAACACCCCGATCATCCCATTTCCTGCTTCTGCCGGCCTCGTGACACCGAAAGATGAACCGAAACGATCATCGATCACTGAGGAACTGTGGATGGACAGATTTTGGTTTGTCCATTAGTAGGGTGGAGCAATAAGGTGTCGGTGAGGAGGAAGAGGCAATGCAGGATATCGTTTGGAAAGAGCTGATGGCTGGTTGTGCTGGGGAGGAAAAGGGAGCCGGCGGATGAGAATTTGTTTATACCGGAGAGCAAACATGATGTATAGTATTAGCAATTAGAGTATTCTTTTTCTTTCTTTTGATTTGTTCCATTATTTGTCGTTCATGATTTTCGTGTTCTTGTTATGGTGAAAATGAAGCCACAAACATGCATAGTTTTCCAATTCTTCTGCCTCTGCTTATGCACGTTTTTTTTTTTTGGGTGCCATGTTGTATAAATATTTTGAAGTTAGTGGATTGTTGACCTTCTATCAAAAAATTTTATTCAAAAAGGGTTCTCGTTGAAGTCAAATATCTTTTGTTTTGACCATCATTAGTAAAAGAATCAATAAAAATAACTGAAGTGAGGAATTGATCATACTCAAAAGAAACATGAGTTAAAAGAAGGCTGGGTGAATGAACTTTTCCTTGCTCCTAATTATTTTCCATGAAACATACGATCCATCGTTAGTACTATCTTTGTTCTCTGTAATTTCATGGAGCAACTTTGCACTCTGTAGTCGGCTACGTAACCACTGTGCTCTCTACGTAACAATTTTGCTCTCTGTAATTTCAGTTGGTTCAGGAATACCTTTGGCAATGGTGTCACTTTAGCGGTGACAAACAGCTGTTCTTTGCACCCATCCGAGGAGAATTCGCAAATTTGTTACTTGGGGCTCACTATGAAGCTGCTACAGCAGCATCAACCTGTCCTCGGTCTTTATATCGTGATGAAGACTTCTTTCTCGTCCAAACGAACCATTTAGTGGTACGTAGCAGTGTTAGTATATTTATACCACTGTGGATCATCTCTTCTATGGTACAAGTACTCAAATTACGAAAGCAGTACTACTAGATATGTTCTGAATGTTGAGAGCACATGGTTCAGTAAAAATCTGAATGTTGTGCTGGTCTGTTTGTCGCACCGTCCATCAATTTCAGTACACCCATTGCATTGCATTGCATTGCATTGCATTTGTAGATTTTCGGACTACTACGCTGTTGCCAGCCAGCCAGCCTCCCGGGCAGCTGCTACTCGCAGGACCACGATGCTGGAGAATTGGGGGCAGCAGCTCCATGGGAGAGGAGCTCGTGGAATATACTGGAATCGGTTCAGGGCAGAGGACTTGGCGTTAGAGAACAGAACGGGAACAAAGAAGCAAGGCCCTTCGATTCGAGATCAACGTCCATGATTCGGACTAGCGCGCAGAAGTGCTCCACACTCTGCCAAGCCAGGCCACGGCCGCCGCCTTGCTCTGCTTGTTCTCGTGCACGCGGCGGCAAGCACGAAGCCCCGAACCCCGCCGCCACACAGCAAACCTAGATCCCCAACCAGGCAGCACCGCCGCGGAGCCAGGTCTCGTCCACGGCGGGCCGTGACGTGCCGTGCCGCTCCTCCTCCGTCTCCTTCAGGTGAGAGCTGAGATCTTCTCCTCCCCCAGTCCTCTAGAGCGTCCGCCTCCTTCCTTTTTTGTCGACATTTAGGCTGGATGTAGCGGGGATGGGGATCCAGTCGATCCCTTGTCGCCGGTGGACGGGGACGCGGAGATTTTTCCCAATCGGGGTTGGTTAGGGATGGGATTTTCTTCTCTTCTTCCTAGAACGGTAGGCCCTAGAAACAGCTCAAGCGGCAGGCAGCGACGCCACGAATGCCGGCCAGCTGTGCCTGGCGACCTGGGGGGCGGAGCTCTCGGCGCGGGCGGCTGCCCTACCTCGCCCTACTGGCCAGTGCGCCTCACAAGTATGAGCATGTATCATACCTACTAAATTCGGCGTTTTGGCAAAAATATTGGTTATCATGTGCACATCCATGTCCAACACTGGGCCTGCCTCTGCTGTAAGGTCCAGCACCAGCTGGGTCAAGATTCAAGGGCATTGCGGTTTAGTATTTGACTAGGTCGTTCAGGTCCGTACAGAATGGCCAGATCTTGTGAGGATTTGGCTGCCCTTTGTCTAGTATCAACGACTAACTTCACGTCGAACCCGCTCGTCGGAGTTGGTTTTATAGGCGCACGGGATGATGGCGGGAGATGTCCATGATATTGACCAATGTCCTTTTAGCTTTCTTTCGATAAGTAGCGCTTAGTCTGGACCGAAAAGAAATGTGTTTAGTGGTGTGCAAAAGCAGGATACTTTAAGCTGGTGGCGCCACAGGAAAACTCTCAAAGAGTTTATACAAATCAGGCTAACTTGTCGGGACGCTTTTGCGGTTACCTTGTGATGTGAAATAATCGTATAGGTTGCCACCTTGTGTGCATTGCACTTGGTATTTAGTTTCCTTCAATTCCGTCTTAGGATAGAACTTTCTTTTTTTGCACTCCTGTGGGTTGCGGCACTGGTCGAGCCTCGTGGAGCCAAATGGGCTCCTGGCCCCCCCTTCCTATTCCTGAACATGCTTAGGTGGCTCTTAAATTTTCTTCAAGTCTGCTTATATTTCTTAAACTCTGCTTGTGCTGAACAGTTATATTGAATCAGACTAACTTGTCAGGGATCAGGATGCTTTTATTGGCGGTCACCTGTGAAATAACCATATAGGTTGCCACCTTGTGTGCATTGCATATTGGTATTGTACTGGGGGTAGTGATTTTGCCCGTTAGTTGCCATAGCTTTTTCCATGTCTCCGAGCTTATTAATGCATCTGGTTGTCACTGAACAATTTTTTACTTTGTTTATTTTATTCAAATGGCCCTCTACTTTTTTTTGTATGTCTACCTAGCACAATGTTATCCGCCCCCCAACTTCGACAAAAACTGATATGAACCTTACTACATAGAAAGAGATCAGTTGACTGAGTTAAAATGGTTTGATAAGTGCATGTGAAAAGAAACATCAATTTATTATGCTGGACGGAAAGTTACATAGTTTAATGGTGCCCACAGCAACACTTTTATTCGGGTTGCCCTTATGCTTTCCTTTTTGGATATCTATAATATGAGTGCAACTCTTACCTCTCGGTTCTTCTTCACACTAACTTTGGCACTGCAAACTTTTATACCTTGTTACTTCAGATGATTTAATACTTTCCGTTAATGTCATCTTGAGTCGGCACTTGTAGTTCAAATTTGCTTCTCTAACTTGATTATGCTATTGGATTTGCTGATCTTTTGTAACCTTGTTTAAGATAGAAGCCTGCCATAAACAGTCGCGATTTAGTATTTCCTAATTTGCTTTTTTTTTTTTTATAGATACAAAGTTTGCTTTATGCATTAAATCAGTAACCATGTTGCTAAGTTCCTGTTTTACTTTTTGACACTAAAGGCTATTTACTTCTCTTTTTCAGGGTTCTGCAAAAGTATGTACTGGAAACAAGTGCATAAGAAGGTTCAAAGGAAATAGTGACATAAAACTGATTTGATTGCAAATCAACTGGTGGTTTGCAATGGCTCAGCAGTCGGCCTCAGTTCAGTTGAATGACGCAGCAGTTGTTGATGCCAAACCCTTGCGTACATTGACCCCAATGTTCCCTGCACCACTTGGGCTCCACACTTTTACACCTCAAAACTCCCCTTCATTTGTTTGTGTGACCCCATTTGGACCATATGCTGGAGGCTCTGATTCGGGGATACCTGCTGGTGTTCCACCGATGTTTGCAGCAGCGGTGGCTCCTGCCGACCCCAGCCAGAGACAGCCATATGCTGCTAATATGAATGGAGCCGCTCATGCTAATGTTACTGCAAACAACAGTATGGTCACCCCTGCCTTGCAAACTCCTCCATCAGCTGCCACACAGGAACCTGGTAAGAGGAAGAGGGGCAGGCCCAAGCGTGTGCAAGATTCTTCTGTTGCTTCAGTTCCTCCAGCTTCTTCCGTTTCTCCAGCTCCTTCAGTTTCTCCAGCTCCTTCAATTCATCCGGTTCCTTCGCTTCCTTTGGTTCCATCAGTTCAAGAAGGTAACAATATTGTTTTACAGACACCTTCTTCAATCACCGTACAACAATCTGGCCAGAGGAAAAGGGGAAGGCCCAAGCGTGTACAAGATGTTCCTGTCCTTTCAACTCCTAAGGCAGAGAGTACACCCATTCTTCAGATAGCTCCTGCACCCCCTATGCATGAATCTGGTACAAGAAAGAGGGGACGGCCCAAACGTTTAGAGGATAGTGCAGATACTTCAACTCCAATTCACTCAAAAGAGAGCGAGCCTACTTTCCAGACACCTTCTGCGGCCACATCAGCTGAAGGTGGCAAGCGGAAGAGGGGACGCCCAAGGCGTGTGCCGGATGATTCAGTGACTCCTTCAAGTCATTCAGGTCTTTCAATAGATGATGACACCGCTGATGCAACAAAACGTGGGCAGCCTAAGAAAATTGACACCAATCTATTGCAGCTGCCGTCATTGTTCTCAAATGATCCAAGGGAATCTGTGGATAATGTACTCATGATGTTTGATGCACTGCGAAGAAGGTTGATGCAGCTGGATGAGGTGAAGCAAGGTTCAAAGCAGCAGCATAACTTGAAGGCTGGGAGCACCATGATTAATGCTGAACTTCGTGTAAATAAGAACAAGAGGATTGGAGAGGTTCCAGGTGTCGAGGTTGGTGACATGTTCTACTTCAGAATTGAGATGTGCTTGGTGGGTCTGAATAGCCAAAGCATGGCAGGGATTGATTACATGTCTGCTAAATTTGGTAGTGAGGAGGACCCTGTGGCAATTAGTATTGTGTCAGCTGGTGTGTACGATAATGCTGAAGATGACCCTGATGCTCTAGTTTACACTGGACAGGGTATGTCTGGTAAGGATGACCAAAAGCTTGAGAGGGGCAATCGTGCACTGGAGAGGAGTTTGCATAGAGGTAATCAAATAAGAGTTATTCGTAGTGTAAAAGATATGACTTGCCCAACTGGTAAGATATACATATATGACGGCCTTTACAAGATAAAAGAATCCTGGGTGGAAAAAGGGAAAACAGGTTTCAATGTGTTCAAACACAAGTTGCTCAGGGAACCTGGCCAACCTGATGGCATTGCAGTGTGGAAGAAGACTGAAAAATGGAGGGAAAACCCATCATCTAGAGACCATGTTATATTGCGTGATATATCATACGGCGTGGAAAGTAATCCAGTTTGCCTTGTAAATGAGGTTGACGATGAGAAGAGTCCTAGCCAGTTCACCTATACAACTAAATTGATCTATAGGAACTCCATGAGCTCAATGACAAAGATGCAAGGCTGCAAATGCGCAAGTGTATGCCTCCCTGGTGATAACAACTGCTCTTGTACGCATCGAAATGCTGGTGACCTTCCTTATAGTGCTTCAGGCATTCTTGTTAGCCGGATGCCTATGTTATATGAGTGTAGTGATTCCTGCACTTGTTCACATAATTGCCGGAACCGAGTTGTACAGAGAGGTACTCAGATTCATTTTGAAGTGTTTAAGACTGGAGATCGTGGTTGGGGCCTTCGTAGTTGGGATCCAATTCGAGCAGGCACATTTATATGTGAATACGCAGGTGAGATCATTGACAAAAACAACGTGAATGAAGAAGATGACTACATCTTTGAGACCCCTCCTTCCGAGCAGAAACTAAGATGGAATTATGCACCAGAATTGCTTGGGGAACCTAGTCTTTCCGACTCAAACGAGACACCCAGGCAACTGCCAATTGCCATTAGTGCAAAACGAACTGGCAACATAGCTCGCTTTATGAATCACAGCTGCTCACCTAACGTTTTTTGGCAACCAGTTTTGTATGATCATGGTGACGAGGGATATCCACATATTGCATTCTTTGCAATTAAGCATATTCCTCCACTGACAGAGCTTACATATGATTATGGTCAGAGCCAAGGTGGTGTTCAGCTGGGGACCAATTCTGGTTTTCGGAAGTCTAAAAACTGCTTATGTTGGTCTCGCAAGTGCAGAGGTTCCTTTGGCTAAATAGCCAACCCCATGAGGAAATGATTGGATCTTAATTTGCCAGTACAAGGTTGGTAATTTCTAAATTATTATTCCATTGCCAATAGACAACTTAAACTTTCCAGAAAATGTTACTCCACGTGCTGATATAAATTCTAATTCCATTGTCAAAGGAGTATATTCTGATTTCTTGTAATTTTTAGACCCATGTGCTGGAGAAATTGCTTCTTTAGGACTCCAAACATTTGGCTTCGACAAATAGGACCCAAACATTGTCTTCGACAAATTAGGACCCAAACATTTGTCTTCGACAAAATAGGACTCCAAACATTATGCATCTTGATTATTTGGGTTTTAGTCTTGTTTCCTTGCTTTCCCTCTTCTTTCCCAATTTTTCTCACTGGAAATGACCATCCTGCCCTTCTTCATACACGCCCTCACAAATCCGGCACCATCCACATCCCAGCTCCCATTGGGCTCAGGGCGCCGCCTCCCCTCCCACACAGGCTGGCACCTCGGCTGCTGGTCACCATCGCACCAGATGCCCCTCGCCTGCGTGTCGGCCACGCGCTGGCGGCTTGCCTCCACTCCCCGCCCTCGTGCAGGCCGCACGACGTATGCCGGTCCTGCTCCTGCCTGCATGCAGGATGCTCGCACGCGCAGCGTCGCTGCTGCGCCCCCACCGCCGCCTATGCACAGGCTCGAGTTCGGCGGTGGCCAGCTGTGTAGGAGACAACAGCACCAGTTCGATTCGTGCGAGGGGCCAAAGACTGCCGATTTACGGGATACGGAAATTTGGCTTACTCCGTGGTTTGTTGCTGTGGGGATGGTTCAATGGCAGCGGATTGTGGTCTTTGTTGTGGCTGCCAGAGTTGAGCTGTTGTGAAAGAGAGAGCGTGGGAGAGAATGAAGTGAAGGGGTGGATGGTCATTTCCGGTGGGTAAAATTGGGAAAAGATAAGGAAAAGCAAGGAAACAAGCCAAAAACCCAAATAATCAAGGCGCAAAACGTTTTGAGTCCCATTTAGTCGAAGCCAAATTTTGGATTCCTAATTAGTCAAAGCCAAACATTTGGAGTCCTAACAAAGCAATTTTCTCCATGTGCTGATAGAAAATTTTGATGCTTATGATATATCTGGATTACATAATCCAATTGGGAGTTAATATTATAGTGCCTTGTAGTAAAATATAAATCGGTACTATTGTTGAAAGTGAAAAGAACTCACAAGTGAGAATTAATTACGCCTCTTTGTTTTGATCCCAATGAGTTTCCATTTCAGAGGTGTGATGTGGCAAGTTTATAATCGAATTGTTAGACTGATACAAGTGTCCAGTTCAGCAAACTTAGCTGTTTGAAAATCTTATACCTATAAATCATTGTAGTTGTTTAATTGTTTTTTTTTAAAAGATAAACTTTACACACAGATCTTTGTACTACTATCAGGCATGTGGATTGTGTGCTGCTACAAATTTAGCTACCAGAAGTTACTTAGGGCTATTTTGTAATGGTTTTATGAAGCATTTGATGATACTCCCACTACCAGAAGTGGAGTACATGTTTTCTGTAGATATAGATGCAGGAATTCTGAAATAAAACTTTAGGAAAAACATTAAATTTTAGATAAAAAGGAGATGCCCTGTGGGAGACCTGGAACAAAAATGGAATCCAGTTTCTGTAACCTCTTCCTATTTTCTAGTGTAGAGTAAATATAGTATATCCAATTGCACCAAATGTGATCCGCGTTGTGTACTCATGGAATGTCTTCAGAAATTAGAACGCTTGTCTTTTGTCTTTCTCACAGTATTTTTCATTACTAACCTTAATTATTATTTTTAATTCGCATAACGATCAACAAGAGCATTCACATCCACCTACATATCTCTACTGATGGAAAATAAATCAGCACAATGTTCTCTCTTAGTTCCCTTAACTGATTTGTGTTTTAACTGTTTATCAGCAGAAGAAGCTCATCGTCGTTGCAGGCATGGAGCAGCAGAGGTGTAGGTGTTAACATGCGGCATTGAATAAGTCTCCCACCCTGTCTGGTGGAACCCTAAAACGGGGGTGTGTGTTGCGCAAAGCGTTCTCAATATATTAGATTTGTTGCATTAACTAGTCTTGAGCTGCTTCAGAGATTGGAGAAACGTATGGTATGCTATTTGTAGTGAAATTCTAGTTATCTGTCAACAATCTAGGTTTCTATGACTGGAGAACACCATGTGTAATTGCAATGCATGCCACCATCATTAGTATCCCGATGCCCCCCATTTTTTTAATTATTATTACTGTTTTCTTCCTTAACAAAAGAGACTATTGCTGACCATTGATGACAGAAACCAGTAACAATCTTACAAAAGTTATAGGTGCCCACCTCTTGAAATTTATGATTGTGAGCTACATTTTATTGTAGTAACTATAGCTCGTGGATCCTCTGAGAATGCGGAAAGCATCCGGTACAGAACAAGACTCCTGCATGCAGGATTTTTTACACGAGGCCAGGAGCCGGGCGCCGGAGGAATTTGCCTGCGCCGGTGTTATTCATGGTCGTCACTGCAGTTCCGATTGTTTCGATTGAAAGCAGTTGCATTAGTGGGCACGGTTCAACAATTAAAGGAAAAAAACAAAAGAAACACACTGGCATGGTGCTACCAAATTCCACATGCCTGCCGCTGTACTTGCAAACGGAGGGAGCAACTGGGACAGAGTTTTTATGTCCACGCTCCAAATACTGAATTTCATTTGTCAAGGCAGCTCTTTCTGAAGCAAGAGAAATGCCATACCACAAACTGCCAGAAACAGGTATACCCCTACCTGTAGCATGCACGCAGGGGTCGCCAGCGCGCCAGTGCTTGGTGCCTGACCCCCATGCGTTCGTGCTTGCTGGATAATGTACCGAGCCACTTCCTCTGGCCACGCTAGATTCGACATTTTGCTTGCTACTGCCAGTACCATGTCCATGCATCCCTGCATATGGGGCTCGCCATCGCGGGGTGGCTGCTACCGGCTCGGGGAGCGGTGGGGTGGCATTTGGGCGCGACGAGGGCGGCGAGGTCGTACCTTTTGAACAAGAGCTAGTAGCAATAACTCTTGACTTCCCTTTGAGAACGCTTAGAGAGAGAGAGAATCAATACTCCTAAGCTGTAAGAAATGGAAACATTGAACCACACTGCAACTGTTACATTTTTCTGAAGGAAGAGAATACATAAATGCAATACCACAAAACAGCCAAAACATTTTCAAAAGGGAAATATGTTTGGCCTTTTGCACAGCCATACTCTTATTCATTGTTACATCATCTTAGCAATCCACTGATAATGAGGGTAAAAAGGTTCATAAAAGGCTACATGGGACATCATCGGTCACAGCCTGTGGTTATTGAAGAAAACACCACCTCTCCATCGCTTCATACCCATGAGCAGTAACGGCCAGTTTGCTAGTTCAGAATAACATGAAGGAAGAAACAAAAAATCTTAAAAGTCATTCACTCACGGAACAATATCTACACAATTATATATTCAAGAAACATAATCACACATTATTAAATACAAAACCATAAAGGTGATATAAACGTCTGAATAATTACCTTATGTGCAAACCTGCAACAATCCCAGCAAGTCGGGAGTACATGAATTACTACAGAATATAGCTGGACCGTCACAAGTCATACCAACTTCTTTGCAGTGCTTCTCAAAAACGTCGTGTAGATTGGCCGTACGCCACAGTCCCAGATGCCACATGGTGCCATCACCCGATCCCTGTGAGAGGGCCATGCATGGCGGGCAATGGAGCTGTCATCAGAGGCAAAATGACTGCCATCGTCAGCACCAGGGTCACATTGCCTGATGTGGCACCACTCTTCATCTTTCTCCTTCTGCTTGCTTGCTTTACTTCTTTTGTTTCCTTCAACCAATTCCTACATAAGGGTATTTATAGGTGCTACCGGACGAACACCTCATGGGAGGAGAATAAAAAGTAATATGCAGCACGTCTGCCAGGTACAAAACTAGTATTCTGGCGGCCGATCTGATCCGATACGATCCGCTCTGCCCCCGTCGCGGATCGAGCGGCACAACGTGGCGCCTGTCACACGCATGGCTACCATTTCTCAAGTCCCTACCTAACAATATGGCGACGCTGATGTGCATCAACAAGTGGGCATGGCTCAGCAATCAACAGCCACACCAAGTTCTATTGGGAATTTACAAATAACAATATGGCATGGTGCTGCCAAGTTCCACACGCGTCCAGCTGTAGTGACTTGCAGCCGAAGCAGCTAACTGGGATAGAGCTAAATGTCTACACTCCAAATAAGATCAAATGGCTGAATTACATCTGTTCAAGGCAGCTATTTCTGGAGCCATAGATATGCAATACCACAAAACTGCCAGAAACAGATATGTGTGGACCCTCAAGCAATGTACACTGTCTACTAAAATGCGTTGGCCAGCTATAGTCGGAGCTAACGTCCCTCGCTTTCATGCTCACGCTGCCGACAGCAGCTGCAGAGTCCACATCTTATGACTGAAGCCTAAAGAAAGGCAACTTGTTAATTCATCATTTTCTGCTTCTGCCGGCCTCATGACACCGAGAGATGAACCGAAACTATATCCGTCAAGGATGAATATGGAGAAATTTGGGTTTGTCAATTACGACAGAGCAATAAAGGTGTCGTGAGTAGGAAGAGGCAGATAAATGCAGGATATTAAGGGGGTAGCCGGGTAGGAGCGCTGCTGGCCAGTTCGTTGCGTGGCGTCTATATTCTATTAGAGAGAAGGAAATCGGCGGTTGAGAATCTCTCTCACTGGATTCCCGTACTAGTTGACATGTCTGGCCGGCGGCCGCGAAGCTCTGCTCAGGAACAAGAAGCCCCAAATACGGCGAGGCGCATGTGCATCAACAAGCGGGCACAGTTCAACAATTAACAGGCACACGAAGCTCTAATGCCTTCAGCTGTAGGCACCTGCAGCCTGAAGCAGCATAACCGAGAATGTCGACAACTCGACATTCCAAATAAGATCATACCACAGCAACTATCAAATTTTTCAAGGCGCCTCTTCCTGGAGCAAGAGAAATGCAATACTCCACAAAGCTGCCAGAAACAGGCATGTGGACCCTCAAATAATGTTCATTGTCTCTACTAAATTCTCATCACCAAATCCAGCCTCTAATCGGTCCAGTTCTGTTCCCATGTGCAAAGGAGCTCCATTGCAGTCGAACAAAGAAACTGGACCAGAACGATCATGTGCCCTGTTCCTACTGCAACAGATCAGCTCTCCTGGAGCTCCGTAGTTTGGCTTCGTGCTGCCGTCGGATGAGTA